>JBAIZZ010000027.1:624483-694503 GCA_037355905.1 Heliconius aoede
TTTTGTTAGTTAGGTACAATTTTATTAAAAGTTGTTTTCATTCAGTTGTTTTCATATAACATATTAGGTTTAGCTTGTATATACGACGAAATAATTAATTAATAACTAATTTAATGATGAGTGCCTGTGGGTTAATTATACGCGTCGAGCCTACAACGCACTACGCGTACAATATAATAATGCCTTCAGAATGTTGTTGAGTCTGCCGCGGTTCTGCAGCGCCTCATTTATTTAATATATGGCTGTGACATAACTGCGAGATCTTTATAAATGGTAAGTTATTAAAAGAGTGAATAATGTCGTGTATTTGGGAAGTATGTTTGGTAGAGATGGAAGATACAAGGCGGATGCGGAAAGGCATATTGATACTGAGCACAGGGTTAGCCTTCGCTGCATTGAAGAGACGGTGACACGTCAGCACAGCTGCAAGTTTGGCCGGACACAATGCAGTGTTGGTACCGACGCTGTTATACGGCTGCGAAATGTGGGTATTACAGAAGAAGAATACAAGAGAAATTCATGCTGTGGAGATGCGATCTCTTCGTAGGATATGTAGATTCAGCTTAGCCGATCGAATCCGCAATCGAGAGATACATAGAATGGCAGGTACTAGCGAGGACGAGACGGTGAGAATGAAAAAGAAAGTATTCAGGTGGTTTGGACACATCGAACGAATGAGAGGTGAAAGAATGGCAAAAGCTTCAGTTGACAGGGGAAAGCTACGTAAACTTAACTACTATAATCTACTTTTATAGTATGTGAGTTACTTCAGACGATGTGTAAGCATCTTATCTCAACAAGACACGTTAATGAGAATTTGGCTGAGAGCGAGAGCAAATACGAAGACGATAATTTTGATTTAGTATTCTAGGAACAATCATTTAAAATTATTGGTGATTAATTATAACGTAGGTTATGCTATTGTACTGTACTTGAGGTTTGTCGGTCGTGGGGTCGATTCTCACTTCGATTAATATATATTTTTTCATCTTTGTGTTTTCACTTCACGTTGTATCCAACATTGTTGCAGATAGCAGGGTAGGCAGAGGAAACATGCAGATTTAGTGACGGGACGTGTTTTTTCCTGCTAAGCCGCGGTGGCTTAGTTAAGGTGGCATCACTAAACTTCGCGCGAGCGAAGCGAGCGGGCTCACCTAGTATTTATTTTATTTTATTTATGGTTTGCTAGTGGCTATTACATTTTAAACTGAATAACATTACATGCAAAATATAGCAACACTAATGTATAGCCGTTTGAAAGCAAACACTACATGCGTATATTTTTTGTACCAAATAAATTGATTATATGTAAGACTCGAAAGAAATATGTTGAAATTGTGAACTTTCATCGCATAGAACCTTATGTGTTATTCGTTTTATCTCTCAATGCCAGACAGACTTAATAAATATATTACATAAAATAAATGAATTAAATATTAAGTGAACATTTTTGTAACTAAAATTATTTATTAATTGTATTTTGTAATTATTTGTGCCCTCAACTTAGCTGCGTTGATTTTAGGCTACGTGCGTTCATTACCAGTTGTCAATGAAACTGAAAAAAGTATGTAGAGGAAAAGAGTTTATGCCCGTGTTTATAAATCTCTCTCATCTCTTAGATCGATCTTCTGTCGTAATGGCAGTAGGGTATATAAAAAGGAAGGTAACATTATTAACCTCGCCTCACTCGTATGTCAAAACTAGCAAATTCCCGAATACATTCGATTCGGTGACTTGTAATCAAAACTTGTAGGATATTTCTCGTTGTCCACCCACGATGTGGCGAATCTAACTTGCGCTTGACCAATTTCTAAGTTTGAACCGTGTATAAACGAAAAATAATACTCGATTTATCACTCGAAGATAAATTTCCATATTTTCCATTAAGATTTACTCCAAAAAAAATACATGTATAATAAAGGAGTTTCGTCAAAACATCTATTTACGTTACGTACCTCATCTCATGTATAGTATGATAATAAAATAGAAAGGAGATTGTGAAGGCACCTGAAGCGTATAATAAGGGCCCATCGCTCATGTCCACTCATTTCACGTATGACATCCGTCATATGCAAATGTCGGGGATAATATGAATTTGTTTATTTAATATTGTAATTACTGTAGGGCTTTTTATGTCAATATAAATATATAAAATATTATTATGTTGCTACTAATAGCATAGTTGTTACTATTTCCCATTTACCATTCCAAGAAATAAAATATTTAATATTTTCATTTCTCCTGGTAACGAGGCAAAGCGACACGTTGAGTTAAACGAATTAGCGCACAATGCTTCCAGAATTCGGCGGAAAGCAGAGAACGGAAGTGTCTGAATCTGATCGGAGTATTGTAAAACTAGGTTCTCTCTGCCTAACCTGTACCTCACCAACCTCAGAATACAGCGTGAAACTTTACTCAAAATCCACATAAACCAAATAGTAGACGACGACGACTGAGGATTATACGCAGTATGTAGTAAATGAATATTTCGCCATTACTTATTCACTTACTTATTCACTTACTTAAGTACGTCTAAATATTTAATCGCTTGTCTGAGAGCTCGTTCCCTTTTTCTTGGCATTATGGTTTTTAAACATCAAAAAGTTTTTTTTACGAAAGCGTTATGTTATCAAAGTATCTTTCAAATGTGAATGTTTTAAGTTCACTGAACTGTTGTTTTTCGAGATTGACTCTTTTTCGCGCATAACGAGGTAGATAGCGGGAAAGTGTCTTTATTCTTTATGCCTTGTTTGCTTATTATTTTCACGCTGTATCCAACGTCACACGCAATGCCTTCAAAATTCGGAAGAAAGTGGTGAACGGAGTGCCTTACGAGGTTCCCTCTGCCTACCCTTCTGTGTGAGAGATATAGCGTGAAGCTGTATCATACGCCTCGCCTCGTACTCAGAGCGAAGAAAAAGAAATAATCAAATATTTCATTTCTTCGAGTGAGAATCGAATGCACAACCTATCGTGTATATAGTCGCACGCTTGTGTCCCTGCGCCACGACTGGCCTTTAACATAATATGTAGGGCAGATATTTTATATAATTTCTTTTCTTCCGAAACGTCATTTACATACGTTACTCTGATATGGGACGACATGTGCTAACTTGCGACATCTATTATACATTAAAATATATATAAAATATTTTCCTTTAAACATTTTTACTATACAAAAAATATTCTAAGCCTATTTCTATTAAGATAAAAAATAATTCTAATTTTAATGGAAATCGCAACTTTTGGGGACGGTCACACTAGTATTTCAAGAAACAACGAAAAAGAAGAATGAAAGAAGGGTTGGGACAGCAGATGATGAAATTTTAGCTCACTTGTTCTTTACAACGACTGCAGTCAATTATACCATTGTCTTCTATAGCCGGTTTCTCTCAGCAGAACTGCCTTCTGAATCGATGATAGCTTTTTTGTTTATACGTTCATTCGACGATTCAAAAATTGCTTATAAAAGTCTATTTGCTTATAAAGAATATTTTGTATATCGTCTCGTGATTTAGAAATATCGTAAAGTCCAATGAGAGGCTGTTTTTTATGGACGTTATAAAATACAGTAGGAACACACTTTTTTTACTGTAGTATACTTTTACTCGTTTTATTCGTTTCCTAAAGCGATCGAAGTCAATTCCATTTGAGGAATTTTTCAAGTGAAACATAATTTCATACTTCAAGGCTTGTTAAGGAATACTCTATGTATGTTTTAAATTACATATCTATAGTAATATATCTTGAAGAACCAGCTAATTATTTTTTTTTCAGCTTCACGCTGTATCCCGCACACAGCAGGGTAGGCAGAGGGAACCTCGGTGTTAAGACACCCCGTTCCCCACTGTCTGAATTCCGAATTCTGGAGTCATTGCGTGTTGAGTGGCAGAACTCAACGCCGCGCTTTGCCCAGACACCAGAGCGAAGAAAATAGATATTTCACTTCCTCAAGTGGGAATCGAACCCACAACCATCGCGTGTACTGGCGCCATTGCGCCACGACGGCATCTAGATCTAATAATGTTCTAATAATTATCTAATAAATGTCTAGATAATGTTCATTTTGTATATAAAAAAATCGTTTTAGTTTCATATAATACTTTTACCTACCCTACCTCCTACCTCCTATAATAAAAGAACTATCTAACTTATAAATAATACAAAAAAATTAATTTCAATCCAGTAGATTCTGAGATAAGCGCATTTAATCGAAGAATCTCCTCATCCGATAAAGTTCAATCTTACTAAAAATAATTATTAATTTCATACAAAAAAAGCCAATATATTGAAAACAAAAATACAATATTCCAGCAAATCAACCGTTAATAATTGAATATAACAAGAAATCCAGAAACTCTCGCAGAAAGTTCAAACGAAATAAAAAACAACAATCGTAAAAAGGAATCGCCGATTCAGAGTTTTGCACCGATGCATTTAAGCTCTTTATAAAATCTACGCCGGTTCTCCTTTGCTTAAATGTGTTTTCTATTTGCTTATTTTTATACGATATTTTTTTAAATATTGTAATTGTTTTTCTTCTTTTAAATGTTTGACAGATTTTCGTCCTTTTTAGGCTCGATATCGTCATAATAAATCGTCATAGTATTAAAACATCAACTTTTCACAGATTCTGGATGAATTGGGTGTTGTCACTATATTTATCTGTATAGTAATTCAAGTATAAGCCCTAAGCATAATTCCCTTGAACGAGGATTGAACAAGCATTCTTCAGATGCTGTTGGACTCATTTTACACAGAATGATATGACGACATTATCATCACATTTTTTTATTTCCACGTCTAATGGCACTAGTACTTAGTTTTATTCTTAAAACTCACTGCTCCAAATAAAAAAATCATATAAATGTCACAGGATTTACTGAAACGAAAAAAATATATTCTTTGAAAAGGTTTAAATGGTTTTTTAATGGTTTCACTTAACTTTAATGGTTTAAAACGTATATAAAGTTGGAGCTACAAAAATGGGATTTTATATTTTTTGAATTATTTTACAAAGAAAGTCTAAATATAAACTTCATCAAATAAAAACTTGTTAATTGTATGTATATAAAATAATAAAGTCTTGTTAATTGTATGTAAAGGTACTGAAATTAAGGGCACGCCTAGTATTTGTAATTATAGCAACTTTTATATTAACTAAAAGCAGCGACGCAGCGCTGCTTTTACTTCCTACAATCTGTTTATCTGTTCAATAGCTAGACAGACTGTAGAGAGATTTTAATAAATTTCCGATACAAAAAGCCATTTGTAAAATTATAATTTGGCGAGAAAGAATGCAAAGTACATATTTTAAAACTATTATTCCATTCTTAGGAGAGAAAAATATTTTAAATAAAACATATAAAAAAAATAATATAGCGAGATTACAACCTGCGCCGTTTTGAAACCAAGAGCTCTGACCATAAAAGCCATACGTTGTCATCGAGCTACGTCGAAATTCTTATATGCTTGTTAGAACTACAGAGCTGGTAGCAACATAAAGAAGTTGTTAACAGAAAATCTTACAATGTAATTCCCAACATGTCCAAGTTAGACGGATCATGTAAATTTAACACTAAACTTAGCTTGACTTTGGAGTCTCCAGCTCCAGCAGTAACTTAATAATAGAGCTGTTCGCATACCTAAGCGCAATGGTGGCTCATAGTGGAGTAACAAGATTTATAATCACTATTTAATGTTTTTATTAATCTATCCCACATGCATTATAAAGAACAATATCACTTAATTCTCCGTTTCGCAACTGTAATAACAAAATAATATATTTTTTAGCTTCACGCTTTTTTAGCATCCCGCACATAGCAGGATAGGCAGAATCAGGAGACCTAGTATAAAGACACCCCGTTCACACTTCCGTTCTCAACTTTATGCCCAAAATCTCGACGCATTGTGTGTTAAGGAAAAAGCTTTTAAAAAAATCCAAATCCAAATTATAAACTAAGCCTTATAAACTACCTATTTGTAATTTAATAGCACTGGTGCATATCTCATATCACAAACCAAGCACAGCACAATATGCACCGTACGGTAGAATTACAAATGGAGTGGTCCAACCTAAACGCAACGAGGACTCTTCATGCTATTCAATATTCAAGAACTTTCTCGTGTTTCAATTGTTGCAGTTCAGCTGAATATTTGTTGTACAAGTGATGGTATTTTAGCTTAATTAAAAGGTAGGTGCGGGTTCAATATTTTTTGTGTAAATTTATAGTATACGCTCTATTTTCTGCGGCTTCACTCACGCGTCTACATATGTCAAGTTAGATGACGTTGTAAATGGATTGTCAATTATCAAAATATTTTATAATAATTCCAGCCAGTCGTTATTATGTTAGAATAGATTATAAAAGTTTAGGTGCAAAGATAGAAACGCTATTTTCGGTTATTTGTTCCGCGTTCAATCGCGCGATTATAGCGTTCTCATTATATTTATTGGAATATTCAGGCATGAATTATTTTTTATTTAAGGTTCCGTATCTTAAAAAAAAAAGCAGAACTCTTACATTAACGCTTTGTTGCCGATCTGTCCGTTTGTAAACAGCATTTATCTCAAGATCACGCATCAATCTGAATATAATATCAAATATTCTGGTCAACAGTCCTTGAGAGAACAGAAAAAATGAAGCTTCTAAGTCAAACAATCACCACGTAATCAAAAGCTACTTGTAGAACCTACGGTTATAAAATTTGGCACGAAATAAGAATTACAATGCAAATAATAGAAAATCATCTGGGGCGGCGGCATAAAATTTTAATTAAATTTATTGTAGAATAAAGCAACAACTTAACACATAAAACAAAGTCCTATACAAAACAAATATCAAAACAAACCTGACCTGGCTTAAAGTTTCCAGTCAAACAGACGACATGAGGGTCGGAGGTCGTGTTAACTTAATTGTTCTAACAATTTTATTTAGAGTACCGCCCGGATAGCTTATTTTACTCAATTCTCTAGCGTCTTAGAAACAACAATAACCACCGTGGTAGCATCTAATTAAACACGCGATGGTTGCGGGTTCAATTCCGATTCATGATAATGAAGGGTGAAAATGACTATTTTGTCGACATTTTCCTCTGGCCATAAGGACGTTGAAGTAATATACACTAGGTTCACTTTGTCTAGTTCTTTGTTTACGAGAAATGCACTGACAGAGAGGCTACACACTTATTAAGACCTACTCTTCAAATATAAAATCACTACGAAAACATCAAATATGCTCCGACAATACTTAATAAAATGTATACTTATATGCACAAACTTAAACAAAAATGTAATTTTAGAAAATAATACTCTAATTACTTCAAAGGAAAGAAAATTCTAAAATAATAAGTGAAATTAGTAATACTTATTGAATATATACCTAGTTAATATATAATATTATTTAACGCAATGCATCAATAAATCAGGCGAATGCAGGGAAGTAAGCTTTCCTCTGCCTACCATGCCATGTGCGGGATACAGTGTAAAGTTAAACATAGTAAAAATAAAGAGTTTCACCTCTAAATAATACATTTAAACATCGCTTTAAACGTCTACTCTATACATCACAGGCCATTACAGGGCAGGTCTACCCTATTAAGCTAGCACGCTGTCGTCTGACCGGACGAGTTAAATTTCTATTAAATTACGGTAATACTGTACGAAGATATATACATATATATAATGTTTATTTTTAATAGTTTTCATGTCTACGCTTAGGAAAGAGAAACACTTTTTTAAATGTGTATAAAAATATGAATTTAGCGACGTTTGAAACACACTTAGTGGGAATCGAACCCAAAACCTATCACGTTTAGAGTCACTCGCTTGTGCCCCTGCGCCACGACTCTCCTCGCTATATAACTTGATCTTCTATGCTTTCCTATTCTACTTAACGCTAGTTATTTCTGCTCAATAGGCATCAATAGGGTAATTGTATCGAAGTATAGTGCAAAATGCACTTTATTATTGCATTGAAACATTTAGTTATACCTGTATCGAGTCAGACGTATCTGACCTACTTCAGAGCAAAGCTCTACATTGATAATATGTTCAATTTCGTTTGGATTAGGGAAAAGTTTAACAATGCCAGTTTATTTAAAAAAAAAACATTGATAGTAAAATCTATCAAAAGAGAGAATGGTTAAAACCCAATATAAGAATGCAATATGTTATAAACGACGCGACCGCCACCATTATAAGACATTAACATTTACGCATAAATGACAAAGCGTCGTTTCATACATCAATATCCGTTCCATACTTTATGGGCTACACAAATTCCCCATAAAGTTCCAGCTATTAAGTGAAAATCGCTTTTAGAATTTCCCTTAGACAATTATTTCATAAAAACAAAAATACTCTTTTCTCCATTTACCTCCTGAATATAAGACATTGCGTGATATCTGGAGATCACGAAAACGTAAATAAATCATTCCACAATTATTCCAGCTGTATTCCACATATAGCAGCAGGGTAGGCGAGGGTCAATCATGTTAAGTGGCTTCGTGCGACGTGCACACTCTGAACACAATTTTCATATTCAATTTTTCACCAAATTCTTGAGGTATTGCGTGTTCGCCTCGCTGCCAGAGCGGGGAAATACAAATAGTAAACATTTAATTACTCCGAGTGGGAATCGAACTTTAAGCCCTCGCTTTTATGTCGTACGCTTGTGCTAGTACACACGAATATATATCCAATATCATGCACCATCAAATCTCGATTAATAAAATGTCTGCGTAAAGCTACTGAAAAGCCTCGGCCCGGTAATGAAAAAAGTCCCCACTGCTGATATTTCGGGAATCCTTTGCATAATTAAATAATATTTCATTATTTCCATCAGATCGGCTGTTATGATGAACTGAATTGATTGGATTTCATTAAACTGCTTATAGCTGACAAATTGTTGGGTAAAAATTGTGATATTTGCGTAATAGAATTATGAGTATGATCGTTTATTTTAAAGTTAAAGTAAAAGTGTTAAAGTGTTTCGTGGTCGTGGCGCGGAGGCAGGCAGAGGCAAGCGCGTGCCCGTAAACGTGATGGGTATGGATTCGATTCTCAGTTGGGTGAATTAACGACTAGGAAGAACTAACTAATAACCACTTCATATTACATACGCTATTACAATGTATATATTTCGGCTAATTATACGTAACTTAAGACCCAATACGTGGAATATAGGCAAAGTTTCAATTTAATGTATCGAGTCAATCCGAAGTAATTCGATAACTAGTAAGATTTATGACCATCGTGCCGCAGATGGACAGTGTGAAGCTAAAACGCAATGGTTCTGGGTTCGATTCCCACTCGGTGCAATGACTAGGTATTCTTCTCTATTATTTCGGCTATTAGTCTCTTTTCCAGCTTTATTATGGTATTGTTTACACACATGTCAAGCGGCCTGGCAGACCAACACGCGGCCAATGCATTTTAGTCACACGCTTGTGGACACTAGCGTAGTCTGCTAGTGAGGGCAAACGTGGGAGACGACATGTATGTACGTACCACATGTGGAATCTACCGTTTCTCTAGAGCTTCTTTTTTTATTGTAAAAAAACAAAATGATTTGTGTCGTCCCATATATATCTTCTCCCATATGTTCTCTCTTGTAACTCTCCAGGAAGTATAAATACTGATCCAGAAACTACTTCGAAATATTTACGGGTCGATCCTGCACAGAATATGTGGACGTCGTAGTACGTACATCTTTAATCTATGAAGCGATGTAACCACAACCGGGCGCGTGTGAGCAGACTTACAAGTTTATGTACTTTCAGCCTTTGATTAAAAATTAAATCGGCTTCACGCTGTATCCCACACACGGCAACCTCTTTCATCTGTCCAAGAGTTGAGCTCCAAATCAACTACGTTCAACTCTTAAAAGGTATATATATATCTCTTAAATATATATATATATATATACCATAAATATTTGCTTATCCTTAACTTCTTTGGTTAACCTATTCCTCAAATATCTAATAAAATATCTCAAAATTTGATATTTCCTTCTTCCTAAGGCGAAGTCCTTCAAGTACTACTACACTGAGTACGGAAGAAACCTGTCAAAGCAAATTATATTGTAGTGAATATGTCAAGGCTTGTATTGAATATATAATAATAATATTTCGCGATAGGTTGTGGGTTCAATTCCCACTCGAAGAAGTTAAATATGTTCTATTTTCATTTCTTCACTCTGGTGAGCAGGGTAGGCAGAGAGAGCATAGTGTTAATACACACAAGAGATAGAGCGTAAAGCTGAAAAAAAGGCACAGTGGCCCAGCGTCTGATCTAAACCGCGACATTTATGGGTTCGATTTCTCGTTCTGGTTAGAAAAAGTAATTTTCACATATTATGTATGCATATAGCACCTAGAGTAAGGTCACTTCTCCATTTCCGCCTCTTAAAACACACTGCGTGTTGGCAATCTGAACAGCGTTCCGTTTTTTAGAGTTCCGTAGCCGAATGGTAAAAAACGGAAACTTTATATATAAATCACGTCTATCTGCCTATCTATTCTATCTTGTTTTATATTGTAACTAAACCCTACCGACCGTTAATTTCAGCTTTTCAAAACTATTAGTTTTAATTTTATTTGTATTTTATCTGTTACTTAAACTAGGCTTAGGTATAATTATATACAATTGATTGTATGTATTTAATTCTTATTGGAGTCCCACGTATTTGGATTGCAATATAATCATACTATGTACATAAATATTTATTGTAGCTACCTATGTTATTATTTACTAAGAACTTTAATAAAAACTTATTTTCATTTTAATTTCATCAATCACCCGAAATTTGGTCACAAATAGCGATCAAAATTACTTGACATTAGATTCCATCTGTTTACACCGCATTTTGCACTTACTCCCATTTTCTGATGTTGGTAGTGATCACGTGATATGGCCATAGACTTATATCTAAATATTCCTATATGTAATAGTCTAAGTATATCTATCTACAAATAGTTCAATTATTATAACAATTTTCCTGAAATAACTGCTCAGTGTCTTGTTGTCTCTCGGGGGAAGTGCCCTATAAACGACTGGTATGCCCCCGATGAACTAACTCACATTATTTTATAATCAATCAACTGGAAATTTTTTATAAAGCTATGGAAACAGAATATTTATACATAATATTATCTAATGTAGCAAACAAAAATAAATAAAATATTAATTTAAAAAAAATTATCAATCATTTTGTTGTGGTGGCCATTTTAGTTTAACAACAATATTATGTTTTTTGTTTCACTCTGTATACTATACATAGCAGAGTAGGTAGAAGGAATCTAGTGTTAAGACACTCCATTCCTTATATTCCAAATTCAAATTCAAAGGCAAATTCTGGGGGCATAGAGTGTTGAGTGGCGAAACTCAACGCCACGCTTTGCGTAGAAACCACAGCTAAGAAATTAAAATATGAAATATTCAATTCCCTCTAATTGGATTCGAACCCACAACCGTCGCTTTTACAGTCTTGACGGTAGAGACAAGCGACCGCAAATTAAAATGAATTTTACCCTCTTAAATATGTGATAAGATAAAATACCTGTAAAAAATAAAGCAGTTTCAAGCACGTCGAGTGTCGACAGTTAACATCGTAAAGGCGCGAGAGAAATTAAATTATTTCTGAGATGATCCCAGCGACGATCAAAATCTACTTAGCTCTTAGCTAAAATAAGCAAAAACAAAGAACAGACATGATAACAACATGCGAGACTAGCGTGGATTTAAAAAAGGCTGTATTTTATATTTTCCAAGTGACTTTCAGCCGTGAATGACCTTTTAACCTTTAAAGATAAAAGCTATCATGTTTCTATTTATAGATAGCGTGTCAATATTGTTTGCAACGTTTTAAATATTTCTCTGAATACATAACAAAGAAATTTTATTGTGATATTGAAACATGCTTCATTAAACGAAATATCATCAATTTAATTAATTTAATAAAATAATAAAATAAATTTAATTTAAATCCCGCACGGAGTAGGACGCACGGACGAGCATCAAATACCAAGAAAGATGATAAATGTATGTATGCAAATATTTTTTATTGCTATTATAATATATTTCCACATAGCAGGATAGACTTTCTATCCAAATTCAAAAAATTGTGACGAGTGGCGAAATTTAAAGCCTTCTAACGCTTCTAACGCTTTTATAGAGGTCGATCTTTAAACACAGGTCGAGCTGTAACTAAGTATTAAAATTCAAAAATTTGAATTATAACTTTTAATTGTTGTATCATCAAACATAGCAATTAGATATAGATTAGACGATGGTACAATATTTGAGTACCATCGCATGTCACTTTGGACGGTAGGCAGGCAATACTGACTACTATTAATAATAGAGTTGGTATGTTTTTCTGTGGGGAAATGAAAACAATAAACACAAACGGCTGAGATTTGAACATAAAACTATCATTCGCAGTCAGATATTTTCCCACTGCGCCACAACGGTATCTGTAAATATAAGTAAAAACTCTCGTCTCTAGCAGACCTGAAAAATTTATGTGCCGTCACAAAGGTCCAGCCACAACTTAACCCTTAAGGCTTTGTTGCTGATACAATAAATAACGTTTATTATTTCAAAGTCACCGGTTAAGGAAGAATAATTGGGAATATTATTTTAATATATTTCTGAAATAATATATTATTATTTATGTATAATATGTCAAAGAATTCTCCCTCTATCAGGTTGACTTCTTGGTGTAATAATTATAACAGCAAATTCAAGAGTGGACACAGAATAATATAATGCTACGAGAGGGTAATCTTAAGACAAAAAGGGAAATAATATTATAATATCACATATTCAATTGTGCAACAGTACAATTAAATTGTAAAAGGCGTTTGGCCTGAACAATGTATGATGAAAATAGTTCACTTAAATCATTATTTTTTTATCATTTCTACAAATATTTTCTATTAGTGACATTAAATACATAACGAGTAAGAATCGTACCCACGACCGTCGCTATATTCAGACGTCCAACCGTCACTGTAGCGGCTAAATGAAAGTGAAAATTATTATAATTATTTATTTAAAAACTTCATCCCCGTTCAGAGTGTGGAGTCATGTACGTCCATCCCTCACGCGATAATGAGGCGCGGCTTAGATCCTCCTGTACAGTGTACACAGATACTAATTATATACGGGATTTGTGAAGAAAAAATTATTAATAGCTTATTTTATTTATATGAAATATTAACAAAAAGTTGTATCTTACGATAAGATGTTGAATGTTACTCAAGAATTTTTATAAAAATATTCCAAATTATACGATGTTTTATCATAGTTGTAGTTCCTTTAGTTTTCGTGTTATGTTTTATTAAAAGCTGTGAAGAAAGTGGTTTAATTATTTTTGGACGTTTAACGTGAATGCTGAAGACAATCAAATTAATTTATATATTATCATGAATTTTATATTTTTATATGTCGTGAAGCAGGACCACAAACGTGTAAATTACAAACGGAACGTTTGTGGGTTCGATTTCTGCTCGGTGAAAGGAATAATATTATATTCATGTTTTACTTGTACACATAATTTTATTTTCTGAACGCGGTGCTCTAGCAATTCCTAAGTAGGTCGAGTCTTCATCTGGCTGTCGCACACATGTCTGTACTCAGTATAGGGATTATTCGAAAAATCTGCGATAAATTAAATTTATGGACGTTTTAAGGGAATTTATATTTTAAGAAAAATAAATTGGAAAAAATGTGAAATTAAAAAAATAATAAGAATTTTGCATAATGAAAGAATGACGAATTCTAAAGGTTCACTTGTTGATAAAATAACGTCTTATTCTATATTTCATCAGCTTAAGTACCATACCATGGTTGTGGATTCGAACTCGGAACTAATATTCCATATTACCAGAGCAGAGAAATGAAACCATTTCAGTCTCCTAAACTAAATTTAATATCTACGTAAAACAATTTCAGCAAGATTCTTCCAAATCGCAACCAAAGTTTCTACTAAGTTTTACAAACAGTTTTTCCTCGTTTCTTTGTTTTTTCTCAGGTTTTTTACATATTCTGTGTCTGACTGAAGTGGCAGAAAAAGTTTCACCCACATTAATTTATATCTTGAGATCGACAGCGACAGATGGAAGATTGACTTGAAAAAAATATATTTGACGTATAAACGTTAAATCGTGTTTGTTTCGGTTACAATTTGGAAAACTACAATTTAAAAAATATGATTTTGTGTACAGTTAGTTCATTTTAATATTTTTAACTTTTTCTAAATTACTTTTTGTCATTTTCAATTTTGAAAAAATTTAAAACTATGTTTCAAATAAGCGCTGAGAGAAATTGTCAACCTCAAGACCTCTCGCTGTGATGAGGTCACTGTCTTCATTAGCGGCGGTGGAGGAATAGGTATATCGTGACATTACGTTCGTTTTTTTCGGCTCCACACTGTATCACGCACCTGTAGCTCGTCTGATGTTACATGGGGCCGTAGGCGGCGGTGATTACTTACCATCAGGTGATACTTACGCTCATTTGTCATGCGTTTTTCCAAAAAAAAAGCAAGACAAGCAGAAGGAGCCTAGTTTTAAGATACTCTGTCCCATTGAGACACTTCTTTTAACTTTCCGCGGAATTCTGTTGTGCCATTGTGTTTTGAAGGGCGGATCTCAATGTCGCGCTTTTCCTCGTTACGAGAGTCCAGAAATGTAAACATTAAATATTTCATATTTAATTTACTGGGAATCGAATCCACAAACGTTTTTCACATAATTGATCTCCAATACTAGCCAACACCAGTGTAACAGACAACTCCTCAATGAGCGAGCGGTTGGCCGAGGGCCAGTAACATTGTTATAACTTAATTTAAAGTCAATTCAAATATGGATTTAGAGTTTCAAAATATAAAGTTATTTTCATTCTAAGTGAATCCAGTGATTGCCAAAGAAGAAATTAAAACAAATTAATTAACAGGCTTGTTTGAATTAGAACTGAATTTGTTAGTCTTATTTGATTAGAATTTGTCCAAATTAAATTAAATTAAAGGTAGTTCGAGTAGGTTCGATTTCCAGTCGGAGGAATGAATTTCGTCGCTTCATCATGTCTCGTCAACTTGGCGGAAAGTATGGAAGGGAATGTATTAATATGAGGTGCTCAGGTTCCCTCTGTTTATCCTGCTATCTGCAGGATACAGCGGGAAGCTAAAAAAAGGCCACTTAAAAACAATTTTGTTCACAACTTCTTTAAATGTAAATGTCTATCATTCAAATCAAATGTCGTCATTTACATTTAAGCAAGAAGTTGTAAATATTAAATATTTGATTTCCTCAAGGCGAACCCACATCAAACCGATAACCTATTTACAGAGACACACTTGTGCCACTGCGTCATGACTGGCTTTAGGCGTAAATGATAAATATATTTTAAATAAGAGTCAAAAATGGACATTAAATGAGAATTTTAGTAGAAATAACGACTAGACTTAAGCTTTATTGAAAGTAAATATGTGTTGTTTGTTGGATATTTAGTTTTTCTAAACACAAGTTGACTTTATAAAAACTATATCTTTTTTTGTATTTTTTCTAGCTTCATTGTTTATCCTGCACATAGCAAGGAGGAGCATAGGATAGACTTTATTGCTGTTGACCTGTACTGGTCGTGACAGCGTCACGTGTAAAATAAATTTAGAATGTTCCAAGACGTATTACTAGTGGTGGAATTTCATATTCACAACTCGACGACATAACTATATTACATAAAGTGTATACAAACATCACAATAAACAGATCGCTTGTTATATCAACAATATTCCTTTATCAAAATAAAACCTCAGGGTCAATAATTATTGAATATACGAATTGAAGCTAACGAAAATATATATAAGTTAGTTATACGTATTATTAAAAGATTTCAATAACACTGTAACATAAATAAATTGTATATAATATATTATTATTATATTTATATTATTACTAGCAGACTCAGGCGGCTTGGCCCTTTGACCTACATATACTTTTTAGTGAGTGTACACAATACAATAATAAACATTTGTCCAAATTTTACGTTTCTACGCACAGCGGTTACGTTTGTGCGTACTTCTTACCTTTTATATAATATATAGATATATGTATATAATATATAGATGAATATTGTTCAGAGACCAGTCGACGACGGTGGCTTTGATTTCAACTCGGGGGAATGAAAAGCGCGGTGTTGAGTTCTGCCACTCAACACGCTATGTCTCAAGAATTTGACGGAGAATTTGGAACAGAAGTGTTTTTAATGGGAACAGAACGTCTTATCACTAGGTGCTCAGTTTCCTCTGACTACGCGCGGGCAGCTTGAAGCTAAAAAAGTTATATTAGTTTGACGTCAACCTTTCTAGAAACACTATATATGTTCCATGAAATTATTGGACAGTAAAACAGTTATTTAATTTATAAATATTTACTTGAATATAATCTGTAAGGTAAATGAGGCACTTTGGTGGAGCGTGTTTAGTTAGGACTGCCCTGTGGCTTCATGTTCTTAGTGACTACTATTCACCCCTTTCTGTATATATAATACATATGATAATTACGATTATAAACATTTTATTACGGTATCCAAAATCTAAATTAAATTTAAAGCTCACCGTCGTATTGTAAACGCGACGGTCGTGGGTTCGATTCCCATACGAGGATTTTTTTTTATTATTTATTTAATATGAGTTTATTTCATATAAACCTATTTTATATAAGTTTATTCATAGAATACATAATTTTCCAAAGTATAAAACGCGTTGAGAATAGAGACACTGACGCGTGCAGTAACGTATCCTAAATGTTTCCTTTAAACGATATACCTTTGAAACTGTCTGGGTGAACTTGAAAGAGATAATTTTCTTGTGTTCACTTCGTTCTCTCCCTTTGTATTTATAGTAGGTTATTTTTTTTAGCTTCAAGATTTATATCGCGTATAGCAGGGTAGCTGGAGATATTCTTAAAAATTTGGCTTATGGAATGGCAGAACTAAACGCCGCGTTTTACCTCGTTTTCAGAGCGGGATAATGTTAGAGAGAGAGAGAGAGAGAGAGAATGTTAAAGAGATAGTGATAAATAAAAGGAGAGACGTGTGGACACTTATATTTGCTTATCCTTAGGGAAAAAATCTAAAAGTCCCACCTAATAGAAGAACAACTATAATATAATATGTGTGTTATCATAATAGCAATGTGTTCAATTTTGATCACATTTCTTTTTATATAGTGTTGTATTGTATGAAAAGCTCTTACTTAATCCTTAATGTCGTAAGAACAAAGACTTTAAGCTTTGTTATTCAAAATCATATTAAATTATTATTAACAATCTAGATCAGTAATAGTTAATTATATATCATGTGAATTAACAGGCCCCGCGCAGCTTTGCCCGCTTGAAGTATATAAATATTTATGTAATATTATTTAACGTAACTCTCGTGTCTAAAAAATATTTGTCTTTCCTCAAGTGTAGAATAACACATTTAAAATGTTGAAAAAATTTCTTGGTATCTTAAAAAATACAATTCAAGCCGATAAGTAGCGTTACTGTCGATCTATTACTATACCAGATCAGATAAATATAATAAACATTCCTAATAATAAACATAGTTTTGCCGACAGAATAATGACACGCCTGCTAAGTCCATTAAAATTTTTCTGTAATATTTGAATATAATATCTAACAACCAGTGAGGTGTAATTTACATAACTCTATATCACATAAATCGACTGTTGTAATTGATCGACAGCTCGTAAGCTAACATTACCGTGCCGATGCCGATGCCGGTGCCTGATACCGATTTAAAAATTCCTTTGAACAGTTCACACCACGTGTGTACTATACTAGTTAATAGTTTCTATTTACAATTAACTATGTGGAACAGTAAATTTTAGTTCAGATAAAGAACTACTGTAGGAAATTGATCTAGATTGAGTCTAGATTTTATTATTTTATTTTTAAATTATATGAGAATTTATTTTAAATGAATACCTATAATGATGCGTACGAGGATTGTGAAAGATGAATGCTGTGGAGATGCGATCTCATCGCAGTATACGCGGAGTGAGCTTAGCTGATCGAATCTGCAATGCAGATATACACAGAATGGCAGGTACTACAGGTTGTGAGCTCGAATCCCACTTGGGGGCGTGAATTATTTATATTTTCTCGATCTGGTAACGTACTGTATGCGGGTTACAGCGTGGATCTAAAAACAAATAACAAACAAGTATTAAACAAGAGATAAAACACCGATTGATTTACAATATTATTAATTCACCAACACTGTCGTATGGAAATTTGGGATTCCAATGAAAATTATATGTAGATATATTAATTGATTGGTTAGTGCTTGGAGCTTGGAAAAGGTAGATAATTTGTGGTTCACCTGGCACGAGCACGCTTTTAGTCGATTATTATTTATGTTATTTTAAGATCGATTTTAGATTATTATTTAGAATAAGGACAAAGAAAAAAATATTTGAACAGGGGCACGAGCGTGCGACTATAACGGACGTTGAAGACGACGACGACGGAGTCAGCAGTGCCGCTGCGCCACCACGACCTCAAATATTTTACGGAACTTATATCACTAATAGCGCCGTGTCGAAGTGGCGCAAGCGTGTCACTCTAAGCACGACGGTCGTGGATTCGATTCGTACTCGAGGAAATGAATTATAATTTATTCATACTTTCATTTCTTCGCGCAGCTAACAATATAAAGCGCGGTGTTGAATTCCGTCACTCAACACATTATAATGCCTCGTAAATGCGGCGCAAAGTGGGAAACGGAGTATCTTAGCACTAGGTCTCCTCTACTCTACTATATACGGTATACAGCGGGAAGTAAAAAGAAATTATTTATAATAAAACAAAAAGAAAAGCAAAAAGGCCAATAGCAATATGTAAATATTTAGTTATATTTTCGGGACCGAATTTAATAGAGGCTTGTTTAGCTACCGTTTAAATATTCTACAATGTAACGACACAGCTGTCACAGAGCACGGGCGTATCGTAGAGGTCAATTTAACTGTAAAATTAAAGTTTTGTCTTAAAATAATTTATTGCTAACTAAATGTGGCATAACTCAACCCCCACTCAACACGGTAGACACAGGGAACCTGAGAAGCCTGTATTTGAATTTTTAAGGGAACCTTTAAGCTGAAACTCGATTTTTTTCTTATATTATATATAAAATATTTTAATAAGTTAGGAAAATGAAAGTAATAATCTTACAATTTAATTTCAAACTTTGTGTAAGTTTTGGTAACCGTCGAAAGTTCTTACAGTCGATTGATGAAATCGTAGATGGAATTTTGTAAATATAACTTTGAGTGATTCTCAATCTTGCTTAATGTTGGCACTTATTAGTTATAATTTCTATTTTGGCTTTACTCTGTTCTATTATGATACTTCCGCTCCTCACTCTCCGCCAAATTCTAGAGACATAGGATGTATAGTGGCAGAACTCAACGCCGCGCTTTGCTTCGCTACCAGAGCGAGGAAATGAAAATATCAATATTTTCATGAAATCGAACTCGCAACCTCTCGCGTTTACATTCTTACACGACATAGCTCGCGTTAGTGTCAAGAACTAATACTAACCCCTTAGCGTACTCTGCTATGTGCGGGATACAGCGTGAAGCTTAAAAGAAACATTACACACAGCAGTAAGTTACTTTTGCTGAAATGAACCCCTGTATTGTAGAAGTCCTAGACTACTAAACCACGAGGGTCCTACGTGAAAATCTATTACCATTCGTTTGAAGTCCGTCAGAGTGTAATTATCGTTGTAAATTTATGTACGCATCTACAAAGCACTGTCGGTTAACTTTCACTCAAAGGCATAAAGGTTTTCGTGACTTTATATTCATAAGGAATATATTATTGGTTTTCTTGTTTGTTATATTTTCCTTAAGACTTTCTTTTATATATGGTTTCAATTTATAAATATAACATATTTTTGTAATGGTGTTATATTATTTAATTTCTTGTAAAAAAAATCACGTTAAATTTATTTTTTTATCTTTACACTGTGTCCCGAACACATCAGAGTAGGCAGTGACAACTGAGATACCTAGTGTTAAGACACTCCGTCCCCCATTTTCCGCCGAAATCTGGAGATATTGCGTATTAAGAGGCGGATTCCATAATAAATGTAACTTAATCTTACACTTAGATGCTAGTTTTAACGATGATTAAACACAGGGCCGTAACCAAAGCTATAATTTACTATAGTTAGCTTCGCTTCGCTTTGATTAATTGTATTTACTTAAGTTTGATAGACTTTGAGATTTACACCGAACTGGAATACGTTACTCTAGGTATATTGTCATTTTATATTATGAGTCCAGTCATGGCGCAGCGGAACAAGCGTGCGACTAGAAACGCGACAGATGTGGGTTCGAATTCCACCGGGGAAGTGACATAGTTAATATTTGTATTTCTCTCTGGTAGCGAGATAAATTGCAGCGTTGAGTTCTGCCACTTAACGCGCAATTTCCTTAGAATTCGGTGCATAAGTGTGGAACGAAAGTGGCATAGCGTCGATGTTGTAAGCACGATGATTGTTGATATGAATCTAATCAGAGAAATTACTGCCTAGTTCTGTTTGTGTTCCGCAACTCAAGATCACGAAAATTTCGCAGTGTGGGAGGAGAAAATCCCCATGCCCATCCTGCGTTTAATGCAGGATACAGCGTGAAAAAAAAAAAAAGTATCTGATCTATCTGACTACTGTTTTGAATAGATTACGCAACGTCACACAAAGATTATTGATTTTTAAAGTAGAAAGTAAAAGATATATGTGAGATACATACAGGTGTATAATATAACAACACCACCCACAGCGACAAAATGAAAATATTAAATGCAATACCCGATTGAGAAACGAACCCTCAACCGATGCGTTTCCAATCAGCCGCTGTGCACATGACGTATATAATACGGGTATCATGCTGGGTTTAGAAATCTTAGAATAACATAAACCTACCTACATGATGCCAGATGCCGCTGTGAGTATGAGTTCTCACGGCTCGTCAAAAACACGATATGAAAGTTGTAAGGTAAAGAATTTTTCTTTTCATATATGAAATTCATTTTTTCATACATGAAAATGTTACTTCTCACACTTAGGATATGGTATATATTTTATATATTGTATTTTATTTACATTAGTTTCAGGTTTTTTATTTTTCTAAGTAGCATTGTCAGCCACGATAGCTTCAATATAAAATCCGTATAATATAAAATCAATGTCAATGTGCGGGATAGAGCGTGAAGCTGATCTCAATATAACTCTCATTAGATCCTGCAGCAACTCGCTCAAGATTAGCGTTGCAAAAATAAAAACTGTATTAAAAAATGATTTAGATCTCGTTAGCTTACGAGCGTCTAACCGCACAGTAATTACTCTGAGCTTTCAAATGATGTAACGTACTTTGCATGGGAAATGTTCTACAAATGTATACGTTACATTCAATAAACGCGGAAGTTGTGGGTTTGATTCCTAGTCGTAATCATGATTGCATTTTATTTTTTTGTTCTCAGGTCTGGTAGATAAAGCACAGCGTTAAGTATCGCCATTCAAAATATAAAATGTCTCGAGATTTATAAGAAAAGTGGGCAAAGGAGTGTCTTAATAGTGTGTGCCCCTTATCCAATCTTAAAATGCTTTAAGCATTTCTTTTCATGGAAAAAAATATATAGTATTTGCTTATTTTAACGGTGAAATTAAAAATATGTAATATATTGAGACTTGACTGAAACTCTGGACCTGATGGTATTATCGCACTAGTGTATATATAAAAAAGCACTAAGTTCATTGTGTCATCTTCACTTGTCATTAGAGGGAATAAATGAAGATATGAAATATTTCGCTCCCCCGAATGTGGAAATCGAACTTACAACCTTTCCGTTTACAATCGCACCTGGCCTTGCACTGCGAACACCTAAAATTAATTATTTACAGTTAACAAGAAAAAGCAAAAAAAATAATTTCAATAATTAACTAAAAATTGAGAAACTGAGTGGTCCTAACAACACATAAGGTTCCCTCTGTCTACTATATGCGGGATAAAGCGTGAACTAAATGCAAAATGCATACAGTAATGCGCTGAATGTAAAACTGTTTGTTTTCCACAACGCCGTCGCTCACATTATGCCCTGACAGGTTCATAAACGTGCGCCTGGTAACTACTAAGCTGACGGATATTTTTAATTGCATAGCGTTTAAAATGCAAATTTCTTGTTCTTTTCTGTTATCATTTTTTTTTCAGTATCACTCTGTATCCGTCTCCGTCTACTCTGCTACATGTAATTAGTAGCAAAGTAGACGGAGTGAGCCTGGTGTCAGGATACTCCACTTTTCACTTTCCATCGAATTCTGGAGACACTGTGTGTTGAGTATCGGAACTCAATGCCGTACTTAGCCTCGATACTAGAGCGAAAACTTGAAAATATAAAATATTTCTTCTCTTCGAGTGGGAATCGAACCCCGACACGCTCTAGCCCTTGTGCCATGACTGGCCTATACAAAGCACTTCAAATAAAACATAAACCTTGAGAAATTAACATACAGACAGAACGTTTGTTTAGAACTAGATATTTTGGAATAAAGAAAATGACTTAGTTTAAGAGAAGTATAAAATGTACTGAAGCCGAATCTCTTTATTATATTTTAAGCTAATCTGAGACATTGTAAGCTTTCTGGCGGATCCCAACACCGCATTTTTGGTAAATTAAAGAAAAAATAGAATAATATTGATTTACCATTGAGGAAGTTTGTGTGTGTGTGTGCGTTATATAGTAAGTATATTAAAGAAACGGAATAGCAGAAACAATTTCGAGCTTTTACCATGTTACAATGTGACAAGGTAAAAGCGTGATAATGAATCGATTGTGATCTATGATAAAAAAAATGTGACATTTTTAAAATTCTATCATGTCTCAACACGCAGTGGCTAATAAATTAGCTGTAAAGTGGAGAACTTAATCCTACCGAAGTGTCTTAGCGCTAGTTCCCAGGTTTCTGCCATGTGCGGTTTACAGGTGAAGCAAAAAAAATTAAAAAAATATAAGAAATTAATGTTTAAAACTAAGTAAGTAATTTGAGTTCTAATAAAAAGGGCTGCTTGTTCACCCCAGGGCGCAACGTAAAAAGGTTTAATCAAGAGAACAATCGACGGTGTAAAAAAATTCCACTGGTAAGTTACTATATACAAAATTGGCTTCGTTTCACCTAAAATATTCTTCTCGAAAATGTTTTATTATTTTGTTTTAGAAAGGTTTTTATAACTTACAATTTTTCTCTTTTTCTAAGCCCCATTATAATATATTATATTTTTATAAAAAACAAAGAATTATATCAATAAGTGAAATGTGAAAGTTAAGGCCGCCGTGGCTCAGAGGCACAACGTATGGCTGTTAACGTAATGCTTGGAGATTCGATTCCCTCTCGAAGTCATGAATTATTTAATTTTTTTCACTTTGTTAGCAAAAAAAGCACGCGTTGAGTTGCGTTTATACATTTCACACTCAATGTCTTGAAAGTTGGGCGGAAAGTGGAGTGAGTGTTATAACATTAAGTAACTTGTATCTACAGTTAAAATAAAGTTTGAAATAAATAAATATGCAGGATACCATAAACAGATATATATCTGTGTATATATATGTGTGTATGTATATATATATCTGTTAGAAAATAAACTTGTATAGACAGGTTTAATAAAGGCCGGCTTAATTCGCGCGGGTCGACTGACTTCATCAACGCGCTGTGCAGGCTGTTTGCCGTGGCACAATGTGGATTGGATCTGAGGGGGAATACGTTTTTGATATTATTCCATACAAAATGTATTATTAATGACACGCAATGATACTTGGTTCTATTCCTGTTCGAGGTATACTTAAAGTAAATATTTATATATCTATTCTAAGATTATTCTATGTTTCTAATTTAAAGCAAATATCCTCATCTATTTTTGATGAGCTAAAATGTTGAAAACACGTTTAGTTTGAATGGCAGATGCGTGACATCATTCTAAATCTGTCCTGGTGAAAACCAAAGAAGGCGGGCTAAGTTTTTTCAATGCAATCCTCCAGTATGTCAAACGAAAGGGCTCGCTGAAAATATTCTCAAATATAAGTTTATATATAAATACCCTACAAAGTATGGAAGTAAATTATTCCTTTACAACTTGAGCTATGAACTTATAATGTCATTTGATAATTGTTATAATTTAAAACCCTGTCGCGAGGTTTAATTGCGTAGATAAACAACTAAATTGAATAATAACTATTCTACGTTAGTATTTAAATCTTACAACGCGTATATTATGTGTATTACATATCAAGTCAGTAAATTTCCACTTGAGAGAATCAATAATTTTTTATTTAACCACTCAAGAAACGAGGTGGCACTGAGTTTCATCCCTCAATATTCAGTGTCTCGAAAATTTTGCAGTGCGTGGGGAGCAGAGTGTCTTAAAACTGCGATCGCTCTCCATTCTCTGTTAGATGCGGACCACAGCGTGAAGTTTTTCAGCTTTCCGTTGTATCCCCGTTCCGTTGTTTAGCTGGACAGATAGACGGAACCTAGTGTTAAGACACTACGTTCCCTAGGTATTTTCCAAGACATCAGAGCAAAGAAATTAAACTATTAAATATTTCTTTTCCTCGTATGGGAATAGAATCCACATCTTTTCACTTCGATCGTTTCTATACGACTGATGTAATACAGCGAGAAGATACAAAAATTATATAATAAACATAAATATTGAGGAAGTAAATTTCAAAATATGAAATAGCTCCACGTTTCTAAGCGAACGATATGTGCTTGTATGTTTTCTTTGAGTAAGTGCCTGCTGGGGGATATTTCAGTTTCAAATGTCATGAGAGATGGCAGTTTTATTTGAAAGTTAAACCAACTTGCATTTATATGATTATATTTGTAGATAGCTTTAGTTGAAGATAACTGCCATATATTTTTATACGTGTTGGTACTCAAAACAGTAATGGAAATAATTAAAATATTTCATTGCCGCGCATGAGAATCGAATCCAAAATGGTCGCGTTTACAGTAGCGTCAATATCTGCAAAAATTTGTAAAAAGACTTAACCTTGAAAAATAGTAATTTTAACGCAATTGTCAAGATATTCGCTTTACACTATAAGCGAATCCCGATGGATGGTTAATATAATATAAGTATTCAAGTTGAGTTCAAACTTAATCAATATCGCACTTGGCTGAGCTAATCTAATATAAGTTGTCGGTTTGTTCAGGTGGCTTATATTACAATTAGATGAGAAGTTTCATTCCCAGGAGAAAACTGTTAGTTAGGTATTTGATTTCGACTTTGGCAAAAAGTCTAATAGTAGTTTCAGATTTTTGTTATGGGTTAGTGAGTTACACTGTAGTGAGTTTTGCTAAATTTGTTTTAGATTTCTTTATCTCTCAAAAAAAAAGAACCTTCATACTTTTGCCCGCATCCAGGTAGGCAGAAATAACATAGTGTTGAGACACTTCGTTGGTTACGCACCACCGAATTTGCAGTACATTGCGTATTAAGTGGACGAACTCAACGCCAGTCTCCATCTACAAGAGCGGAAATGAAGAGGAATAAAATGAAGCTCTTTCTTTCTCTGTCTCTAACGGTATCTGTAACTATTGGGAACACATTCCATTCGCGACTATTAGCAGAATGACGGTAGCTTATTAGGTTTGTTTTTCAGTCTTGTCAGGTTTGTCAGGTACATATTCCAAATACTAATAACTAGAAGATAGTAAGCTTTTGTTGTAAAGAGAAAACTAAGCTTACAATAAGTCGCGTTTATAGTCCCACGTTTATGTGCTGCTGTACAAAGACTAGCCTTCATTTATTTATTAAAACAACATTTATAACGGTCATTGTGTAAAAGAGAGACAAAAAACGATGTCAAATCAATCACTTCCGCTACATTGAGTCTAGTTGAAACAGTAAGATCAATCACCAGCTGATAACCCGAGCTTTCACAGCTGACACCATCCAATAAATAATTTACACTCATATTCCAATCAAGTATTTATATTTAGTCATATTTTAAATAATAAATTGAGTGATTTAAGAGGCCAGTCGAGGATATTCATTATTAAATATTTTATTTTGTAAGTTTTGGTAAAGAAGCAAAGTGCGGCGTTGAGTTCCATCGCTCAACACGCAATACCTCCAGAAATCGGCGGAAAGTGGGAAACGGAAGTATCTTGATGTTAGGTCCCCAGGGCTAACTTTAGATGCCTAATTTATTTTAAACAGACTAATCGCTTATACATAAATTTCCGACAATTTTGTATTATGCTATGGTCATGTTCAAAACGAGTCTCCAAAAATGTATGATATTCAAATATAGGCCATTGAAGTGATGAAGTGTTCATTTGACGTCGTGAGAATCAAAAATTTAACTTAACTAGACAAAAAAGACACTGAACATAAAATATAAGCAGTTCTTACTCTAACTAGATTTCAATGAAAATTGAAATGAAAATATTTTTAAAATAATAAAAAAAGGCCGCTCGTGACGCTGGGGCACAAAGGGTGACTATGTGCTCAAAGCGTGGCGTTGAGTTTCACTACTCAACACAGAATGCCTCAACGGAACTTAGGGAACCGACTGTCTTAAAACTAGGTTCCCTCTGCCTACCTTACTGTGATGTTAAAAAAACTTCGCTAAATTTCAGAGACAAAATGGTATAAATAACAAATAATTACGTAAAGCAATTTACACGAACTAGCATGTACTCGTATCATGTTTACTTTAAACAGCAGGCACGACGTTCCAAGCGCTTTGCAGAATGCAACGTTAGTACATATTTCATTTACTTATTTTGGTAAAAAGACAAGGAGAGGCGTTGGGATCCACCAAATGTTTCGAAAATTGGTCAAGTGCACTGAGAACGGAGTGTCTTAACACTAAGTTTCCTCTGCTTGGATGTACAGGATACATTCATTCCAGCAATCCAACCAAAAAAACATATACTTGGAAAAAGAGGAGAGCGGAGAATCATTTCACAGTACTCTTAAGAAACAAAAAAAAATACACACCATCTTCATAAAATCTTAATCGAAATGTAAATGAAAATCTTTTTGAAAGAAAACGTCCAGTAATTCGTTACTTGTAAAAAAATGTAGGTATAATATATTTTGTATAAATATGTTTATTAAAGAAAAAAATAAATATAAAAAAATCTATATATTTAACTAATACTCGTATAGGTATCTTAATAAATAAAGTGAATGATTATTCTTTACTATATAATATTCGAATCTACTACCACCGTGAAAAACACAGGAAACTGCACTACAACGGTGTTGGACTATTTATATTGCTATTCCCCGCCGCCCCAGTAATGGACGGTGGTGATTGATGAGTTGATGGTACCTTCGAGAGCATCAATCAATTATATTAATACGGGATCGGATTTGTTATCGCAATAACTTTTAAAACATTGTTTGTATTTTAAAATTTGATATAATTATTTAAACAACATTTATTTAAATTTATTTATTTCCTCTAATGCCCAGGCAAAACGCAAATATTCAATTACAATTCCAAATAGCAATATATATGTACACCTTCAATGCCGTCGCGTAATAAAGGTAAAAAGATATCGGCCTTATCTTTCTCCACCTGGAGACGTCTGTGACTCACGTAGCAGGGCTATTTGTAAAGCCCGCGTTGGGCTGTGAAGGGAACTTATTTATTCAATTGTTATTTTTTAAGTCGTAGGTACAGACGGTGCTCGAGAAGATATTTCAAGTTGTACCTTAAATTTATTACTTTTGAGAATAATTCTAATTGGATCTTTGGCAATGTCATTGCACAGGGCCACAAGCATGTGACTGTAAGCGCGGCGGTGGTGGGTTCGATTTTCTTTTGAGGGAATCAAATGTTTAATTTTTTTCCTTATTCGCTTTCGTAACGGGACAAAGTTTAGCTTCAAGTTCCGCCATTCATGGTGTTTCAGAATTCGGTGGAAAGTGGGGAACGGAAGTATCTTAATGGGAACGGAGTATCTTAACACTAGGTGTCCGGATACAAAAGTTAACGCCGCACTTTACCTCGACAACACAGCGAAGAAATAGAAATATAAATTTAAATAAATATTTAATTTCCTCTTGTGGGGATCGAACCCACAACCATTCGGTTTTACAGTCACACATAACTGTCCTCTATTGATTGATACCAAATCTCATAATAAGTATAAAATCCTGTATTTTTCCAAAGTTTTGTTTAACAAGTTATGGACTCGCTGTTAATACTAATTGCTGATGAAAGTTTCATTAAAACAACTAAATTAATTATCTGAACACAAAGTTTAAACAACTTTGGCAGCTTTTCAAAAAGTCTATGATATTTTAACAGGTCTATGAATTAATTTTTTCATAAATTATTAATATAATATTTTTTATTTATAATATTTATATATATTTATATTTATAATATTTTTTCATAAATTATTAGTATATATATGCAACATTTATTTTCTTTGGGTAGGAATTAAATAAATTTGTATTTAATCATCGAAACGTTTTAAAGACCTTCGTCGCGGGCGGCGGTGATCACTTACCATCAGGTGACCCGAACGCTCGTTTGGCTTGTCCTCTCCCAAGTTACTTAATATATCTTTATTCACTTCAACCAAATCAGTGATTAAAGCCAACAATCTGTCGCGCTTAGATTCGCCTGACCTACCTTATTTTTCTAAAAATTATTAACTATTTAAAAAAAAAACCCGCGCACCCCTCCCTAGAGGTAGGTGGTTGATAGAGATTGCGGTACAACTAAAAATTTTATCATTAAATCACAATTAAGTTATATCAAACGTCATGATTACTAAAAACTCAATTAAGTTTCGTTAATTGGTTCAACCGTTAACGAACGCTTGTAGGTAATTGCTCTGAAACGTTAAGAAATCCTTTAATTAAATAGAAAATGACTTACGAGTGCTTAAGAGGGCGGTGAGGCAAATAATCAGCCAGGTTTGTAATTAAATGAAGAACTAGTCATTACTTACGTCTTCGTCTGTATTTTTAAATGGAAATAACCGTCTAAGGTTATTTTCGCACAGCCAGAGAATGGAACTTTCATACTTTACATGTGTGATATTAGTAAAATCTGAGACAAAACGGCGCGCCAAAGCTTGTAATTTATAATAATTTATACAAATATTAGTATTTCAGAAACAGATGCTAGCAAATGAGAACAACTCACAAAGTTATGCTAATAGACTTTGTATTAAATGAAGCGATAGACGTGTCATGTGGTTGTGGCTTCGATGTCCGATATATGTTCGATATATATTTAAATTTCAGCTTCAGCTTCACGCTGTATCCCGCACACAGCAGGGTAGGCAGAGGGAACCTCGATGTCAAGACACTTCGTTCCCCACTTTTTGCCTAATTCTGGAGGCATTGCGTGTTGAGTGGCAGAACTCAACGCCGCGCTTTGCCTGGACACCAGAGCGAAGGAAAATGGAAATATAAACGTAAAGAAACATTTCACTTCCTCGAGTGGGAATCGAACCCACAACCGTCGCGTTTACGGGCGGCACCCTTGTGCCACTGCGCCACAACAGCCTCTTAAATTTCAAATATTTTGTTATCTCCGAACTCGTTTATTTTTAAATTAAAAAATAATATTAATCCTAGATTGCCTTGCTAAATGCATAGTCGTTTCAAATTAAATATTGTATTTAGCTAAAGGAACTTAAGGAGCAATTCTACAGTAAAAAAATAGTTGTTTTGGAATCTACGACCTTTCCGGTACTTTAATAATTCAGTTTTTTTTTTTAATTTTTCAAATTATTTACAAAGAATTTAATCACTATCCGTCCAAACTATTTATTGTGAAATGATAATAAATATTCATTTCATAAGATAATAAAAATATAGATAATGCTGACTTTTCACATTTAGCATTATCATATTTAATAGTTAGTAAAACATTTAGAAAAATGGCAGTTTTTGAAATAGTGGTTTAAATAAAGTATTTTGACGCTTACATTGCTAAAAATAAAAGTGTATTTTTTTTTCTTTTATGTTAAATGTAAACAAGTACCTATGAATTTTCATAAATGTATAATAACCTTAAATTTTTCCACTTCAAACATTTTCTACGTGGTTGAATAATTTAATTTAAAATTCTTTTGATGTAACTCACGTGGCTGTTTACTTTATGATACCAAAATTTAACTGAGTGATGTCAAACTGGCATGTTGTTTTAACATTTTGCAGTGTATTATTAACTTGTTAAAAATTAACCTGACAGTACGTTTATCTTTTTTAGTTTTACTCTCTATCTCGCAATGGTTGGGTAACCAGAGGGAACCTGGGAACCTAGTGTTAAGACATTCCTTTCCCCATTAAGACATTTTCGTTCTCCATTTTTAGTCGAATGTCTGGTCTGGAGGCATTGAGTGGCGTAACTCAACGCCGCCGAAAACGACATTCGGCGGCGTTATTAAAAGTGAGAAACTACGTTCATTATTGCGATGTTTGTGCTTTTGATCCGCACTTGGAAGATTTAAGAAACATTTTCTGCCTACTCATATTCATTCATCCAATAAGCTGACAGATCCTAGTGCCACAACACTCCGTTCTCTCTCTACCGCTTGTATTCGAGACATTGTTTTTGAAGTGGCGGAATTCAACGCCGCCTATCTAGAGCGAAGAAGAGAAATAAATTTTTTTGTGTACTAAAACGTATTATATGATTTGATTTAGTATTTAATCTTCCAAGTTATGGTTTATTTTAAGAAGTTGGAAACGATCGTAACTTTAATGCCGACTGTTTCATACAAAATTGGTCGAATTGTTTCGAATTTTCTATAATAGTTGTCTAACAAAATTTATCTTTGAATTGTCAATATTTTAATATTTTATGAACAATTTGTAAAATATCATCTCTATTTTATTACAAAGTTTGCGTTTAACAATGTGGAAAAATATTAATATAGAAATTAGTGAGTATTTTCTACTCTTATGCCCAATAAATCTAGTGTCTAGACACTGTTCTGCATATTTCTAGGAATAACAATTTTTCGTGTCGTTTTGAAATTTGAAATCTTATCTAATAACTAAGAACTTTATATTTAACGATTATTACGAATGTTTCTTAAGTATCTACAAATTGAATTAAATTACATTATTTCTACATATCGCCTTTAAAAAACTTCTTATATCTAATTATATTGACTGATCAGTGACAGTTTTCTGTTTTATATTTATAGAAAATCTAAGCACTAGAATAAAATGTCACTTAATATTTAGATCACTACAGACGTACCTAAAGTCTAATTCAATACAAATATTATATGGTTTTGTTTGTTTAGTTGACTGCGCTAATCTCACGAACTACTGGTTCGAAATGAAAAAATATTTTTGTATTGAATAGTCCATTTATCGAAGAAGGCTTATAATATATTACACGACGTTAAACGTTTCGATGTGATCTGCCGCCACAACTACCTTTGGTACTAAGAATGTGGGTATAAAATATATATTCATATGTATGTATATATATATATATATATATATATATTACAAAATTCAACTAATATTTTAGAAGGTCTTTATGTATAATTCACGTGTATAGGGCACTTAGTATTCAAGCACTTATGCTTTTTGACCACAAACTAACAGACAGTGCCTTCTGATGTTACACTTTATATGAATTTCATATCTAATATTATAGCATATTCAGGATTTTGTAGAGTTTAATATTAGTACAATTGTTTTATTTTATTAGAAACTTATTTTTTTACTTGATGTCTAAAATTAAGACATTACGAGTTGAGAGGTGGATTTTAAAACCGCGGTTCGTCATGCTAGCGCAAATAAAGGAAAATAATGTATTTCTCCGAGAAAAATCGACCTTACAATCATCGAGTTTACAGACGGACACTGTCGCCCCTAACACTAGGTTATAATGGATAAATAATTATTAATTTGCTTATAATTCTATTAAATCATTAATAACTCGGTGAATTAAATCATAAAAAATCATATGAAAATAGCTGTTTTTTTATATCGAACACGGAAAAATGATTATTTTACACTGCGAGAAGCTAGAGAGAACGGTAGAGAACGGTCCGATAAAAGACAATTATAGCATAGAGTTCATTCTTCTCAGATTTCTTCTTCTTCTTCGTTCTTTTAAATTTCGGTACATTTAAATTTCGATACGAATAACATATTTATATTAAATTCTAACCTGGTAACATACATTGAACCTTAATATTAAATCTGGGAGAATAGTATTGAATTCATAGGGGTATACATTTTCTGATTCCTATAACCTCAATAAAAGGAAAAAGTTGCCTTTTCTAGACATTTTTATTAATATTTCATAACGTCGATAAAATATATTATAATATATATTCGAAGAAAGTATCTATTATGAAGGCCGTCGTGGCGCAGCGGTAGAGTATTTGACTGTAAAACGTGGAGGCTGTAGGTTCAATTGAAAAAGTATGTATTATTTTAATAATTATAACATAATAAAGACTTGTTTTAACATAAGTGAATAATTTTTTAAGTAAGTAAAAGTACTACAATTTTTTTTATCCTGCACATATCGGAAGGAATCTGGGAACCTAGTGATAAGATACTTCGTTCCTATTAAGAATTATCCGTTCCTGGCTTTCCGTAGAATTCTGGAGGAATTGCGTGTTGAGTGGCGGAACTCTACGCCACCCTTTGCCTTGACACTAGAGCGAAGAAACGAAAATATCAATTTAAATAAATATTTCCTCTCCTCGAGTGGGGATCGAACCCACAACTAGTCGGTTTACAATTACACTTTGTGCGACAAGACTGATTGAAAAGTTAAAGTTAAATGGTATAAGAGTAAGTTTTATTATATTAAAAAGTTAAACAGTTAAAAATATATATATCTAGACCAAATATTAAAGAGCAGTCTAATCTATAACAAACAGATCAATCATAAGATCCATTTCCAATAAGAAACGCCGTAGAACATTCATTTTAACTTCACCTAGAATTCTTTCGTAATCGATCCATCGATGTATGGAACTTGCTATTGACAGAATAATACTTTACGTAAGGCAAGTCTCGGTATTATTTATCTTCTATATATATTAGTCTATGAACCCACACATCGCAGATACTCCATGAGCGACGTTCACCGACAATGCATTAGCCGCAGCGTGAGCCGGCATCCGGTACACCATTAAAGTGGACCGATTTACTTTCAACTACCCACCTACATATGTATCTGTATAGTGCTGGTAATCAACTGGTGTAGGTGTGGCACATTATGTATCTAGTCATAACTTTGGAACATTATAAATTGCATTGAGGCCAGTCGTGCTGCAGAGTAATTGTGAAAGGTTAAGCTCTGCTAACGAGGCCAAGCGCGGCGTTAAATTCCGCCATTCAACACAGTTCAGTAATTCCCCATACAGTCTCAGAATTACAGATTTATACACATGCTTACATATCCTACGCCTAATTAAATAAGATGAAAGCTCCACGTACAAGTACGAGAAGTCACATTGTCATACCGACAACTTTATTGAACATAAATCAAGAAAATTGCTTCCTTTGTTGCTTTCGATGCGGAAATCTATTGTACTTTGATAGTTACACTAGCCGACCTGCGCGGGTTTGCCCACTTGAACTATTAAATATATCTATAAAATTATTTTCAATAAAAGTTTTATTAAAATATGCGCTAATTTAAAGATTTTTCTATACAAAATTTTAACCTCTATATCATCCCTTCCGGGTCAAAAGTTTTCAAAATCCCTTCATAGTCCACGTTATGAATATAAAAGCATCTGTCTAAATTTCGCGTTTCTACGCACAGCGATTACAGAACATCTCCTTTTATATTGAAACTGGTACATTCTAGCGAATATAAAAATTTAAGTTATAGCCATCGAGTAAACTGTAATGATGATGTAGGTTGTGGGTTCGATACCCATTCCAAAAATTTAATATGATACCAGATATCTGTCCAGATATAATCTGGTTGGCGGCTTTGAGTTGTCTCGACTTTAAACGCGACGCGTAAGAAACTCTAGGGATATACTTCACAATTTCGTACGTTTAATTTTTTTTAATAAATTCCATTTTCCACTTTCAAAAAAGTAATGTAACCTATTACGTCTTACATAAAAACTTTATTATCTGTTTTAACAAACTTAAGCTGAATTAAGAGCGAGGTGGGTGAAATTAAGCTGCGGGAGGTTCTAAATGAAGGAGGCGGTGAAATGTGGTCGTTTTATACTGTTGTATTAATTTTCCACATATAAAGTATGAATGTATGTTATTTTATAATATAAATATAATTTTAAGATTTTTATGATTATGCATGTTCGCAAGTTTCCTGCCTCCAGTTCTCTTCAGTTCTCTTCAGGTTTGACATATCTCTTCGGCCTCGTCTAATGTCATCGACCTCAAGAAATATTCAAGGCAAATATTCACTCTCTCTTCTCCCTCTCCAGTTATATTCATCTGGCACAAACACCCGTGACTAAAGTGATGACCAGTACACTCCAATACTCCGTTACGTTCTCTAGTCACCACGCAACATATATATACTAGATACAAAGAACTGACTGACTATTGAGTTTCGTACATTCTTGGGCTACGCATTATTCTTAAAGCACTTGGACGTGGGCTGTTTATCTTCCTTCTGTTAATGGATGCTCCATTGTGTACGAATAATAGGTCAATTATCTAATAGCTAATTGTAACAAGATTTTTAGTTTTTGTACCAACTTGTCTAGGAAAAATAGAGGTTTTCATAATTTTTTTTCCGTATAGTATTGTACGAGAGAGAATTTAGTGATAAGACATTACGATATCCACTTCCTGCACAGTTATTGAAATATGGCGTGTTGGGTGGCGAAACTCAACATCGTACTTGGTCTTGTAGTTTACGTGTGTATACAGAACGTACACACACGTAAAGGTTTCTTCTTCTTACACCGCTATGTGCGGGATAAAGCGTGAAAAGTTTCAAGACTCAATACTCAGCCAAGGATCTCCCTACCTATGCGGGATAAAGCGTGAAACTGATAAACTTACACGCATAAACTACTATATGATATAATCATTTCATTGTAAGAAAGCAATCGAAAGTTTTACGATGCAAAAACACATAAATCTGTGTAGGCCAGTACTGTAGTGGGTATATCGTCATAAAATTTCAGTAAAGTGAATTATTCCGTTGTGTTCGTTATTACATCTGTGACGTATTTCGCTGTAAGCAATAATATCGGGTTTTTATAACACTAGTTCCTTGTATCTGCGGGATTTGGGGGAGGCGGGATACAACGTGAAAGTGATTTTGATTATAAGGAATTTAAATATACTCGCAAATAATTTTATTTTGTCAATTAAAGGATATAGAAAAAACCTCAAAATGCCGCAACAAGTACATATTTTAAATATTTTAAAGTCGCTCCATACAGAGTCTACATAATTTTTCTTCCTCTACAGCTGGAGCACTAACCTTACCCTTTTAAACAATTTGTTTGGGCAAACAAAGCTTTTATATTCATTCCGAGAACAAAGTGCACTCGCTTCCAGAAGGTTTTTGTTCTTTATTTATTTGAAATAAATATATAAAAACGTAATATATAATATATTCATATCATGGTCATATGATTCTAGTGAAGAAAATCTATGAAAATTAAGTTTATCTTTTTTTTTTATGGAAAAGGACAAGGCAAACGAGCGCACGGGTCACCTGATGGTAAATGATCACCGCCGCCCACGACCCCGTGCAACACCAGAGGAGCCACAGGTGTGTTGCTGGCATTTAAGGTGGAGGTAAACGCGCTTTTTGAAGGTACCCATGTCGTATCGACCTGGAAACACCGCCGCGGGTAGGCCATTCCTCGGTTACGTGGCGCGTGGAATATGCTGTACAGGTAATGCTTGTATTTTTGGACATATATTCTACAATGTCTAACTACTGCCTTTTATTATGGCCAATAAACATAACAAAATATATATATTATTATATCTACAGTAAAGCGTTAAGTTACAAGGAATAGTCTGTAACACGGAGAGCCGCCTCAAGTGAGGTCCTCCGACAGGCGTAATGAAGATCCCTCAGGGACAAATAGGATTGTGTCTCACAAGGGCGTTCAAGGGTATTCGAGGGCCAGTTAATAGATGTCATTGAGATGGACTTATAAAATGTCAGAATAAAATACAAGACGAATGTCAAGCTCCAAGATATTATTAATACAAATTATTTTTTATTATAACAAGAACGTACTGCTTCTCTTTCTTAGGTTTTTTCATATATTATTATATGTATTATAATATTAATTCTTACAAGTCCTTAAAACCTAATTTACTAACAATATCCGTTGAAAAAGTAAAATCTCCATTATACTCGAATTCTAATAACAAAAAAGTAAAGCGAAAGCGTTTTGGCAAGTTAAATGAGCTTTCAAATATCAATAACAATTCTGTTTGAGTTTGCTACTTATAATTTTCTTTGAAACGTTCCTGAATGGTTTGTTTTAAAATTGATATTTTTCAGCGACTCTCCGTCCGACTATAAGCGCAACAGTTATGGGTTCGATTTGACCCCGCAAGTAGTAATTATTTTCATATTCTCGCTCTGGTATGAAGAATGATGTGTTCCCTCAGAAGTGAGATATTGGGTTCTTTAAAAAGTAAGTTAAAAATTATGAAAAAACTTTTTTAAAACAAGCTTGTTTTTAAAAAGGTGTTATTATTTTCTTATACCAACTGTACGACCACACAAAGAAACCATCTACTTGTATGTTACGCACTAAGCTTTGCTTGTGTGGACTTTAGGATGTATATTTGAAAATCCCCTGCTTTGCAATTTTGAAAATTACACTTCCTACGTTATGTACGTAAAATATCAACTTTCTTAGAGCCTCTGAGATCGTTTATGAGATACCGTTTTCATCATATATTATTAAAACGGTGCGTACTTACGTGTGTATTCGTATACGTCGTATTAACCGGGGACGTGATAACGACACATTGCTGTTTAGATTGCTGCGAGCCATTTTGTAATGTTCACAAAATATTTATCTTTTATTTGCATGTATATTTTATTAGCTTCACGTCTTCATATCCTTCATATAGCAGAGTAAGCAAACCTAGTGTTCAGACTCTCCGTTCCTATAAAGACCCTTTCGTTTTTGGAGGCATTGCGTGTTGAGTAGCGGCGTTAAGTTGCCTTTAAGTTTATGTTAAGTTATCTTGTTGCTAATTAAAGAAAATAAAAAACGATTCATATATTCTGCAAATAATTATATATTTACGGCTCTGGATTTAGTTTTTCGAAATATACAAAATTAAGATATGTGATTCCAATTGAATATTTCTTTCTGCATATTTAAGCTCAGAGGGGAAAATAATTGGAAAATTAAGTGAACCAGCAAATTCAAAGTCAATGGAGACTGGTCGAGATAACAAGAAAATTCTTATGAAAGTAAGTCGAGTTCTTAAAAGGTTGTTAGTGGAAAGTGTTTTTTAACTAGCGTTCATTTGTTTACATTAATTCTTGTTTGGAAATTTTTCTACTTTTATAAATATTTTTTGAACATATCGTTATATCCCGCGTATAGCCTACCATTCAAACACTCCGTTCTCCACTCTTCCTGTTTGGCGCAGTGGCACGTCTGTTTATAAATGTGTCGGATGTGAATTCGATTACTACTTGGGTGAATTATAATAATATTATTTTAGTTGTACTAAAAAATACATTAAGTTCCCAGTTCACCAAAGTATTATGGACAACATATCTTTATGAAAGAAAGATTATTGATGAAAAAGTGACAAGAGAGGTAGGGGGAGACCTTGGTTGACCATCGAAAACACATTATCAAAGATACTAGAGGAAGATCAGGTAAAAAACATGAGGACCTCCCAGATATATATGATAAAAGACGAGGCGAAAGAAGTAAAGTATCTGAAGAGCGTAATGATTGGCGCTCCGTACTATCTGACTACCACGCTAGGGATATTATGAGCACATAGTAAATATATTTATTTGTGTCAAATGTGTATTTTTATTATGTTTTTTATTACTGTGTCAAATGATTCTGTACTGCGTTTCAATGTTCTACAGCGTTATGGTGGCGTATGTACTGTACGAGGGTAAGCCAGTAAAAAAGGTCACACGAACTGTGAACGTCCCCTTAGGGACGATAGAGAGGAAAAATCGAGAAACTAATGAATTTTTATGGGAGGGGCTCCACTTTAGTTGTTTTATGTTTATTGCATACATACTCGTGTGCGTATTGCTAACACCTGATGTTCCGGAGAAATGGAGGAACAAAATTGTTCGTGTCGTCTGTAGGATATGTTGGGATATATTCATATAATATATAATATAATGTGCACATATAATAAAATTGTTACTTTCTTTTCAGCGAAAAATCTCACTCAGCGGAAAAGAAGTGTCTCAATACTAGGTACTCTCCGCCTTACTATATGCTGCATATATTGCGTCACAATGAATTTGAACGCAGATTAAATATGTATTATTGACATTGTTGCGTATGGAGCGTCCAAGTTCTAACGATGATACGAGTAAATTTTCCCTTTAATCTTTAATTTTCACCTCAATTTTGTTAAAGGCCACACGTTTAAATTCTGTTTATTTCCTATTGAAACGAATACTTTACAGTGTGAGCAATCTCTCAAGATCGCAGCTCTCGACGTAATGAAGTCGCTGCGGTCATTAGTGAGAGAGGCGCGGACATGGAAAACACTACGCCTGTGCTTTTTTCATTATTACTACGTATAACTTGTGATTTTCACTGTAGTTTTTTACGTGATTCCCATATACAGCAAAGTAGATAGAGAGTGCCTGGGAACCTAGTGTTAAGACACTCCGTTACCCATTAAGGCACTTCTGTTTCCCTCTTTCTGTGCATTTCTTGAGGCATTGCGTGTTGAATGGAGGAAATCGCGCTTTATCTTAGTACCACAGTGAAGAAATAGAAATATAAATTCTTTTACTTCTCCGAATGGGAATAAAACCCATAACCATCGCGTTTACAGTTGTACGTTTGTATCGTATTAATATTGGTATAGAATGTCACAAGATGCTAATGTAACTCAAGTTAAGATACTTATTTTTTACCTATTGCGATAGTAGAAATTTACAAGTTTTTTTATCACAGTGAAAATATATTACAAAATCTATACAGCGTGAAGCTGATTTTAAATAATTAATGTTACCGAGTGCGAATGAAATCCACGTGTTTGTTCCGTTTTCCCTTTTGAAATGCAGGACCCCTGACCGAACCTCGTCTGAGTATTAAACAATGTACAGAAGCTGCCAAACTGTCGATCGAGGTTGAATCTGAAAGTACCCATGAAGACGGCTGAAGGGCTTCGTGACGAGAACAATGCCGTCCTTATGTAGAAAACGCTTTGATATAACGACGTGATCGAGTAAACAAGATATTGTGCCTAGTATATAATTATTTATAGAAAAAAATAATTTCCTCGTTCTCAACAAGGCAAAGCGCAAAAAGAGCCTGGGCTTACGGAATTTAGTCATAATCATAGGTCTAGGTTACTCAGTTTTATGTATAGTCTATATCTGCAATATATGAGTCCTAAATGGCCCGCTCGAGCCCCCACTGAGGCGTAAGCAAATTTACTTAAAATAAATAAAATATTGACAAAGAGAATCTAAGACTATGATACTCGATTCCCCGTTTTATTTCCAATTTTCGAAGCATAACACTTTCAATGAAGGTACTCAATTCAAATTTGGTATTACTAAGCTGAATATTTTGTTGAATAATTTTTGAGTACCTACCTATCTTTTATTTGTAAAATTATATTTTAAGTGGCAGAGATCACCGCTGCGTTTTCTGTCGTTTCCAGAACAACGAATTTAATTAAAATAATTTTTCATTTTGCCGAGTGAGAATCGAATCCACACCTTAAATTTTAATAAGAAACGAAATTTGAAGTTAAAGTTAGTATTAAGTGTTATTAAGTAAAAGTTGTTTGCCGGCCAGTTGTTTATTTGCCCTGATTCATGAACTACTGTAATAATATTTATTAGTCCCTCAGTCGTTAATTGTATCATAATTATAGTAATAATAGTAAAAACTTTACTTCTATATATTTTTACTTCATTTAATATTTACTTAGTATACTCGTGGCCCTCTCTCGCACTGCTAGTTTACTTATTCGATATTAAAATTATATTCTTTTGTGTAATTCAATGTCTGATATTGACATATTATAAAATTCTGTCGTATATTTTTCTAGTGAGCTTCGAAGTGTTTTAGACAAGACATAATACAAAGTGATTTATTACTCTTCTCGCTACCTACTCTGCAGGGTAAGTTAAAATTTGAAAATTTTGCAACGTAGCCAATGAAAATATATAGAGATAATTTTCGGGAAGGCAAGCCTTAGCCATGACCGGATATTTTTTGTTCACAATATATTTTTGAGGTTTAATTTTTTTGACTTAAAATTTTACTAACATAAAAAAAAATACTAACAACAAAAAAAACCTTAATTAACATACAACGTATGCAATGTATGTAGATCATGCATATAGATCATTATTAGAGAGCCTTAGCTTTATTTTTGTTATATTTTTTCAAATATACTTTTTAGGATTTGTTCTTATAATGGTAAAAAAAATACAAAATCGTTTTTTTCTGTTACAGTCCTAATAAAGTAAATTGGTTATAAATAAATGTACATTGAAGTTATCCATGCATGCGTGCGCCATTACCTGTAACAAATGAAAATATGGCTACATTAATGAATACTCGGTATCTGCGTAATAATTACGAATTATATTGAAGCGACAGTATCGTAGCGGTATAACACGATGGGTGTAGATTCGATCTTTTCTTTTTATTATCAGTTTCACACTGTATTCCGAATATAGCAGGGTAGGCTTAGGGAACCTAATGTTCATACACTCATTTTCGATTACCGTATAGAGTGGCGGAACTCGGCGCTGCGCTGTTACTCTAGTACCAGAGCTAACAAATAAATATATACATCCGTCCATCCGTCGCGTTACAGTAAGACGCTTATGCTTTTGCGTCAAGACGGTCTCTTCTCGATGATCTTTTCTTAAAAGAATTAATTATTTTCATTTTCCTGCTTTACCAATACAAATCGCGGCGTGAAATCCGCCGCTTAGTATGCAAATCTCGAATTTAGAGGAATATCTCGATATGTGAATATCGTGAAAAAACAAGCCTTAGCCTACTCAACGAGGGCATAATTCGACACGATCTTTAAAAATAAATCGTTTCTATCGGTCTCTGCTTGAGGAAATGCTGAATGTTTATTACGTTAATATATACGTATACTATTGAAAAAATGTATAAAAAATACAATTTTTTATTGTGTTATACTTATTTCATCTTTCATTGAATACATGTTTAACGGTTTATGAGAGTTCACCCCCTATTTCTATTTAATTTCATAAACATATCTAACAAATATTCATATAGTTCAAGCGGGCGAGGCCGCGTATGTCTGCTAGTTAATAATAGAGAGGCTCAAACACAATCGTGAACCAAACATCGTTTGCAAGAACAATATCGTCCTTCGAATATTCGGAGCTTAAAACGGAAATCTCAAAGGAATGTCTTTTGTTTGTGAACAAAGCTCTGTGTACTTCAACCTTATCTGTAAGTGGTGGATTTATCTTGCCTGTATTCACCATCTACGTATACAACTTGAAAAAAAAAAATTTATATATTTGTGAAATTCTTCTTAATTTTTACTGTAATTATAAAATATGTAATGTATTGTTTCAAATTGAAACCCGCATAAAGTAGGGTAGGTAGACGGAATGGAAATTATTATTATTCTTCAAGCCTTTATATCAGGTTGTCTGCTACTTGGGTGCCATCAAAGCAGCTTAAACAAGAGGTTCTCAGTAGATTATGTTTTAAACACATTTTACATATATATATATATATATATATATATATGTGTGTGTGTATGTATGTATATGTATAGATGACACTCTAGTCACTATAGTCACTTGACTAATATATAAAACATAAAAAAGTTAAGTGCGATAAGTACATTTAGCTCCATACCCATCTCAAATAATTTAGATTCAAATAAATATAAATATTATGTTAGTTCATTAAAAAATTATTGTAAAATAAAACATTCAGTATAATCTTGAAAAAAAATATTTTAATGATCGTCAAAAGGTAATTATTCTGTCAAATTATAGGAAGTCCTTTAATTACACCGAAACGAGCGTCTAAACACTTTTCAAATGTAAATTACTGTGGAAAGTTCAGTTATGCGGGATAATCGCCAGGTGTAATGTTACAAAGTTGAACTAATGTAACTATCGTTTGTAATAAATAATATATAAACAAAAAACACTAAAAAAAGGAAAAAAATGATGTCATACTAAGAATAAATTACATAAAATCTATCTATCTATCTATACTAAGACTAAATTACTTAAAATTTTCAAAATTCTTGTTGTTTGTAATTACTTTTTTTATATACATTCTTCAAAAATGAATCTGCTATAGATTTATACTGAGAGCAACAGAGACACTTCGGAATTTCAAATTTATACGATACCTTGTGTGTGTATGGTAATTTATACGCCACAAAGACTTTGGAACTCACTCTTACGTGTGATCTTTAAAGACTGCTTAGATAATCGTAGTATAATGTTATTCTGGAACAATTATAGCTATTATAAATTTTTAAAAGTGCTGTCCCACGCTTAAGACAGAAAACACTTTCTATTTCTATTTTTTTTTTCTAACTGACCGCTAAGCCATACGTTGTCATTAAGCTACGTTGAAATTCTTCATTATTATATAATCGGTACAATATATTTATGTTTTTAGCAGAAGTGCAGGAATAATTTTACAAATTTCGGCTACCCAAAGAAAATTAAGAAAATTATCATTTAGTAAAAGAGAATGTGACTCAGAGATCAGATCAGCGTAAAAGCTTTCCGTTCTTCACTGCCCGAACCTGCCCGAACTCGGGAGCTTGGGTGACGCATGACGTGAATAAGCGACATACTTCAAAGTTACATTTTATCTACTATAATCAGAAAATGAAAACAATTCATCTTCTCAAGTGGAAATCGAATCAATAACTATAGTTTTTTCTATGTAATAATATTAAATAACCGTAACGGTTGAATTTATACATATTTTTTTCTACTGTGCTCAGGGTTTTAATACTCGGGAAGCTTCAAATCCTCCTTAGCATAACCATTAAAGCTTACTATAGCGTTAAACCGAGTAATGAAAATCTTTTCGAGACAAAGGTAAAACGAACGAAAGGTCAAATACCGTCATAATATTTTTTTTATTGCCAGCATATTTTTTTATATATATTATTATTTAACATCAGATGATTTATAGACCCAGTTCACTACGATGATAGCTTGATGTTCAAATTTTTAACAAAAACTAACGGTGGTTAGATAAATTGTATGTTGTTTGTTGTTTTTATCTGTATCCCGCACACGGTACTTGCCTCGTCATATTTCGAATTCGAAAAAACTAGGTAAAAATCTCAGTCTTAAATACAAAACATAAAGAAAAAACCCTCTAACCGCTATAGGATAAAGACATTCTTTTGTGCTTTCACTCCGGTTTAATAAAAGCCATAAAAGAAATGAACTTAGTCACTCAACCGGAAGTACCCTCTGAATTTTGATTCCCTTTATTGTATCGAAATATGCGTATAGGTTTTTCGCAATATAAATATTCTTTTTTTCCTTTAAAAATACGAAACCCTAATTAACAACGATATCTATAGATTTTATGTAATTTTATTGTCTTTTCTGTCTAATTTTAGTGCATGTAAATGAGTTTGCAGGATATTATATACACTAACATACATACTAACACGGAAAGTTAAAAAAGTCTTGTAATTAGATAGATCAATTAACGACGACGTCGTGGCATTGTTTGCACGCGAAGTGACTTAGAAAATGATAAATGCTCACCACTGAGTATCAGAAGTGAAGAATCACGTATTAGAAGTTTTTCTCTCCTTGCATGACATGCTCTATCTTGTATAAAGCAGGGTAGGCATAGGGAACTTAATAACTTCCACTAGACCACAGAGGTAAAGCGCAGTAAAAGCTAATACAGTATGAAACTTATTGCCGTCCAATCAGCTTAATAAGTCAAATGTCACTCTCGAAGTTCTGTGTACTTTGCGGTCCCGTACGAAACTTTTGCCGCATACTTGGAGTACTGTGGTTTCAGTTCAAACTTAATATAATTTACGTGAAAATACTACACAGATAGAATCTAAGGTGATTGTCAACTTTATGGCTTAAAAAATCCCGCATACAGCAGGGTGGGAAGGGGGAACCTAGGGTTAAGACATTCTCATCCCTACTTTTCACCGAAATTTTCGAGACATTGCGACTTGTGTGGAGGACGTCAACGCCTGACTTTTGACTTAGCGCCAGTGCGAAGAAGTGAAAAAATTAAAAAATCATAATTCATTCAGTCAAGTGGCAAAAGTAAATTAAATATTAAATGTTTTCATATCTTCGCTCTGGTAATAAGGCAAAGCGTGATGTAGAATTCCGCCACTCACACCAATGCTTCAAGAATTCGTCGGTGGGGCACAGATGTGTTTTAATGGAGAATGACATGTCCTTAACTCTAGATTTCCTCTGCCTATCCTGCCATTTGCAGGATACTGTGTGAAGCACAGAAAAATAGATAAATAAAATCGTAATAACAATACAAAATTGTACCAATCCTTATCAAAAGTATTTAGATAAGAATAACCGCAGGAGTATAAAAGAAAAATACCTAAGCCTCGTAGAGATTACAGTACTATAAACTTTTTTAATCGTTATTCACGAGACATAATAGTTAAAGTTTAATTAAAAGCCTCTACTTAGATACGAAAACTATAAATTAAATAACATTTTATATTAGCACATGGCAAGGACAGGGGAACCTAATGTTAAGAGACTTAGTTCGCCATTAGGCCAATGTTTTCTTATTGAGGCATTGACTAATCAAACTCAACGCTGCGCTTGGCCTCGTTACCAAAGCGAAAAAATACAAATATTATATGTTATATTCCCCCTAGTGGGAATCAAACCCACAACTAGTGCCAATGCGCCATGACGGTTATAAATTATGCAATTTGACGTGTAAGTGCAAATAAGAACCCAAAAGTAATTCATATTAGTAAAAATAAATTGTATAGTTCAAGCGGTCGAAGCTGCAAGCGGATCGCTAGTTTTAGAATATAGCGGTCGATTTATATGAAAACATAAATAAATTCTATGATAACCTTCATACAGTTTTACAGCATAGTCCACGACCGTACATCCGGTGCGGTCCTCCTAGCCTCTAGGGGAAATGAGCTTTTTGATTAACGTAATAAGCACATTCGAGGCCACACTTGGTGCAGGGGCAGAAGCGATGGTTGCGTGTTCGATTCCCATTCGATGAAAATAAATACTTATTTATTAAATATATAAAATAAATACTCATTTATTATTAACAATATTTTCTTTTCATTTTCTCGCTTTGATAGCGGTTCAAAACGCAACGTTTACCACCAACCAGCATGCAACGTCTCTAGGATTCGCCGAAAAGTGGAGAAAGGAAGTATCTTAATGGTTTGTAGAGTACTCTGAAGTACCTTAAGACTAGATTTCTCGGTTCCATGAAGCTTAAAAAAAATAATTTACAGAGTCAAAAGGCGGGGTGGTACTGTACAAAAGATTTCTCGAATTTCCCACGGGAGGAAAAAGTCCACATAAACAAAATTGCGAGTAACAGTTAATAAAATACAAATATTATTTTATTCAAACAACTTTGTTTTTGAGTGGGAATCGAATCCACAGCCGTTGTCTTTACAATCACACCTTTGTTCGTCTCTGTGCCTCTGTTATATTCAACGAAAGCGAATACATTGCCATAATGAAAATTTTATAAAAAGAGACATTACTATATACTATGTAAAACGTACGAATACGACTGAAGTCGTTGTATGTCTATCAATCCATTTTCTTACTGAATTACAAAATGTAGTAATAATTATCTGGCTGCATGTCATGTCATTGTTGTGAGTTCGATTCCCGTTCTAAGTAAATTGTATATCATACAATATTTTTTCATTTTTTCGCTTTGGGATTAGGGGCAACGTTAAATTAAAATGTACACGAATAAGTTATCAATAGGCAATCTCTGTTTATTTCTCATTTTATACACGAGTATACCAATTAAAATTACGTTTCAAAAATTTGTCAACTGGACCCTATCAAATACTTTGCTTTGTCATCCGTTTGTCCGCCCTATAATCAAACTGTGAGACGCCCATTATCTCTCAGGTAAACTATCAATATTATAATTATGACAATATATGAGAATACGAGGCCGATTATTTATGAGATATCCAAACACTCTCGTAACCCAGTGTTTAACATTATATATATTCTTTATTGTACTAAATTGACATAAGAAAATAACATACAAAACATAGTAGTTATCAACTTGCTTCATCTTGTTATCTGAGCGTGGAAATGAAGACATCTCATTCCCTCTAGTGGGAATTGAACCCACTGCCGTCGTTTATTCACTCACGGTCTTTATAAAATGTATGGTATGTGTTTGTGTAACGAAATCTGCTTATAAGCTAATTTACCAGAGAGTCTACAGCATTTTAAGCAATGACGTTGAGCATCGTCGTCGCTGGCGTATTCCTTTGTAAACGATATCTTGTATACAGTATGTGGTTATACTACGTAATCTTAATGAAGCCTACTTAAACATGTTTAACATTACTTAGTTACAGTTGAAATCAGTCGTGTGACTGTAAACACAACAGGTTATGAGTTCGACTCCCATTCGAGTAAATAAAAATATTGTTATTTTTTATTTTTTCCTCTGTAGTCCAGGCAAAGCGTAGCGTTGCGTTTCAGAACAGAATCTGGGGAACGGAAATATCTTAATGAGGACGGAGAGTCTTAATACTAAGCCTGGGAACCTGTTAATCGCTAGGTTCTCTCTTCCTGTATATACATATGATATACAGGCTTCAGTTTGAATATACAAAAAACCGATAATTACATTATTAAAACGTATCCTGCAATATAACCTATTAAGTATAATACACATGACGTAATGGCCCTATAAATCCACCGTTTGGACACTTGCCAGCGCCGCAGCTGCACCGAGACCACCGAGATGCATCGTTGTGGAAGAATTTAATTTAAAAAATGAACGTATCAATGATTGCATCAGTATTCTTATGTGACCTGGATATGTAGCCAGGGTGTAGCCAGGGGTAGTGGTTGTATTTATTTTAGTTAAAATATATATATTTTTAAATCTACCATTAAAAACATATTTATTTTAGGTTCACACTAAAACCCCACATAGCAGGGTAGGCAGAGGGAACATGGGAACTTAGTGTAAATACATTCAGTTTTTATTACGATACTACCGTTTCCCTTTTTGAATTCTAGAGGCATTGCGTGAGTGGTGGAACAGTTTTACAATACAAATTTAAAATGTTCATTATTCAAATAAATTCTGAACATTTGAATAGTTGAATAACACAATAATGAAAAAACTGACAGAGTGTTTGATATTTAAAATAATAAATTTATCACAAAAATTAATATGAACAAATTATATCCATATTTCCAACACCGGCTTACGGACGACAATCTTTATTTTTTTCGGCTTCACGCTGTATCCCGCAGAGGGAAGGCAGAGGGAACCTCGGTGTTAAGACACTCCGTTCCCCACTTTCTGCCGAATTCTGGAGGCATTGCATGTTGAGTGGCAGAACTCAACGTCGCGCTTTGCCTCGACACTAGAGCGAAGAAAAATGGAAATATAAACGTACAGAAATGGATACGTTTTCTTGAAACTCGTGGACAAACGTACATGCACTCGCGAATTTAGTCCACGTGCTTCGAAGTCTAAGTAGATAGTCATACGCCCATATTGTCCAACTCCAACAATATTACACACCTAAAATATTTGAAAAAATATATTGCCTCCTTTATAAAAGTCGGCTAAATACAAGAGCTTTATATTTCTCTCATAAAAGATTCATTCATAATGAAAACCATTTGAAAAGAAAAGTTTTCAACTAAAAAAAAGCTAAGAAAGACATCGGAGAGTATAAAACACAATAAGCTCTTTACTAAAGTCAAATGAATCTTGAAAACGTCTTTGAAAGTTTTGATTCAGCAGCAAATATGAATATTAAATATTTTTATGATCCATTAAATATTGAGTTTTCAGCTTTTTTATTTATCCTAAGCTTATATTATTTGCAGAAAGTAAAGAAAATGCTTCACAAGGTCCCGCATAAAGTAAGGAAAGCAGAGTGAACCTAGTTGTAAGACACTGTTTTCCCTACATTTTATTCAATTTTTAACAAATTTTGTGTTGAGTGAGCGTTTCATTTAATCGGAGAACCTAATATATTTTGAATATTTTAATTTTGGTTAAAACTATTTCCATTTCCTCTATAAAGTTATACAATAGATACATGTATAATATTTTAGAAATGTATATTGTATATATTATACAGACAAGTGAGGTTCCAAGCCACAAAGTCATATAATTTAATGACTTTAACTTCCACGCGTCCCTTCATGCGGTCCACACTTCCTGCTACAATCGATTAGTCTACTATACTGTATACTGCAATTTCCCGTATTATACTCGCAACGGATGCGGGTTCTATTCCCACCCGGGGGAATTGAGTAATGTTTATTAATGTTTTCATTACGTACAAGGCATAGTGTTGAGTTCTGCCGTTTAACACGCAATGTTTTTAAAATTCGGTGGAAAATAAGAAGTTTCTTCACACTAGGCTCCTTTTGCCTACCCTACCATATGCGGGATACAGCGTGAATTAGACGAAATGCGTTTTAATGGGAACTGAGTATCTTAACACTAGGTTCCTAGGCACCCTCTGTCTACCCGCTAAAAAAATTATTAAAAATAGCCCAATTTTAATAAAATTTAATGTTTTGTGACGTTTTATCTTTTTCGTTTTACGTAAAAGTTGAAGTGGAAAGTTGTTACTTGCATTCTACAAAGTTAGGCTCTATACAACTTGAAGTAAGTAACGCCCCGTTATGTCGTTTTTTTATACGTCAAAATAAATCGTTAAAAGTTGCTGAGGTATATTAATTTTAAATAATATGATTTAATATGTGAGGCCAGACGTGGCGCAGTAGCATAAAGTGTGTGTAGTCCCAAAAAATCAAACGAAACAAGGAAATAAGAGAAACAGAATACATAGAATAAAAATGAATTCGTTTCTCCGTTTTTCTTCAAAATTGCTAAAATTAATCTGATATTGCGTGTGGAATGGCCAAACCCTACGTGATTGATCTGGCTATGTTCGTAAAGCTAAAATATATATTATACTTCTACTAGCTTTCATCGGCTCCCATAGTTGAAGCCTCCAGAATTCGGCAGAAAGTGGGAAACGAAATGTCCAACCTCTAAGTTCCCTCTGTCTACCCTGCTGTGTGCAGAATACACCGTGAAGCTTATAAAAAAATATATCTATAAAATAAAACGTTTATTTTTATATCTGGCAAGCTCCTTTTTATGGACAGAAGAAATTAATATTAAGAAAAGGAAAATTACAGCTCCTTTGTTTGTACAGACGCTTGCATTGTTTCTAAGCATTCGTTTTGAAGTGGCGATTCCGCCCGCCGGCTCGCACTGTCGGTACTATTTTATTTAATTTTCAAACGCCTTTGTGAATTACAATGGAAAGTTTAACGAGTCTTTGGATTATTATACTTTTATATTCATTTATATTAAGCTTTCTGTACCGAATTGGATGAAACTTTGTGTGTACGTTTCAAGGGAAAAGTTGCAAAATGCAATTGGTGCCGAACTAGAACAATCATGTACGAATGTACACTTTACACATACGAAGGATGTTCATGGATATTTTGACAAAAACTATAAGTGGAATTTGATAATATTATTATTTCACTGTTTTTCTAATGCATACAGGCGGAAAGTGGAAAGCGAAGTGTATTGTCATTTCTTTCTACGTAAAATGTCAAAATCGGTTCACAACAAAGGAACAAAAGAAGTAGGAGCGGATATACATATATACATACTTACACGTTAAAAACATAACTCTCCTTTTAAGTTTCGCCGCAGTTGCGTAAAAAAGCTCACCACCCCAAAAATGTTGTGCCTGTCGCTAATTAGAACCGATGGGACATTTAGCTAATTACAAATCTTGTACAACAACCTTGTACAAGACGAAACCTTATTTGATGAAGAGAAATGGATAATATTTTTTATGAAAGAAAAATATATGAAAATATTGATGTCAATTACTAATATTATGATAGAATTGCCGTCGTCGCGCAGTAGGATAGTCTGAAAATAATAATGACGATAAAATTAAATATTATCGTTTCCAAGCTTAGGTACGCGGCGGAAAGGAGTGTCTTAACACTAGGTTCCCTATGTTTACCCCGCTATGTGCGGGATACAGCGTGAAGCCAAAATAATATAACCACACAATTAGCTGTAGCTCGTAATTTTGTCAGCGAAAACGTAGTACGAGAGGAAACATCTCATTCTTTTCTCGTTCTCGTGGGAATTTCATGAAATTTTCTCTTATTATAAGAACTACGTGCTTTCTAGTAATTTGAGTTGTGTCTTGTTTGTCAATTACTTTTATACATACAGCTAATCACGCACGCAGCAGGATAGGCAGAGGGAGCCTAGTGTTAATACATTCCGTTCCCCACTTTCTGCCGATTATTGAAGGCATTCTTAAGAATTATTTATACTTAATTAATTATAAATGATATATTGTTATATGTTTGTAGTATGTGTAAGTTACTTGAGTCGATATGTAAGGATCTCTTATGTCAACGAGAGGCGTTAATGAGGGTCTGGCTGAGAGCGAGAGCAAATATATAGATTAATAGATTTAGTGCTTTAGGTGGAATAATTTAAAATGTTTGTTAAGTAATTATAACGGTTCCAATAATCGGTAATCTGAGACTATTCAAGGGCTATAGGCTCGATTGTTACTTCGACAAATATATTTTCTTCCATTTGTGTTTTCGGCACACATAGCAGGGTAGGCAGAGGAAACCTGATAACTTAATATTTAGGCACATAGTACTCATTAATGTTGGTGTTCCTTCTGCCTGCCCTTTACCATGTGCATGTGAAACACCCTGATGAAGCTTTATATGCTAAAAGATGAACAATTAAGCATCAATATTTACATTCAATTGAGGTTTGCGATCTATTGTTTTCTCAACAAACACGAACAACAGCATGAAGAAGCTAATTGAACATTTTAATTGAATTTTCATTGTTCAGTGTCGACTCGTTGAGTATTGGAACACAAAGGGTGAATCATTTCATTATTTTTGCGCAGAATAGGCAGAGATTTCTACCACTTGCGTTCATTTTAGAAATAAATTTTGTGCAGATGGGGCCAGTCATGGCGAAGGGGAACAAAATGTGATTGTAAACGCGACAGGGTGTGGTTTCGATTCCCATTCGAATAAATCAAATATTTAATAGGCATTGAGTTCCGCCACCGAACACGTGCTGGTTGCAAAATTCAGCAGAAAAATTAATGTCTTAGCACTAGGTTCCCGCGAATAGTAATCGAATCCACAACTGCCGCGTTTACAATCACATTTTGTTCCCCTTCGCCATGACTAGAATCATCCATCCGCACTGCGCCAGGGCGAGCTACGAGCAGGTACTAATAATAAATTAAGTTTGCACCGCGTCCACGTTTTAGAAGCCACAAGGTTCAAAGTTGCGTGTTCCACAGATTGTATCACAAAAAGGTTATATATATTATATAGCTTAACTCGACGAGAACTCTAAAGATCACAAATGTTATATTAAAGAGCATATAATATTTTTTTGCATCATAAGACGCATAGGCAAAGAAAACCTAGGATTAATCCATGGTTTTCTTGCCCGATGGGCATATATGAAGAGGTTGGTGACAATGGACGAGGCGAAAGAATTATGTAGAGACCGTAGCGTTTGGCGCTCCATTCTCTCTGATTACCTCGCTAGGGATAAAGCGAGAAGCTAAGCCTAAGTAAGTGATTTACTCTCCTAAACCTAACACTTAAGAGTTTCTCCTTATACTATAACTTCTAATTTTAATAATTAATTATCATTGCCTTCGCGTAAGAAGCCAGGGATTTGAACCCACGCCTCTTGGAAAGCGTCGAATCCGTATTGTAATTTATAACGATAGTGTCTCAATGTATACAAATAAATATCCGACACACACAGTCAATACCGATAGTTATCAAGTGGAAACACCGCTAATAAATTATAGCGGCCGCAGTTAAGCTCTCAGGGAAGTACTCTAAAGCCATTTCCTATATTCGTTAATAAGAGATATAAAGGTTGAATAGTATTTTTTATAAAAAATACTATTATAAAGATATTGGTGAAATCTGTATAAACACAAAAAATATATTATATTTATTAATTATTGATTGATTGTGGCTACCCTGGCTGAGTTGCTAGTTGTAGGTTCGATTCTTGATAAGAGGTACGAATTGTTCATCATTTCTTTACGCTTTCGTAACAAAAAAAAAGTTAAGTTCTGCTTTTCACTGACCCTTGTAACGATCTATCAACTAAAATATGTAGAAATTATAATATACAAAAAATTATAACATTAATGAATTACATAACATATTAAGTGAACATTTTTTAAAATAAAACTATTGAATAATTGTATTTTATAATAATTTCTGCCCTCAACTTAGTTGCGTAGATTTTAAGCTACGTCCGTTTATAACATTTTGTCATTGAAGTTTCCATTTAAAAATATAAAGCAAATAAAAAGCAGCTTCACACTAAGCAGGGAAGACAGAGGAAACCTAGTATTAAGACACTCCATTCCTCACTTTTCGTCTAATTTTCAAAGTAATAGGCGTCCATTTCCCGGAGCTGCTGCGACATGACGGCCTTAATATTTATCGTATTTCACTTTATATTTGTATAAATAAATCTTTTCTTTTTCGTAATTTAGTATCAAATTTATAATTTGTAATACTAAAGTGTCACATACAGACAAATAATACTAATAAACTTGTATAACATTCGTTTATATAAATATGAAGCCAAAAATACAATAAATATTACACTAGTATATAAGAAATAGATAATAAAGTTCTTTCTGAATACTTTTTTATCAAATAAAATGGATTATACGAAGACTCTGTAGAAATACGACGAAATCGTAAATTTTCTTCGCATAGAACCTTTTAAATATTCATTAATAATAATGTTTTTCGTTTTATCTCTCAATGCCAGACAGGCTTAATAACTATATTATATAAAATAAATGAATTAAATATCAAGGGAACATTTTTTAAAATAAAACTATTGAATAATTGTATTTTGTAGTATAATATTTTCTGCCCTCAACTTAGTTGCATAGATTTTAAACTACGTATACTCGTATATATTACATTTTATCATTAAAACTTTCAGCATGTTCTCAACATGCAGAATTCCGTTACCCACATATCTAAAAGCTCTCAATATGTCTGAATTTGGGGCATTGTGTCTTCAATATCGGAACTTAACACCGCCTTTCATCATACTAGAGCAGTGAAATTGATTCTTTTCCTCGAATGCAGATTAAAGTAAATTATGCAGATTAAATAATGCAGATTAAAGTATAACTACGACGCTAGTAGGTTCAATTAACACTAAGTTCCTTCTACCTATGCCGTTATATGAGCGATATAAAACAGAATGCCATCGCCTATACAAAAACTAGCAAATGAAAACGTATGGCTTACGAATATTACTATTTTTAATTTCTATGATTTGAGGCGAAGTGCGGCGTTGAGTTTCGCCACTCAACACGCAATGCCTCGAGAATTGGACAGAAAAATAAGGAACGGAGTGTCTTAACGCTAGACTTCACTCTGGCTACCCTGCTGTGTCGGGATACAGCATAACAAATAAAATGACTGACTAATAAATGACACATGTAGAATATTTTTGACAAATTGGAGCTCATCCGTGACTGACTCCTGTTCAACAATATCATGTCACAAATTGAGACGACAAATAAATAACATTTGAGAGTCTGTCATATTACTCGGAGAGCACCGTCCTATCAGTTACGTAGATTTTTCACTGACAATTTATACGTTGGAATATCGTACGTAACGTATGTACAAAACGTTAATATTTATATTTTATTTATTTGAAATTACATTATTTTAAAGTATTATATTATATATTGGAACGTTTTTAGGGTTCCGTGCCTCAAGAGGAAAAAATGTTTCACTTTGGTGCACGTCTGTCCGTCTGTCTAGATCATTTATATAAAGACCTTGTGGAGGTATCAAACAGAAGTTAATACCAAATATATCCAAGTCTACGGTTCCTTGGAGTATAGAATAAAAATGATTTTAAGCCAACGTAATCAAAATCCAGAACTTGAAGAAGATGGAGAATGGAGTATTTTAACACTAAGCTCCCTCTACCTGCCATCAAGAGAAACAAAAGTGTGAAAAAATATTCCGTGCAGAGATTTGGAACTTTTGACGTTGTGCACACAATGTTGGTATTGTACAAGGTTTGAAACCAAAACTGATATACGAACCAGCAAACAGTAATTGAATTTACAAAATTCTATGCTGTATTGTTATCTATATTGCTATCGAATATTTGACTTTGAAGTTACTTGAAATTTTATTTTAATATTTTGGTTGTTTTTTTAAAAAAACTATTTTCTTATGTGCCTATTTCAATATGATACTTATAGGTTCAAATGTATACATTAAATTGGATAAGTAGGACCTAGGACCTCCCAGGATCTCCCAAGATCTCCTAGGAAATCCTAAATGAGTCGTGACTATTTTAACAAAGCGATCCAAGTAGGTAAAGCCGTGGGCAGACGCTAGATCTTAATAAAATGAAATTATCGAAACAAGTATCAGCAGTTGTCTTCATTTTCATTTGACTGCCTAGGTGTGAGAACTGTCTTTTTGAAGGTAAATCGAGATCTATCTCTACTTCTGTTAGCACTTACTTTAAAATCATTAATCTTTTTACCATTTTCTCATTCATTCGTTCGACGTGTCCAAACGTAATATAATTATAAGGTATGATATTTTGTACATTTTTTTACGCAACTGCCTCGTAGTCCGAAACGTCATCTGCATACGTTACGCTGATATAGGACGACATATGCTAACCGCTAGTTAACATCCGCTATGTATTGAAATATTACAAAATAATGCCATTCAAACTATTTTTACAAACGAAAACCGAAAACTATTGTGGACTGTATTATTCGTATTTCAACAAATAACACAGTAGTCGAAATGGAAGGGGGGATAGAACAGAAGATAATGAAATGAATTCTCTTTGGCTCCTCCCGCTAGGAATGAAGCGTGAAAGTAAAAAAATAAAAATGAAAATTATTTTCTATGTAAATTACAAGATGTAAAAATATTCTATAAAATAAATTCCACCAAATTTCAATAACACTCACTCCCTAAAATATCTAAAATTCCTTTTAAGGTCGTCCCGTGCTTTAGAAACATCGCAGAATCCAAGCATCGCAGGCTGTTTTGTATCGACGTTATAAAATACAGTATTATACGTTTTGTCTCACAGTATACTTTTTTCGTTTTATTGCTTTCATAAAGCGATCGAAGTCAATTCCATTTGAGGACTTTTGTAAGTGAAATATCATTTTATATTTTAAGGTTTATTTGAATACTCTATGACACATTTTTTATATTGACATATTGTAATATGTCTTGAAGAACTAAATTATGTTGATTTGTAATAAAAAGTAATCATTTAAGTTAAATTTTATATAATACATTCGGCCTTCCTCAGTAAAACAACTATCTAAAACAAATACAATACCAACAGTAGAACTAAAATCAGTAGTTTTTGAGATAAGTCCACTCAATTAAATAAACTCCACATATTATTATGTTCTGTCTTACCAAAAATCATTATTTAGTCCATATAAAAAAAAAACAACAAATTATAAAAATAAATTAAACAGACCAATGTTCTAAGAAATCAACCGTTAATAATTGAATATAATAAAAATCAAGAAACTTCGGCAGCAACTTCAAACGAGATAAACGAACGACTATCGTAAAAAGAATCGCCGATTCAGAGGATTGCACCTTTGTCTTTAAGCTTTTTATAAAATCTACGCCGATTCTCCTTTCTTTAAATGTGTTTTCTATTTGCTTGTATTTATGTCATAATTTATTTATGTTGTTATTGTTCAGTCCTAAATACTAAACAGATTTTGGCCCTTTTTGTATATATATATCATAGGCTTATTTCAATTAAATTGACGAAGTTAATTTAAGGTCAAAGTCTGTTTCAATCAAAGCCCACAAAACTACTTAAAGTTTGACTTGTTAATTGAGTTAGAGAACCTGTTGTGGTCTTCATATTTACTTATATTTTAAGAGTTCCGTATCCAAAAAGCAATACGTAGACCCTGTAAATAACACTTCGCTGTCTGTCCGCCCTTCTATCACCAGGCTGGATCTCATAAACCGTGATAGTTAAACAGTTCTAATTTTCACAGGTGATGTATTTTTGCTGGCGCTATAATAAATAACAGAAAATAAATGAAACAAAAAATAAATGTTTTATATGCGGTTAATTCACTTACACATTTCAATTAAAAGAAGCTAAATTACCCTATGAGAACATAACATACTATGGTTTAAGTTTGTATTGATAGTTTGACTCAAGTTTAATGTCAAAAGCAATGGTTTACCATTGCTTTTTATATATGTACTATTTAATAATCAGCTTCACGCTGTATCCCGCACACAGCAAGGTAGGCAGAGTGAACCTAGTGTTAAGACACTCCGTTCTCCACTTTCTGCCGAATTTCTGCAGGCATTGCGTGTTGAGTGGCGGAACTCAACGCCATTGTTTGCCTCGACACTAGAGCGAAGAAATGTAAATATACACGAAAATAAATGTTTTATTTCCTTAAGTGGGGATCGAACCCACAACCCTCGCGTTACATTCATACCCTTATTCTATAACACATTAAATTATATTTCAGATGTCTAAGAAGAATAAACTAATAACCACTTGGTAGCACTATTACAATATATATTTTCGGCTAAGTATACGTAACTTAAGACCCAATACGTGGAATATAGGCAAAGTTTCAATTTATTGTATCGAGTCTATCTTAAGTTATTCGATAAATAATAAGGTTTCACCATAGTTATGTATTTACGTTTTGTTAGGTAGATGTAAGGGCGTCGTGGCGCAGTTGTACAGAGTGACGGTAAAACAAAATGGTTGTGGGTTCAATGAACCACTCGGTTCAATGTATAGATATTTATTAGTCTCTTTTTCGTGTTCTGTTATGGTACGTTCACACGCGTGGCAAGCAGCTTGTGTGGCAAATGACCCAGCAGGCACGCAGTCCATGCGCTATGGCGGACCAAGCGTTTTAGTCAGACGCTTGTGGGCATGCTAGTCAGGGCAAGCATGAGAGACCACATATACGCATAACTTGGGACAACTACTAGAGCAATAGGCTTCATTATTTTTATTGAAAAAAAAAATACAAAAACACCGTCAAAACGTCAAAAAAAAACAACCGTCGCGTTCACAGTCTTGACAGTAGAGACAAGCGACCGCAAATTTAAAATAATTTTACCATCTTAAATATGTGATAAGATAAAATACCTGTAAAAATAAAGCAGTTTCAAACACGTCGAGTGTCGACAGTTAACATCGTAAAGGCGCGAGAGAAATTAAATTATTTCTGAGATGATCCCAGCGACGATCAAAATCTACTTAGCTCTCCCACTTGCTACCGTCAATTAATGACTTAGTAAATAAATATAAGGATTTAAGTATTATTTTATTTATTTTTTTATAGATTGAAAATATTTAGAAGTTAACATTCTGACTTGCAAGCGGAGAATTTTATTCAATTTATAGAGACCTATTATTTTCATTTCGACATTCTATATAGACAAAGTGTGGCGTTTAATATCTTAAAAAATGAGCGGTGCTTATGGAACCATATATCGTAACACAACAAGGGTCCCTCTGCCTGCGAGGGTTAATAAGACAGACAGCGTGAAGTTAATAAGATAAAAATATTAGGAAGTCTAAAATAAGCAAAAACAGAGAAGGAAGATAAGATGCTAGATAGCCGGTAATTAAAAAAAACTTAATTTTATATTTTCGAAGTGACTTTTAGGCTTTAAAGATGAAAAATATCGGATCATTTTTTTTCATATTATTCTTCATATCTCTTTTCCACTGTCGTAAACCTTCTCGTAAATATCCACAGAGAAGTCCTCATGTTTCCTATTACTACCTATATACCGTGGCCTATTACTACTACTACTACCCCCCCCCCCCCACTACCACACAGTTAATAATATTACCACACACTGCTTCAAGGAAAAGCCATTTTTATTACTTTTTATTTAGTTCATGTGGCATTTTTCACATGAAGGATTTCTTAGTATTCAAGAAACATAATAGCAAACCAAGCCTATTTTTTAGGTTAATTACACGTTGCGCTAAACTATTACTGCAGTAGTTATAAATGAATCTAAAACAAATAACATGTTATGAAAAAATACATTTATTTGACTCATGATAGAAGGAAAAATTTCATGTATTACTTTTACACGTGGCTTCGCCTGCGTTGATATTATTAATTATTAGAAATAAAATATATGTTGTTAAAAGAACTATTAAATAGCAACTCTTTTCTACGGCAAGCACTGTAGAATAAACTCGTAGCTCTAAATTATATGAGTTTGTAATTTATTGCTTTCTTTGAAAAATTTCTTCTTTAAAAAAGATTTTCGGGGTCTGGCTCAGTCATAACTTATTTCTTTATTGTCTATGTGACAGGTGCGAAAGAAGTAGCCCAATCCACTCTGCAGCCTACCCCACTGTGTGCATGGATACAACGTGCACACTCCGTTCCCCACTTTCTGCCGAATTCTGGAGGCATGTTGAGTGGCAGAACTCAACGCTTTGCCTCGGCACCATAGCGAAGAAATGGAAATATAAACGCAAATAAGTTTCACTTCTTCGAGTGGGGATCGAATCCACAACCGTCGCGTTACAATCACACCCTTATGCCGCTGCGCCTCGATGGCCTCATAATTATAAATACTTTTTCTTGATTTTGACCTATAATTTAAATTGCACGGATATTTTTGATTAAGCATTATTTGTTATATACGATAAGTATTTAGGCTAACAACTTCCAGGAGTCTCTTCAAATACCGCCGAGTTAATGAGAATAAAATACCGATGTAGAGTGACTATCCTTTTTTTATTATCTTTATATATCTCCCATTCCGACGCCGTCGTCGTGGCTCAACGCCATAGCACCCGATTGTAAACGCAGCGGTTGTGGATTTGATTACCATTTAAAGGCATAAATTATTTTCAATTACGCTGTCCAGTAAAAATACAAAGCATGGCGTTAGGTTCTGCCATTTACACAATGTCACGAAAGTGAGTTACGGAGTGCTATTGCACTTTTATGCTTAATGCAGCTAATAAGCTGCATAAAGCAAAAAAATATATATTGTACACGTCGAAACCCTATAAGTGCACATAAAAAATTGATGTAATCTAACCTAATGGCACTTCCACAACAATTGTATGTTAAGTGTAAGCTGAATAAGCAAAGTTACATACTTAAAATTTACCTATACTTTAAGTGTCTATCTAACAAATATTTTTGAAATTATTAGAAAAAATTCGAAGCCACTCTATTTTATTGGTAAACTCAAAATTCAGTTTTCGTGAAAAGTTTGTAAAATTTTAAGAGTAAGTAAAACGAGACGGTCGTAGGTTCAGTTTGCACTGCGGGGAGTGAAATATTCAATATTTTCAATTCGTCTCGTACGTCAGAAGAACATGAGGTAGTTCCAGCACTGAACACGTGAAGCCTCAAGAAATCGATTCAAAGTGACCGAACTAAAGGTGATAGTGAATGGAGAACGAAGTGTCTTAATATTAGGTTCCCAGATTTTTCCCTCCAACTCCCCCTGTAAGTATGTGCGTATATATTAATCCTTTCATTTCTTCGAGGGTCAATTGAATCCACAATACGTCACGATTAAAGTCATACGCCACGACAATAAATGGCCTCAATACAATTTCATTCGTCAATACATTTTCATCATACTTATCACCTCCTAACTTACACTCAAGACTTGAGTACTAAGATTACCGTAAAGCCTACTCACCCTACTTTTCAAGCACGAGAAGGATCTCGCGGGGCCGGCACGCCGCATAATCCACCAATTGACATTGGAATGAGAGTAATATAAATATAATACAGATCACATAAATAATATTTAAATACGTCAATTTATGTTGCGGGTTCGATTCAAACTCGAGGAGTGAATTATTATTTATTTTCACTTCTTTCCTCTGGCACTAAGTAAAACGCTGTGTGGAGTTGCGTCATTCAACACGCAATGCCTCAAAAATTCGACAAAAAGTAGGTTCTGATTATCCTGGAATATGCGGGCACACGAAAGTTTAAAAAAAGTTACACTTTATGAAACACGCGTTGTGTTTTGATTTCGTGATATAATAATATCTTTTGGCAGAATAATTTATGGAAGATATATAAAAAAAACTAGTAGTTATCAACGCTATTCAAAACAATAAATATATTTTTTGGCACTATTGTACTTTCCCTTGAATTGAATGAACTGAATTGTGATCCCGGCTTAGAATAGGATCACCCTGGTACTGTCGGTAGCGGAGCGACTAAAGTACGTGTGGTAGAGTCACGTCGCCAGTAATGGCAACACGCATGAGCAGACTCAACCGGATTAATACCACCCCCGGCATTTAAAACAGGCGTAAAGTAGTGGCTCTTGCCAATACGTTTCTCATTAGGTAATGCCGGGCCCCGGCACCCTACATCTCCACCTTAAATGCCGACAACGCACCTGTAGCTCCTCTAGTGTTGCATGCGGGTGGTGATCACTTACCATCAGGTGACCCGAATGCTTGTTTGCCTTGTCCTCTCCCATAAAAGAAAATACAAAAAGAATAGCAAAACCATCATACTTTAAATAACATGTTGTATAAATTTAAAATCAATATAAAAAAATAACGTGTACAAAATATAATGCAAAGTATAAATAATAATGCAGTACCGCCATTTCACCAGGTAAGCTCGATAAGCACGTAACACCTTTATTACGCCGCCCCCATGTAGGTACATTTCTATTGACATCCCATAGGACTCGGATAGGTGGGATTAAAATTGGCGTGACGCAGGAGTAGGGTGGCAGAACGTGATCTTAATACAAGCTTAAAACTATTTAGGCAGAGTAGATAATACTATATGAGGCTATCGTGGCCGCTCTGCACAGTGACTCGATTAACTAATTCGACTCCCACTTGAGGGAGTGAATTATCTTGTTTTTATCACTTTGGTATCAAAACAAAACGAGGCGTTGAGTTCCGCCATTCGTTTGCGTACACGTAATGGCGCGAAAATTTGAGAAGCAAATGACGTATGAAGTAAAAATATTGCATTTACTTCTTATCTCATTTCCCCATTGATTTAATTTTGGTTTTATCTTGTTATAAGGTTATTATAGAAAAATGCTAATAGGCATATTTGTTTAAAAGTTACATTTATAAAGCATATACAAGCACACTCAAAGATGCCTTGATTAATTTTCATAAGTGCAACTTAGTGTTAGATGCACGAATTTAACAACGTTTAAAATCCGTTTAAGGCCGTCTTGGTGCATCAGCGCAAGAATGTGACTGTAACGCGAAAGTTGTGGGTTCGATCCACAATCGAGGAATTGAAAAAGTTACGTTTACATTTCCATTTCTTCGCTCTGGTGTCGAGGCACTGCCCGGTGTTGAGTTCTGCCACTCAACACGTAATGTCTCCAGAATTCGACAGAAAGTGGGGAATGGAGTGTCTTAACACGAAGTTCCCTTTGCCTACCCTGCTATGTGCAGGATACAGCGTGAAGTTAATTTTTTTTTAAATCTAATTTACATCTCTGAGTGCCACTGCAATAATTTATACGAACCTGTCTTAGCAATGTTGTTATTAGCGGTGCCGGCTGCTTGGCTAAACAACGAAGCCCCTGTAATCCGAGCCCGGCGTAGAATCCACCACATTTTTATACTTTTGAAGCACTATACACTCAAAAACTTTCTGAATATATCAGAAGCACAATATATTGTAAAAACTTAAAAGTTCAAAAAGCTCAAAATGAAAGTTTTCTGTTAAAACTTTTTATTCGTCGCCTGTATTCTTACGATTTTGTTCAGTGGTAAATGAAGTACAGTCTCGTGCCATTGGAGGCTAACGCCGAACTGACGGTGATGGCTGGAGAGCAGATCATGCGCATTGGAATTATCATTAAAACAGGTGAAATCCTACAAATAATATAAATGTGAAAGTATGTGAGGATGTTTGTTACATTTTCACGTAAAATCTAATAATAAATATTTAGTATATTTTTTAGCTATAATGTAATAGAGCTAATGATAGACCAAGGATAATGATTTTTATGACTGTGTCATATGAGGCATGCACGGTGAGCAGATAAACGTGTACAAAATAACTTGTATTAATCTAAAAAAAAATCAGCATCACGATATATATATGCGGGCATATAGCAGGGCAGTAGAGGGAACCTAGCGTTAAGACACCTGTTTCCCACTTTCTGCCAAATTCTTGAGGCAATGCATGTTGAGTGCCGAAACTCGACGCCGCACGTAACCAATTCTGATTACATATTAAGTAAAATAAAAACCAATTGGGTGCGAGTTGTACTCGCCCACTTTCATATCAAATTCGGAATTGTAGATCAACGAGACGAGTTATATACAACTTATAAAAGTAGACAAACTACTCATTTTGTAAGAAACGAACTACAAATATAAGTTTGTAATTATTTACTATGAAATAAATATAAATTATTATGTTTCAGTTCCTTATTTGTACTATTAGTTATCGTGTCGTGTCAAATTTCATTGTAGGTCCACGGAGTAAGCTGAATCTCATACAAAATGCGTGGATTTAGAAGCTTAACCCTTTTTGTGTTTGAAGAGCCCATAAATTTGATTATTTGATGTTATTTCCAACTTGATACCTTAACAATGTAATCATGTCATGATCTCGACATAAAGGGTCTGACAGACGGACAAACGCACAGCCAAGCGATCCTGCAAAGATTCCGCTTTTCTTGTTTAATGTACGGAACCCTAAAAAACGAAAAATATTTTCTTGGGTGTATAGATAATATATTGTAATAAGGCTATTATAACGACCGACAGAAAATGCTATAATGATATTCATTATCTAACTTGGGAAAGTTAGTTACTTGACAGCCTCTACGAAGTGCTACGAGCTACGACAGCATATAAATTACACTTTAACCACACTTTATGGCCAAAGATTTAAAAGTATATGTTCAAAAAAGATTGCAAGTTACTAAAATATAAATATTAGTATAGGTTTGAGAAAAACGTGACGATTGTGCGATGAATTTCCTTTATGGGGAATTAATTATTTTGATTTCTTAATAATTCTTAATTATTTTGATTTTAACAATATTATAACGGTACGTTTGAAACTCACAAAGTCACGAATTCATTATATAAAGTAAATTTTTAAAACGTTCTCATAAAACTTGATTGAAGTTAACAATTTTTTCGTGGGTTTACTAAATCGAGGCGGTCTCAAGGCTTCTAATCCTAAAGCTTATATCAAAAGCTCTCCTCTAAGTATATTGAAATTAATCGACGATCGTTTTGATCCTCTATTCTCATCAAAAAACGGTAAATTGAATTTTTTCAATATATTTTTTTACTATAAGCATTTTATATTTGCGTACCTTTACTACTTTATTCTTAAATTTATGAAACGAGGAAATGAAATATTCAATATTTTTATTTCCTTGCTTTGATAATGGGGCAAAACTCGGTGTTGAGTTCGCCACTCGATACACAATCTCTCCAGAATTCTGCGAAGAATTCAGAACGGTAATGTTTAATGGAACCGGAGCACCTTAATATTAAGTTCTCAGTTTCCCTCTGCCTACCCTGCTGCGTGCGGGCTACATCGTGAAAATAAAACAATATTAATATCAATAGTTAGTCAATTTACAAACGCACTCTCTCGTCGTCTCATTAGTTATTATTTAATTCCGCTAAACACACAAAAAGTTAACATTCTATGTACAAATACGATAAAATCTCAATTATATTTTAATTATAAATTGAACAGCAATATATTTAACGAAGTTTATGAAATTCGAATCTCGTCTTAATCATATAAACGCCTCGAATGAAAGCGAAAACTCCGAAACAAAATTTCAAGCCTGAAAGTTTTTTAAATTGGTGAATCCAAGAGGCATTTTAATTGAAAGTTTGAGATGTTTGGAATTGAAATATAAATGAAGATTATTTTTCTATATCTATTGCACCAGGTTCGACTGCCACTCGGGGAAATGAAATATTTAATATTTTCGTTTCTACGATTTCGAGGAGAAACAAGGTGTTGGATTACATCACACAACTCGCTATGCTTCCAGAATTGGATAGAAAGTAGGACGCAGAGTGTCTTAATAGGAGGCTCCCTCTGCCTACCCTGATAGACGGAATAGAGCGTAAAAGTAAGAAAATTTGTTTAAGAATGGGATCCAAAGCTTTGCGTTATACCTGCTGTTCTGATACCTGCTATATGCGGGATACACCGTGAAAGTAATAAAAAATAATAACTTTCAAAAATTTACATCATTCTATCTATCTTTTTTCCCGTTATTTATATTTTATTATCTCTTTTTCTTACTGTGTGCAGTAAAGTATATTCTATTCTATTCATTTTAAACCTATACCACACGTGCGAGGTCGCAGGTTAATCCTAGTATTGTATATGTACATACAGACTCGATTCAAGAACTATTGATTTATTTATTATATTTGGGAACAATATAATATTATATTAGTGGCGTTATTAGTTCAGTCTCGAGAGACGAAATTGGTTGGCGATCCGTCCAACAATACGCTATCAATATTGTATTTTGATACAAAATTAAACGTAAAATACATATGTGTATTCTTAACAAATATATTTTGTAATTTCTAATAAATAATGGAACATGCCATAACTTCATACTATATATATATATATATATATATATATATATATATATACTTTTTTAGTATTCAATTATAGTACAAATATGGGTATATCAGAGCACATAAAGAGAAATAATGTAGTTACGTTTTAATTATATACATACACCTCAAGAAAATATTTATACAAATAACTTCAAATAGGACAGATTTAAACACCTGATTTTCTTTAAAAGAGATCGTCAGTGTATGATTTTGTTTCAGAGGAATGTGTAATGTGGATATACAAACATATACTTACGAAATTTGTCACATATACTTAAAAACCTTAAAATATCATCTCTTAAGGATATAATGTAAAACAAACCCAGTTAATTGAACCCACTCGTAAACACATCGAATCTGATGCCGTAAAGTGTAAAGTGGCGAAACTCGACGCCGCGCTTTGCCCCGTTATATAATAATATTTAATATTTTCATTTCCTTCATTTGAAATCGAACCCAGAACCTGTCGTGTTTATCGTACGCTTGTGCCCCAGCGCCACGACCGGCCTTATAAACCATTTTAAAAAAAAATCCTAACCTGAACTGAAGTATGGGTATACTTCACTTGGATATTTTCATCTTTTTTCACTTAAAAAAATAGGTGAAGACTTAGAGAAAACGTATTCCTTTGAAAGCATTTGCTCCGTAAGTTCAAATTTAAGTCAAAGTTACTGAGAGCTGACGTCAGCAGAACTTGGACGTCAAGCATCAAACGAAGTTAAAATGATATCTGTTACAGTGAAAATTTATGATTACTATTCTTAAATGAATTTAGTTATGGTTATATAGTGAAAGATATTAAAATTTAGAAAGAAGGGAAATTCAGAGACCAGGATTCAGGACGCCGTGTGCTAGATCCGCTGGGTGTGGATTTGATCCATACCCGATGGTTAGTAGGATATATTCCGCTGTTAAGCTCCATCACTCATCCCACATTTTCTTGATTACAGGGAATAAATTAATTATACAGTTATACTAGTCGTCACTTGTTAGTCATTTCGTAATAATATATACCTAATATCTATTTAAATAAAATTTTCATGCAAACATAAATAAATGTGATAAGCAATATGATATTATATATGTATAACGTTATATCAAAGCGTAAACTGTATAATACAATTTTTATTTATTATATATTTATAACTGTATAAAATATATAACCTTTGAAAAATGTAATATCCTGCAAATATATAAAAAAATACAGGTCATGCGCAAGTGGCGCACGGGTTCCGGAATGGTTCCGCCTGTACGCTTACCGCATATTGTTAAGCAACAAAATAATTTTTAATTAAATATTATTTGTTAAATTATTTTTAAGGAGATGCCTTTTTATAATAAAAGTAACTGTGTAAGAATTTGTTTAAATAGCAGAAGATAAAAAAATATATACTGGTTGTGGTCGTCGTGGCAGTGGCGTGGAGTCTAACGTACGACGTAAACGCGACGGTCGTAGGGTCGATTTTCAAACGATGGAAAAAAGACAAGACGCGTTGCGGAAATGGGGAATCGAGATAACGCAACACTAGCCTTCCTCTACCTACTCCGGTATACTCGAAAAACAGCGCCAAACTTCTCTAATGCATATTTTAGTGAAGTATAAAAATACCCCAATAAAATTCTTATATAGCTATTATAAATATTTATAAATTTTTAAAGTTGGTGAACCACTAGCCAAGGGATCTCAAAAACCAGTATAAAAATCCGCAATCTTGGAAGGCAGTGTAATTTTCGTTCTAACTACACGATTCGACATTGTTTCGGCAAATATATATATTTTTTTCGCAACTCCTACAATATGCTCGATATGAGTATTTTCGCAAAATGTTCGGTAATAAGGCAATATTGAAACTTTTATTTTCATGATGAAACACGATAGTCCTGTTATATTTCCATTTGGTGAAAAGAATTATTTTCATTTTCCAGTAGGCAATATGAAGCTCTGAAAATTACCACTTCATTCAATCACACATTGTCTCATAAACTGAGCAGCGAATGATAAACTGAGTGTCTCGACACTAAGTTCCTCTGCCTTGCTATGATACCTACGGAAAAAATTGTACTTGATGCTTAAAAACCAATAATTTTAATTACGCCGTTAAATACAGTCGATGGAGATCTTGTAATACGTTCTTTATGAATTTCATTTATTATCTGAATGTTATTTTCTTTAGAAATATTAATTTCTATATTTTATAAAACTAATTCTATATTTAATAAATCAGCTTCACACTATATTCTGCACACAGCAGGGCACGCAGAAGGAACCTAGTGTTCCGTTCTTTACTTGCCATCGAATTATTCAAGGCATTGCGAGTCGAACCCACAACCGTCGCGTTACAGTCACATCCTTGCGCTCACGGCGGCTACTCTTTTGAAGTCGGTTAATAAATAAGACGTAGGTATACATGTACCTACAGCTTAGAATTTTTCAATCCAACTTACGCCCAGACAGCCCGTATTAGATATTCAATCTCGTTAGTACGATAAATAAATAATTACGCACATTTCGCTGTGCGCCGGGGGGCGGAGGCACGCGCGTGGTTGAACAGCTTATCTCGCGTTCACTTCGCGCTTCATTACCGTGAGTGAGAGATCGGTAAAAACGAGTGAGACTTTTTTTAAAATGTATTTTTTTTTTGTTTCACGTTGTATCCCGCAAATAGCAGGTTAGGCAGAGGGAGTCATTAAGAACGGAAATACGTTACCGGAATACAGTTGTTGCACGGTGAAAATGAATGGACGAATGAATGAACCAACGCCTGTGTGTAAGCACAAAACCTATAATAATTTTAATTTTTTATCTATCTGTTTAATTTAATCTTATGTTTACTACATATACATAATATGCACTTAAAGTTAAGATTGTGGGTTCGATTATACTCGAGGAAATAAAATATTTAATTTTTTCACTCTGGTGGTGAGACAAAGCGCGGCGTTGAATTCCACCACTCAGCACGCAATGCCTACAGAATTCGGCGGAAAGTGGGAAGCGGAATGTCTTAACACTTGACTCCCTATGCCCTGAATACACAGAATAAAACGTGAAGCTAAATAAAAAAATTTTTTCTCATGTATCTTCCACATACAGATTACAGTACAGTTTCATTATATGTATAGATATATACCGAGGAAGCCGCGCCGAACTGGAAACAAAATAGTACATTAAATTACCTACTTATATTCATTATCTTTAATTGTATTAATAGTTTTTTTCTTTGTAGCAAAAAATTTAAGTACCTTCTAGAACCTTATATTTATCCAAACTATATAAATAAAATAAAATTATTATTATGCAAAATATTACGTAATTAAAAATAATTATTTTATTTTTATATATTCGTCTAGTTTTATAATAATGAGGACAATGGGGGACTATTTTGTTATGACAGATTATGTTTAGAGATATAATAGATACTCGTATAAGGTTCTCGTTTTCCTGTTGTTAAGGGTCAAAATAATTTTAATAATATTATCCTCATATATAAGCATTAACACGTGAGAGTCAATTAAAAATATTAATTATAAGCTTTAGTACATGTAATTGTAGCATTGAAGAAAAAATATAAATACTAGAGACCCAAACGTGACTTCGCTCGCTTATTCTTATAATAACTTTTATTTATTAACTATCCTAAGCTTGTTTTTATATATAGCCGAAGATAATTATATTTTAGAACAATAACGTATATATTTTTTATAAAAAACGTGTCTTTTCTAATACCCCTCAGAGTATGTGTACAGAGTGTGTTTTAGTCGTGTGATCCCGGCTTAGAATAGGATCACCCTGGTGCTGTCGGTGTCGTAAGAGGCGACTAAAGTACGTGTGGTAGAGTCACGTCGCCAGTAATGACAACACGCATGGGCAGACTCGACCGGATTAATACCACCCCCGGCATTTAAAACAGGCGTGAAGTAGTGGCCCTTGCCACTGCGTTTCGCATTAGTTAATGCCGAGCCCCGACGCCCTTCGTTTCCACCTTAAGGCCGGCAACGCACCTGTAGCTCCTCTGGTGTTGCACGGGGTTGTGGGCGGTGGTGATCACTTACCATCAGGTGACCCGAACGCTCGTTTACCTTGTCCTCTCCCATAAAAAATGTTTCATAATAAACAGTTGAGTTGTTTTGCGTGAAAGCGAATTATGTGAATTATAATAATAAATGTGAACGTAAGTTTGCTTATTACGATAATCAAACTCACATTCACATTTAAAATACTATAATAAAATAATATTAGGTAAAATTACCATATAGTATGTTTAATTACATTTTTACATTACTTTATTTATAAAAACATAATAATCATCTCGTGAGTTTTACGTGTGTAAAAATTATATTAAAATTTTTTTGCATATTGTTTATTATTAGTTCTGCATATTATTCCATTTTTTATATATTATTATATATTTTAATACATTTAATTTAATTGTCTTAACTATCATCGTCATGGCGCAGCAGCACAAGTGTGTGACTGTAACGCGACGGTTGTGGGTTCGATCCCCACTCGAGGAAGTGAAATATTTATTTACATTTATATTTCCATTTCCTCGGTCTGGTGTCCTGGCAAAGCGCGGCGTTGAGTTCTGCCACTCAACAGGCCCAGCCTCCATAATTCGGCAGAAAGTGGAGAACAGAGTGTCTTAACACTAGGGTTCCCTCTGCCTACCCTGCTATGTGCGGGATACAAGACAGTAAACTAATCACAGTAGTATTTTTTCTGTGTTAACAGCGTCTGATCATATTATTTTACTTTCACTCTGTATCCGGCACAT
>JBAIZZ010000027.1:694603-808998 GCA_037355905.1 Heliconius aoede
ACATAGGTAAGTAGCTTATGCTTGTTTACGTTTGTGGAATAGACTAAGTTTTTTTTTTTATTTTAAAATTTTTTTAGAATACTTTGTTTATTTTCATTGGTTTTTATTTTGTTTTTTCTCGTTAGTTTGTGTGTTGAATTTAATTGCAAGTGACATTGGCCTAAGACCAGTCGTGAGGCACAGGCAGAAGAATGCGTCCGTATCTGTGACAGGTTGTGGGTTCGACTTCAGGAAATGAAACATGCCATCAGATTTCAGCGCAAAGTGGGGAACGGAAGTCTCATATCTTAACACTAGGTTCCCTCCAGATGCCTACAATAATATGTATTTTTTTGTAAATAGGTATCTTTCTCGCTCACAGGAGCAAACCAATTTTAATTTAACCATATAATAATCTGAATCATAAATAAGTTATAAAGAAAGCAAATTCAAAAATGATAAAATGTTCAAACTCAATCGAGGAATAGACTTATAAGCTATTTTTACAATTCCATTGGCCATTTTTTACGAGAAAAACGATTAAAACACAACGTGACGTACGAAAAGAACAAAGTTCCTATCAACGAGAGACACGTCTGTGCCAGAGACAACCAATTTCGCTGAATTACCCCGTAAAGAGATTCCGTGTAGGGTTGGCGCTTGAAAACATTTGTCTGTTTTTAAATTGTTAATCTATTCTTATGACAGAAATGTACTTTTTAAGAAACTGTATAAAATAATTAACGCCAGGTTCCATCTACTTAGCCTTTTATGTGTGCGATATAACGTGAAGCTATAAAAAAATATTCAACGGAATTCCATATCCTCACTTCTTAGGACCGAACCTTCTTCGACTTCGACTTCTTAGGAAGATCTGTCCAAGCACTCTGACCACCAAGCCATACGTTATTATTGAGCTACGTCGAAATTCTTATACGCTTGTTAGAATAGATTTTCTAAAAATGTATATAGGCGGCTAGTCTTGACGCAAGGGCACTAGCAAATGACTATAAACGCGACAGGATGTGGGATTCCCACTCGAGGAAATGAAAAATATAATATTTTTATTTCTTCACTCTGATGTCGACACAAAGGGTTTCGTTGCGTTTCGCCATTCGTTATGGCGAAACTGTATTAATATTAACAACAACTTCGCAATATTATCAACAACTCTGGTCTAAGCAACTCAGAACTTAATGTAAAGAGCTTTAAAATTCAAGTGCGTATCAGTTCTGATCCAGAAAATATATAGAAAAATAAAAAAATATATATATATTCCAACCCTTAAATTATAACACTTAAAGGTTCCGTGAAATGAAATTTTAATGAAATGTCCTCCTTATAACTTTGGATAACAGCACAATATGGCCACTTTTGATAACATAAATGTACAAATGCAAATTCCTACTTTTACAATAATGATCCAGATTATAAGTCCAGTAAATTTTGTATAGAATGATTTTTAAACTTGTCTAGAATTTCATAAGAATAATAAAAATATTAGCTATTTTTCACATTCGATACTTTACCTAGGGACCACCGCTAGGACTTTTTTTTAAGAATACATTGAAATATTGAAATAAAAGGTAAAATATGAATTTGTTAAAAAAATTATTGAGCATTACAATATGTAATGCTTCGCAGTCCTTTTCCCACTTTTCCAAAAGTTAAGTTAGCTTTAATTACCCCGAGTGGAAATCGAATTCATGATCATCGTTCACTCAGTCAGACATCGCCACTCCATTATCGCCTCTATCAGATAAATAGAATAGATAAATAATTACATAATATAAATTTGTTTCTTAGTCCGAATTGTTTAAATAAAAACCTTGAACTTTATACGTAATTATACAGCAATATTGAAAAAGATCCACAAGATCCCACACACAGTGGATACATCAATAGACGTCCTCTATGGTGAGTTCTCGAAGCCTTCCGAATTTACTTGGAGTCGCTTGTTGTTGTTGAGTAAACTAATTACTAACTCGGAACTGCCCTGTCTTCTAATAGGAAACTACATGTAGATTAAAAGGCGGCTGGAAAAAAATGAATTTGCAATATATATTAATATATATTGTTAGCGTGCTCGTCCAAAATAGGATAGACGAAGGTGAGAAAAGACTATAAAAGGAAAGACTTATCAGAAGGAAGCTCGTGTGAAGTTTTGTTTAGGTCATAAATATTACTTATTACAATTACGTAGAACTGCTATCCGAATAATTTAGAAACATATAGACGATATGTGTATTTATCTTGTTTTTTTAAAAACGCTCAACCGCTTTCTTTATTTCCAACATTATTATATATAAGTCTATTGGAAAATATTTCTTAGAAAACGTATAAGAATTGAACGTTCTTCCTTAGTATTACGTAATGCTATAAAATGATTGCTCTTACTGGTACTTATTGATATTTTACTAGACATTTCCATCCACCTCCTAGACTATGAATAGCCGTAACTAATTCATAGTGTGATTAGACAGGAGTCCACTTTATTAGTTTCATCCCTCCAGGGCTTGGGGATAGCACTTAGCCTTGAGGTTCCCTTCAAGATCACAAGGTTAACGTGACTACTAATGTCGATGGTAATTAAAAACTAAAAAGATTTTTACTTTCTTTCTCCCGACATTTAAGGAGTTCTATCAAAGATAATAAACAATTTTTTTAATATATATATTCGACGTGATAATGAAATAATGGGGCCTGATCTTAAAGGCCACGGTTCTGGGTTCGATTTCCATTCTTGGGAAATATTTTTTCCATTTATACATTTCACTTTGGTAAGAAGAGAAACGTTTTCAAAATGCTGGGAAAAAAACACTTATTCTCAACAATCAGTCATTTTCTTTCGTTACAACACTTCGAGCTATGTTAAGATAAAAATCGTGGGCAGGATTCAACAGTTAGGCTGTATTTGCCAATTTTCTCCCAAATTCCGATTTTCCATTAAATTAAGTCTTTAAAGCGCTTTTAGATATACGCGGTTACGATCTTTTTTTACCTAAAGTAAAACTGCGTGGTTTATTGCTTTGTGGCGAATTCTTATATGTAATTAATTTCTTAGCGATTGTCTCGACATTAGAATTATTGATTTTTATTTAATTTTGGTTACTATTGTTTTTTTTATTTACATCTGTGGAACTTATAAATTGGTTGTTCGATAATTTTTATAATAACTTAATTGTACCAGAAAATAAAAAAAATTAATTAATTTTCTATTTTTTTTTTTTTAATATATTTTAATATTTAACTAATATAGTCATTTAATCGTAATTTAATAATATCTTATATTACTTCATACAGTACGTTTTGAGGTATGTCGCACTGTTGATCTTTCCAAGCAATCAGGTCTATCCTTTCAATATCTTCACAACTGCTAATTTCATTCCTGAAATAAGGTTACTATAGATACAATTTCTCCATTAAATTAAATTTACTATTTGCAGATGTGATAAAAATTATTATTTATTTTGAAAAACATTATTTTTAATTTATTGAGTCATTGTTTACAAAAAAAATATAATACATAAAAAAATTATCCCCAAATAACCCAGCACCAAAAAAGGTATGAAGAAAGTACAATATTTACCCTGGACCGGACACAAGGAATGCTTTAGGCTGTATACTCGTAACACCATCGCCGACGTCGCATAACAGCCGCGCCACCGTCGCCTTCCTGATCTGCAGTAACTGGCCTGCAAGTACAGAAGTCATATATATACAGTATAGGGTACATCGTGATACAGTAGGGCTCACTAGAATGCAGTGGTGTACGTACGTATGGTGAAAGCATTGGGGCGGTCCGCGGCCTCGTACCAGTGACGGTCGCTGGCGGCGGAGCGGCGCAGCTGCTCCACCACGAGGCAGTAGAAAGTGGCTGGCACACGCGCGCCGCGCACCGACCGCTCCATCCACATGCCCGCGAGGAGCTCGATGTCCTCCACGGAGCTGTACAACTCCTTGAAGAGCTCGATTTTCTAGTTAACAATAAAATTGCACCAAAGTTAATATAAAATATTTATATTTTATTAATATAAAATACAAAATAATTATGTTAAACATCGTGTCAGGCAGTTCTCGTCAATGAGTGCTATGTCATCGATGTACATCATCAACTACAGAGGCTGGTCCTGGATATGGACCAAGACAGTATCCACAGTGTCCAGCATTAAATAGGATCTAAGGAGCTGAGTCCTGATGATGAACAACTCCTGTAATCAGGGAGGGCTTAGTCTCGCCAGCATTCTCAGCGGTCCTTACCATAGAAGCACAGACGCGGTAAATGTCTCTAATAATTTCAATATAGGCTTTTGTAGGATAATAAATTTTCAATTAAATCTAAAAAAACAATACTCACCTCACGATCCATAGCAATTTCTAAATCATCAAACGTTCTTATATCCTCTCCGAAACACGCCTTCCTATACGCGACGTAAGGCGCTAGGCCAAATAGACGATTTTTAGAAAGATCACTTGAAGCCAGGTCTAATAACCGAAGAATTGGACCGAAGGCTGTTTCTGCTATCTAAATGTTTAATAGAAACGTATTATTTTTATAATAAGTTTTTTGATTTTCACGATTATTACACATTTTAAATGAATCTATTTTTACCGCATTAATCACTTATATTAGAAGAGTGTAAGAGAAATCTTTAATATTAAAACACTTCGTTCCCCACGTACGGGTGTATTTCATGACACGCATTGGCGTTTCGAGTAACTTTTTAAATTTCATACCAAAATAATTAATTTCCCCACTTTTATACGGTGACTTTTTTCCCACTTTTTTAAAAACATCTCAGTGTTGAATTCACCATCACTATATTTTAAGCAAAATAAAATAAAAAAATAAAAATTACAACTTACATCAGGATCAATAGTGCTGTCGATCTTTCCCATGCGCTGTCTGAAGGCGCCTTGCGTCATATAATCTAGGTTGTTGTCCACTGCTAAGTAACCTGTCCTTAACGTCATGTTTACTATTTTCATGCTTTTTATATAGTTTCCGTCGCCGTCGTACATACTGTAAGATAAATAAATATAATAGTACGTTTGAAATCAATCAAAAAATTCAGGAGGTAGAAACTACAAAAATTATATACATATTTAAAATTTATACATATACCTAAACCAGCTTCACGCTGTATCCCGCACACAGCAGGGTAAGCAGAGAGAACCTCGTGTTAAGACACTCTAGTAGTTCCCCACAACTATTTATACAGACCTACAGCTTATACTTATACAGATAATTAGATACATTTATCAGATAATTTCTTGTCAGATAGCCTGACAGCGTAAGAAATCGATTATGATAAGATTTCTAATTTTCTTGTAAACCTCAAAAAAGTTGACATTGCATTGGCATTCACTTCTTAAAAGTGAATAATTTAACTGTCTTTAATTAATAAAAAAAATCTGTAATTTCGTCAGCTACAGCCCCAATACAGTTTTCAAAATCCAATATATTTTGTGCTCAACATGAAATCTATCAATAATTACAACTCACTTGGCAATCCCCTCCTGTACAGTGTGCATCCAACGTAATGCCATAGCATATTCCATAGACACTGCAGGCATCAGATTCTTATCATACAAATTCCTGTATCCAAGTGATGGGGACAAAACACCTTCTTGATATAGATTTTCTTCGCCTAAAAATTGTAATACAAATTTTGTAAAAAACAGACATGTACGCTATATTGTAATGTTAATTTTCCCTTTCCTATCACAATATTTATATAATAAACCAAAATACATTCAAAATTTGATATACAACGAGACAAATATATAACTTACCTAATAACAAAGCATTGAGTTCATAATAGAATATTTGTGTAACAACAGCGATGTTGATGTCCCTCGCGGTGTAGAACAGCTGGTCGTCTCCCCAGCACGGGTTGAGGCGCGCGAGCTGAGTCGCCACTTGGTTGTGGTGACGCCACATCCAGATTGTGAACAGGTTGGTACCCAATATGCCGTTGTTACTGTTGTCACCTTGTTTGGGTAAGTTAAAGTGAGTTGATAAGAGCTTAAGAAGAGTTAAGAAAAAAAAGCTGGGCAAGCGTGAGTCAGGCTCGCCCACCGATGGTTCTGTACAATAAATGCGTCATAAAAATAAAATAAAATATGTATTGATATATGCACATTAAGTCCCTTCATCTGATACCTCACTTGAATTAGCAGCTTTAACACAAAATCTTGCTCCCCTCTTTAGCTCCCCTCTTTAATATTTTTTAGGATACAACCAAAAATGTATTGTTTTCAGTTTTTTTTCCTTATCTACCCTGCAGTGTCCGGCGTACACCGTGATGCTAAACATCAAAATATGTAACATAATAAAATTCATGTATTTACCCATATCATGGCATCTAGTTTCCTTTGGGCCAACGTTTTCGTGACAAACAACTTTACCCGCATTCAAATCCAAGCTCGGTGGCCATATCCTCCCTTCTTCCTCTTCATATCTCAATAAACCATCTTTAAATAATCTTACTTTTGTTTTCATCTTAATATTGTCGCTGCTGTATAATTGCGATAAATCGAAAAACGGTGTAGCCGAAACAATCTGAAATAAAAACAAAAATCTTGAGACAGTTTAGAGACTTATTATGCTATGGTCTAAAGAATAATATAAATTTAAGGTTATGTTTAAAATATTTTTTAAAAATCCGTTATTTAGCTTAGCGACATGTAAGCCTCAAAGGCCGTGCGCCACGAGGGTGTGACTGTAACGCGACGATTGTGATCCATCTCCACTCGAGGAAGTGAAATATTTATTTTCATTTCTTCGTTTTGGTATCGATGCAAAACTCGAGGGATCAACACCGCTGTGCTGAGTTCCGCCAGTCAACACGCAATGCCTCCAAAATTTGGTCGAAAGTGGAGTACGGAGTGTCTTATCCCTCTGCTTGATTTCCTCTACTCACCATGCAATATCTCGAAGATTTGGCGGTAGAGGGGAACAGAGTGTAGCGGACGGACAGAAAAAGTTAACATTTTTTCCCTCTAACTGACCTGCTATATGCGTGATACAGGATAAAGTTGAAGAAAAACTTACTCTCTCCGGCGTAGTATTATTCTTCATACATCCTTTTGACTGAAAAGTCCAGGGCGTTGTCAGGTTAAGACAACGTTCGCCAGTGAAGCGATGTACTGGATCGTCCTCTGGTATTTCAATTCTAGCGCATCGAGGGTCCGTCTTTCCTTTTTCTTCACAGCAGTGTGTAACCCAGTATAGATAGTTAACTGCAGAGTAAAGACTCCAATTTAAAGAAATTGTATTATTTATTCGGCACAAAATCTATACTAATATTATAAAGTTTAGAATTTAAATGGACATGGACACATGCGTAGGTGTGATATGGATTGTCTTATTGCTCTACATAAACTTACTAGTATCATGAAAGGAGAGCATATCAGCAGAGACGAACACGGAGAAGTAGGTCACGAGGTGCGTGAAGTCGGAGTCCGGCACGCGGCCCTCTGAGAGCAGCGTGGTGCGGACCTTCCTACTTAGAGGCAACTCGTCACCACTTTTAGCCTTCCTTACTTGGTAACCTGAAAACAAATATTTGTTATTTTTTTAATGGAAAAGGACATGGCAAACGAACGTTCGGGTCACCTGGGGGCAAGTGATCACCGCCGCCCACGACCCCGTGCAACACCAGAGGAGCTACAGGTGCGTTGCTGGCCTTTAAGGAGATAGACGCGTTTTTTAAAGCCCGCGGCGGTGTTTCCATGTCGTATCGACCTGGAAACACCATAGGCCATTCCACAGTTCCGTGGCGCGTGGAAGGAAGTTTCTACGACCGTGGAACCGTACAGTAGTGGAGTGCCACGTATCCAGGTGGAGTGGATGATATTTTAGCTTATAACGTATCGTACGGTTAGAAAATTCGGCGGCAGGTAACAGGTCAAATAGTTCCTTAGAACACTAATGTCACCATCTGATGAAATGTATTATCTACAATTCAAATTATTCTCTATTCAAATAGACTTTTACAAGCACTTTTGAACACATAAACCTACCACCGGCTAGTAAGGCAGCTCTGCTGAGAAGAGTTGGCAAGAAACTCAACAATTGCTCTTTTCAATTTTTCTCTTTTAAAAAATACACATATTAATAAATGTGTAATGTAAGCACAAACATGTATAATTAATTACACATAAATTTAGGATTTACATATTAAACAAACTGTGTAATAATAATGTGTATTAAAAGTGTGTAATAAAAATTTACTCTATCATAAATCATTTAAGACGTCCAGCGGATAAACCAATGACGTCATAAATAATGTAATTTTACAAATTCACTTGTTTTTTCGGCGAAAAATGCTAATTGATGTAATTATTTTACATAGACGGAGGTCACCTTTTGTACAAAATTTATTTTTATAGGGAATCGTAGAGGATTGTTTACTTTACACTACACTTTAACCGACTGTGGCGAAGAAGAACGAATATTTCTTTATTGCCTTGTAACTGATGAACCAGTTAATTGATTTTAATAAAATATACATACATGGTGGGAATTATATTCAGGTTTTTCTTCTGGTTACAATTTACTTGTTTTTATTTATTTTAGCATAACTGCAACTTACATAGCTTTTATTTTGACGTTAGTTTTTGAACGTTTAGCGGCAGAACTCAACGCCGCGTTTTGTAGTACAACACTAATAGTAGAAGACTTTATACTAAAATACTAAGAATTAATTATCTTGAGTAGTCATCGCACGGATACGCAACGACGGCCTCGGGTCCTTGAAAAGCTTCATATATCAACATATTTTTTTTGTTTCACAAACAACAACAAGTCAAATAATCTTTTTTACACCTATTCATAAAAAAGATGATTAAATTGAATTCTTTAAAAATATATATATATATTTATTATCTAAACTTAAAATTATAAAGTAGAAGATTCTACTTGTTTGAACACGCCGATCTCAGTAAATACTGATTCGAATTTAAATATTATTTTTGAGTTGAATCCTATATTTTTGTGATGAAGGCTATATAACATATCATTTCAATGTAACTCACTGTATCGCAATTATAGTTACTTCTGGTAGGGAATTTAGATGTAGTTTCTCTTAGTCATTTTTACTTAAGAACGGGGGGCGAAGCCCTAGTTAAATATGAAATGATTGATCTAAGTCTGAACAATGTAAACAGTCTAGATTCACAGAGGAGTATAGTAATAAGACACTCCTGGTCAGATTCCCAGTTGGAGAATTGAAATATTTACATATTTTCATTTTCTCGCTACGATAACGAACCAAAGCATTAAGCTCCGTCTATCAGCACGCAACGCCTCAAAAATTCTGCGGAAAGTGGGGTACTATATATTATTTATTATTAATGTCCCTTTATCATTTATAAATCATATTTTAACTTTATTATTTATAAATTTCCCTTTCGTATTTTTTACCCTTTTTTCTTTATTTTGCTTTTCGTATATTTGACTGGAAACTTTTGATTTCGCAGCGAACTTCATACAATATACAACAAAAAAAACAAACATTATTACATTGTTACAGAATGACTATTTGATTCTGATTTGAAATCTTGTCTGTGCTCCGAATGACTGTAGACCTATAGAGATATATATAGGTATATATATTAGTCATTTAAGCTTGAGACCTGCACACGATCATAAAAAAACTGGTGTTGTCAGACCAACAGACAGTTTTCTTTTTTATAACAGAAATCTAAAAATAAATAGAGGACAAAGTGAAATATCATTAACTTCATCAACAAAATATTGAAAATACATAAAAATAAAACAATACCTGTATCATATACTGGCGGTAATACTTTGTAGGGGGGCGAGTGGGGTGCTCCTCGGCTAGGATGTTCTAAGTTATTACAAGTGCCGTCCACTCGCCTGCCTTCCAACGGGTCACATGGTACAATCTCATTGACGCACCAACTGAAATCATTTCCAAATTATTTATTTCAGCAAAATAAGCTTAATTCAATTAAATTTAAATATTATAATCATCTTACAAAATAATACAAATTTATTCCGCTCTTTATATTAATATTAATTTAATTTCTTACAAACTTAGTCTTTTTTTTTCTTTTAGCCAAACTTTCTGGTGATGACGATATTATTATTAGTCGTCACCGTCACGTTAGGTATGAAAACGTCTATTATAATTAATAACTTTATGAAATTAGAGTAAAACTGTTACTTACAAAGATCTATTTAACTTCACATGCTCCTCGTGTATCTGTTGTGACACTATGTTACCCGTGAACGAGTCGTACACTTGCGTGGCGGCAGCGCCAACAATGAGCACCGGCGACAATATCAACCATTGCCATAACAAGAGCACAGGCCAAAACGTCATTGTCATTCAAACTTGTAATAATAACTGAAAATAAAAAAAAATATAATCTCCGTATATTTTTAATATATCACAATTCTCAGAGCTCACCTAACTTATCTAAGCTATATTATTATGTAATCTATATTTATCAAAGCTACCTAGCTTCAGTATATATAAAAGGATATTGATAATGTAATAGCAACAAAACGTAAATGATACGTAAAAGTACAGTATAGTCAAGAAAAAATACAGCACTTTTTCTACGTTTTATTTGCTCATTTAGAAAAATGGTAAAATTCTTTGAATTAACAGAAAACTATATGAGAGAAACATTGCAATTTATAAACATAAATAAAAGGACATATCCAAGTTAATTCCGAATCTACAGTCATTGTATCAATGGTATATTAACACCAACACGACGGCTTTACAAATAATTTACAGTTACTCAATAATTAAAATAATATTTTAATAGATACTCAATAATTAAAATAATTTTTAAGTAAAAAAAAAACAAAAGAGATAACTTAAAAAGATATCTTTAAATTTTTATGTTAACACTTACTATAAAATACTCGAAATAAAATCTGTACACTAATCCCTCCGACGTACTCGTGACAAATAAAATAATTAGTATAATCCTTACACATATATATATACAGGAATCAACCATTGTTTTTGTTCTTAAATTTTTTGTTATTTTTCTTGCCATAGCTACTATTCATATTAAAATGATACAACATACAGTTAATAAATTATTAACATATTGTTCATACTTCTGCATATTCATGACTTGTTGCCATCACATGGGTGGTGTTTACTACTGACTGAGTGTCATTTGCCCGTTTCCCATTGCCCATTCCTAAAGAAATTTTGAGATTTGAAATGAGATTTTCGGCTTAAGAAATGAATCGGAAATTTTACGCTTCAAATCGCAAATGAAAACACGTTGCATTATGTTTCTCAGTGAGATAATGTGGTATCCAAGTGTCGTTTTTCTTGTACCCAGACTTTCATAAATGACGTTAAACTGTTTTATGATCAAAACCCAGTTCTTCAACAATGTCGTAGCTACTAATATGTCGTTCTTGTTAAAATTTCTCAAAGATTTTCTGATTTTCTGATTTTATCTGTGACAGGGCGTTCAGAGCAAACCTAATTTTTCATACTAATATTTCCAGATTTGAAACGCTTGAACCACATTAGTGCTAGTTATTGACACCGCATTAGGTTCTTAAACAGCAGAAATTTTATTCCGGGGGGTCCTCATGGCTTTTACGTGACCTTCCTCCAGTATCTTAGACACTGTGTTTTCGAAGGTTAACCGATCTCTTACCACTCACTTTTCCATCATAAATCTGTTTTACCATTCTTTCATTACTCATTCGTTCGACGTGCCCAAACCAGAAGAGCAAATTCTTCATTCTCACCGTAACATCCTCGCTAGTACCTGCCATTCTGTGTATCTCTTCATTGCGGATTCGGTCAGCTAAGCTGACTCCGCATATCCTACGAAGACATCGCATCTCCACGGCATTCATCTTACTTTCATTACCCACATTTCACTGCCATTTCAATTATTTAATTAAGATTATATAAAAAAAAACACATATTATTATATTATAATCATTTTATTTATATTAAAAAGGCACAAATTTTACATAAAATGTATCTTGATTATAACAATCAATTATCCTGAGGTCCCTCCTTGCAAAGACTCCTTGAGTCGATTATTTTCTGCCACTAGCGCCTGAACTCTTAACTCGTATTTTTCTCTTAATTCCTAAAATAATTTTAAAAAAATATATAAATTAAAAGAATAAGAAATATCATAAAAAATGTTTATATATCAAGATTCAAGCTTGCACTTCTTAAATAAAGTGGTTCTTTTTTTTCTCCCTTTGTACATGGCATGAACGTGAAACCTAAGGACATACTGTTAAGATACTAGGTTCTCATTAAAAAACTTATTCTCAAGGCTTCACGTTAAGTTGTGGCAGTCAACGCCGCGTTTTGCCAAAGTGTGGAAATAAAACAATTCATTACTCTGAGTGGGAATCAAACCAACAACCAACGCGCTACACTTCTACACCACGACGACGTTATTTAATTGTACGTTTGTTTTTTACTAGGTCGATAAAAAAATACATGTATGTGCGTTCACAATTTTTTTTATTACTGAAAATCACATATTGTTTAACCACCACTCGATATGGCATTAAAAAAATAAAGTTTAAATGGGTGTAATTTTAAAAAAACCTTTTTTACATAAATAATTCCGTCGTATATTTTTATTTCTAGAAAAATAAATTACCAAATCATAAAAAAATAATAACGAGGTCGTCGTGGCGCAGCGGCACAAGCGTGTGACTATAACGCGACGCTTGTGGGTTCAATCCCCACTTGAGGAAGTGAAATATTTATTTAGATTTATTATATATACAATTTCTTCGCTCTGAGGCAAAGCGCGGCGTTGAATTCTACCACTCAACACACAAAACCTCCAGAATCCGGCAGAAAGTGGGGAACGGAGTATCTTAACATAAGGTACCCTCTGCCTACCCTGCTGTGTGCGGGATACAGCGTGAAGCATATTTTATAAAATATATATATATTATTTCAATTACGCAAAAAATAACAGTGACAAATAAACCGTTGTCAATAAAAATTATGTAATAAGATACGTTATAATATTTTTTGCTTGAAATTATTGTGACGCATTTAGAAAAAATATGATAATATTCTACACTACGGTTAAGGTCGTCGTGGCGCAGTGGCATAAGGGTGCGCGCGCGGCATTGAGTTCTGCCACTCAACACACATTGCCTCCAAAATTCGGCAGAAAGTGGGGAACGAAGTGTCTTAACACTGAAGTTTCCTCTGCCTGCCCTGCTGTGTGCAGGATACAGCGTGAAACTGAAAAAAAAGAAACAAAAATTGTTAAAAATATTGGTTGGCTTCACACTGTATGGGTACAGCATTAGGATAGGGTAGGTACCCAGCAGGGTAGACAGAGGGTACCTGGGAACCTCCTATTCGAGACACTCCGTTCCGATTAAGACACCTCCACCTTCCGTTTACTTGTAGAAGCATTGCGCGTTGAGGGCCGGAACTCAACGTCGCAATAAATGTTTACAGTATAATAAAAATATCCGCTTGCTTCGCTAACAGAGAGAACGGCGGTCAAGTTCCTTTTTAATACATTAGTTACAAAAGAAAAACAATTAAAAACCCCCAAAAAATAATTGATCAATAAAAACCCGCGACACAAGAAGATGTAAAATGTAAACTAACGACTATTATATTCTATCTGACTTTATTATATTCTTGAAACATTAACAAGCATTTTTGATTAAGATGTGTATAAAAAAAATATATCAAAACCTTCGTTTAGGAGTTAAGATGCCTCATCCAGATATACAGATACACAAATACACATACACGTCAAAATTATAACATTCCCCCTCTATTTTTGTCATAATAAATAAATAAAAATAAAAATCATGATTAATAAAAATAAATGAATATTCATTATGATTACATACTAAACCAAAGTGATTTTTTATAAGTATATGTGGTTACATCTTTCAAACTACGTAATAAATTTACAAGGAAGGTTAATGTGTAAAATACGTGAACTTTATATTATATAAAATGAGCCGTTGTATCTCGGTGGCAGTGGCTGTAAACGTTGCTGTTTTGGGTTCAATTCCCAATAGAAGGAGTTTAAATATATTTAGTTATGGAGTGTGTCTTATCTTTACACCTATATGCAGGATACTTAGAGCTGAGTGAAGCTAAATTAATAAATAAAGACATAGTTATTTATAAAGTCGGCTTACGGACGATAATTTTACGTGATAACGTCATAACAGAACTTTAACGAAACTTGAACAATACAAAGAAGGGGTTAATTTAAAATATATTTTCTTTCTAAATTATCATTTTTTCACACTCGTTAATTTAGATATTTTTTTTAAATTATACAGCATTACAAGTTATAATTAATGTATAGATAATGTATAATGTATAGATATTGAATGATATTTCAGGTCAAATCGAAATTATCAAAACTTTGAGACCCGCAATAAGACCGCGGACAGAACACTCTTTTAAAATTAAAAAAGATCTCTTTTAAGATGTTAAAAATGTTACAAAAAAAGATTATAATATTGTAAGACAAACAAACAGATTGTGAAATATGTGCAAGTTTACTATGAAATAAAAAATACCTTAAATATGGCGAGTTGAGTTTCATATTCCTTTCGTAAGTCATCATTGATGTTATTGCTAGTTTGCGCGCGTTTCAATACAAGATCGTATCGTTCCTTTTCCGCTTTGAACCTCGACTCCATTGCTTGGAAACGATCCTGAAATAAATATTGAAATTTAAAAAAAAAACATTGAAAAATATATAATCTACATTTCTATTACAAATTTCAATTTCAATTACAACGGCACAATACGACTGCAATGGTCATGGCTTCTGTTCCCATTCGAAAAAATAAAAAGAATTACATTTTCATTTCCTGTTGAGTCCTACCCCTCAACACGCAATGCCTCCACAATTTAGCGGAGAGAGAGAGAGAGAGCAGAGAACAGAAGTGTCTCAATGGCAACGGAGTACCCTTTCACTAGATTCTGAAGGTTCCCTCTGACTAACCTGCTAATGCAGGATACAGCGTGGAGCTAAAAAATAGAACCCGCAACCATCGACCCAATCAACCATTCCTTTATACTTACTTCCATAGCTTTGACTTCAGAGTTTCTAATCTCGAGTAAATCCTTTGTAATAAGATTAATGTCCTTCAACGACTGCACTTGAGTCGTCAACGCTTCTATCTGCAGCTCCTGGTTCTTGACCATTTTTGTTTTATCAAATATCATGCCACGAGCTTTGCTTAGTAACTGAAATATAAATTTTAAAATTTTATATTTAATTTAAAAAAATAGATTAAAAAAATAATAATTTATTTCTAGCAGTGATATACTATGAAGACACTCCGTTACCTCAACACCTCCTGATTTTCAAAATATTGTGTTTTAAACGATGGAAGTCATCCATGTCTTTTGTCTTTTCACAAAAACGAAGAAATAATACACTTTCTCAAGTGGGAATCGAACTCACATGTATATGAACCTGCACCATAACGACCTCGAATTCAATTTAGTATGCTTTTTTTGTTCAAAATTATACTGAATTACGTCTATCTATCCATATCAAGTTTTTGTTTAGTATTTTTTGACTATAACACGTGTTAACTACACAGAAATATTTTTAATCCTTGCTTAGTTAAATTATTTCTTTTGTATATTTAAAATTATATTTTTGTGTGTTTTATATTTGCTTATTTTTTGGTGGAACTGAATCCGACGGTACGTACGATGGTTGTGGCTACGATACCTACTCAAACGAATGATTATATTTATTTTAATTTCCTTACTCTTTGAGATGATGCGCAGCGTTTAATTCCGCCACTCAATAGTCATTGCCTTAAAAGTTGGGCGGTGCTCAGGGCATGAAGTGTCTGTGTCGTGAAGCTGCTTTGCTTATAATGATAAATGACAAAAAAGTTTTCGACAGGACTTGTCATGGTATTGATTGAGGCCAGTCGTGACGCAGAGGAGTAAACGCTACTGGTTATCAGTTCGATTCCCACTCGAGGAGATATTAAATAATATTTATTTTTATTAATATTTACTTTTTCTGATAACGAGGCAAAGCGCAGCGTTGTACGCAATGTCTCCAGAATTAAGAGTATCGTGTTCCCAGGTTCCCTCGGCCCACCCTGCTATGTGTGGAATACAGGATGGAACTAAAAAAATATTTATTTAAGATTATATTACCTCCTCATGTTGTTGTTTGATCTTGTCGATCATGTCCTGGTTCTTCCCGCCGGGCTTCGACAGCGCCGCTTGCAGCTCAGTTTCTAAATTCTTCACACGAGCTTTGAGTAAATCTATTTCTTCTTCACGAACCTACGAGGAAATGAATACAAATTTTTTTATCGGTTACTATGATTAAGTTAAAAAAAATCTGGTAAAAAATCGCGTCAAGTTCGAGTCGGACTCTTCTATTAAGGGCTCCGTACCAATTTCAGGATTCAAGTCAACGGGAAATACAACTTATAAAAGTTGACAAATTCAAAGTTTATTTAAAATTAACTAAAAAATATAAATTTGTATCTAATACTTATTTTGTCGTAGAAAATATAAAATATTGAATTTCCTCGAGTGGGAATCGAATCCACAACCTTCCTTCTTCCAATTAATCCAATCCTTAATTCCAATTAAATGTAATTAATTATAATATGACTCACTTTTAACTCCAACTTAAGACCATCTTCGCTCCTTTCGGTTTTCACTTTTTCCAAATCTTCGATTTTCTTCAGAAGCTCTTGTTCTCTTTCTTGCCAATTACCCTTTAATATATATTTTATATAAAAATATATAAAATATTTTTAATTTATGCCAATTGAGGCAACATGACGTAATGAAACAACTTTTGATTGTAAACGCAATGGTCATAGGTTCGACGATCATTAGGAAATTAATTATATTATTTATCTTGAGTAGACAAATTGCCACTTTACAGTGTCCTGTGCCCATATTGTCTTTACTTGCTGTATATGGGAGGGAAAAAAATATAAGAACACAATTAATTTTTAGAGGCCGTCGATAAACACTAATTTTAGACTGGAAACGCGGTGATTGCGAGTTCAATTCCGTTCGGGGATATGAATTATTTAATATTTTCATTTCCTGGCTGTGGCAACATGTCAAAGCGCAGCGTTGAGTTCCGCCACTCAACACACTGTCGACATTTCGCCGGAATGTATGAAACGAAGTATCTTAATACTAGGGTGCCTCTGTCTACCCTGCTATATACAACGTGAATCTGCAAAAAAAACCTTTCTCAAGCAGAGTGAACGCAATACTTTATATTAGTTATTATTTCACTTTAAATTAACTGCTTTTAAATTTTAAAATTCACCGGCTGATGTCTAAGCTTGTAAAATATTTGTTTCTTACTTCTCAGCATATCAACTCAACTTCCAATATATACAAATATTTGAATACTTATCATGCGCCAAGTACAGCCAAGTTCTAAGCTCACGAAACTTTTAAAGACGGCTTTAAACTTGGGAACTTTCGATCCGATAAAAATATCGAGTACTATCTAAACGGCTCTTGAAGTGAGCTCTATAACTTCGACAAAGATATATGTATATAAAGCTGTAATTGTTATATAATTAAAAATATAGTAACCATACATAACATTTAAAAAAACATATTTTAAAAATGAGATTTTGCCACATATCAATATAATAAAGTTGGGTGACGGAACTCACCGCCGGGTTTTTGTCTTGTCATTCCCTCAAGTGATGATCGAGCGTCACGTCAGTCACACCTTATACGTACCCCACGTTCCCCACGACGGTCTCAACCATGTATATTTATTATTTGTATATAAGATTTAAAAAATACTTACTGAACTAGCAGATTCATTTGGTTTACTTTCTTCTACTATCTCTGACTCTCCTTTCAACTCTTCTACCTTAGGTACTATTTCAGAATTTTCTATTTGTAATGGATCTATAGGAGTGTCTCGAACTGATTCAGGTGAATTAGGCAGACGGTTCTCAAGAGGTTCTTTTTTTACTTCTTGCTTAATCTGTTCTTGTATCAGAATCTCTTGAGGTTTCACTTCTTCCTTTGTTGAAAGAAACAAAATGAATAAATTATTAGCAAAAAACTTTATATTTATATTAGTAAATTATTAGTAAATAAAAGTTTTAAAATATTAGTAATTTATTTTAGCTTATCTTAGCACCCCGTATATGAAGCAGTGTAGACAGGAGGATATTTATAATATTAAAACTGATCAATTTTCGGGACATCGTCTATCATTTAACCGAGTGGGAATCGAACACACGGTCACAAAATGAGCTGCGCCGCGACAGCTTCAAGCATCGTAAATGTATATGACAATCATTTTTGGCGAGTCTATGTGGATACCCTCGCTCTATAATTAAGTAGTTTTAGCCCAAAGACAAATAATTCAAATAAACAACAAACAAAATATTTAGTTTACTAATAAATTGGCTATAAAAATGTATATTAAAATTAATTACTTGTGCTTTTTGCAACGAAAATACTTTCGGAAACAAAAACAAATAGATGAAATCTCTTCAGAAATACAGATAACTATCAAGTATAATATTATATAATATAAATTATTACAGATTTCGCTTCTTCGCAAACATTTTCAGCCGGTTTCGTCTCGTGGGAGCCCTCGCCTCCGCCCGATGGAGCTTGCGCTGGGTCGGCCTGCAACCCAACAGATATTGAAAAAGTAATAACATACTTTAGAAAGTTTTCTCATAACTTATATCACAGGTATGACGTTAATATATTTTTGTTTATTTTGATAAAATAAACACCTTCCTGCGGACATTGTGTGTGTGGACCTTTTTTCCTCTAGGCCAGAGCCATTGTGTATATGAATTAAATTGAAAAGTAAACAAATAGTAGCGTTAATTACTGTTGCTTATTATACAATTATAAAATCTAATACTAAATTATGAGGCAAGTTCAACTTCTATTTGGTTATACGTAGATTAGGTCACTACAACAATATGGTAGCATCGACCTGATCTGCTGATGGAGTTAGGACCTGAATAGTGGAACATGTAAATCTTGAGAGTTGTAGTGACTTCAATAATATGTATGTATGTACAATAATCTCATCTCTTTTCAGAGACGATAACAATAAAAAAGTTATTAATATACTTTAGAATATCGTCACAACTCAAGTTCATTTCGTTCGGTGATTCGGTAAAGTAAACAAAAGCGGGTTCTTAATCGTCTCTATTATATATTGATCATATTTTATATATTTATAATATATATTTTTTTTGTATTACCAACAACTTATAATTATAGGGATTACAATAAACAAAAAAAGTTTTCAGGCACAAAAATATAAACAACATAGTTATTTAAATAAAACAAATCGAGTACACTTAAATAAATCAACATAATAATCTTAAGACAAAACTAACTTCTTGCAATAACAAATTGAAGTCAATGGCAGTGGTAGTTTCGTCTGGCTTTCGTAATTTCAATCCAGGAAACCGTTTTAGAAAGCTGTATACAAATTCTCGTCCGGCTAATCTTGTCGTTGTGTTGAATCTGTGCGCAATCTTATTTATTTCAGCATATTCATATATGAACTTTTGAAAGTTCTGCATAGTGAGATTGTTGTAAAAATCATCACATCGTTTAATGTATTTGTATATATCATTTTCTTGGTCAGCGTTGAAGGTGGTAGAAAATCTGCCCAAACTTGTAGCGACTTTATCAACTTTCAAACGTTTACGGAGACTACTTTCACTGATCCCGACTTGAAATGCAGCTTTACGTTTACTGGCACCCATCGAGATTAATAATTTGGCGGTTTCTAACTGTTCTTGGGTGACGATGGTTCTGTCCGGGGCTTTCCTTTTGTATTTTCGAGGCATTTCCAATGTTTATTTGATCTCTGAAACAAAAAATATTATATATGAATGTATAGAGAAAATGAAAAATTTTAAGTCAAAACAAGTTACACTTCTTTAGTGGAACAAGATAAAAATCTTTTAAAATTTGCACTCTTTTGCACATTATATTATACATACAACAGAATTATCGGTTGTTTCTTTCTACTTGCTACAGATTTAGGACTGATTAAATTAATTAATATTCAAAAACTAAATTTTGTTAATTTAGTAGAAATAAAAAAAATTCGTGATCAATTAAAAATAAAATGATTCAAATTATTACTGAGATAAAAAAAATATGTATTTACCAGTAGTAATAGTTTTTCTGGTTTGTTTTCCATTCGACTGATATGATATGTAGCGCATCGTATAAACTTACTCTTATCATTTTTCCCTAACGCGCCAAAAGAAGTATAACTTAAAAAAAATACTATATGTGCTAGGTGGGAGAACTGTACGCATGCGTACACTTATACGCACATTTAATCCAAGCCTCTGTAAAAACAACATTCAATCAATTATCATAAAATATCAATAGAATACAAGAAATTCAGAAGCACTCGATAACAAATGACATATTTTTAAAAAAATTACATAATTATAACAGATAATGAATCAAACGTGACAAAATGTGTGTAAGTAAATATCTTTACTTACCTGTGAAAGTAAAACAACGCGCAGTTCATCGAATCGACATAAGCGCTTGCCATGACGCCGCGCGAGGAACTAAAAAGGGGACGCCAGGCAGTTGGAATACTCGCTGCGCACACTTAGCCCACATTACTGTACTTGTTCAACCAAAGCAATAAGAATTTGTCTTTAGAAAAAATGCAGATTAAATTTTGCCGCGAAACGACGCTTATCTCGATAGCTACAGCATTTATCTCTTCGTGCAATAAGCGTAACGTAAAATTTTATAGAGTGTCTTGTAGTTTATTTAAGTTTCCCCTCACAGTTTTATTACGTAAAACTATGTATATAAGAGAACATGCTTTATAAAGTAAACACTATCAAACCTCCATGTTCGATTCAGTCTATAAAAGATAATCGCCTACCTTATTGTAAATCTCTTAAAAAGATTCGTATACACGTTTTAAGTTAAAGGACTGATAATCCAGAAAAATATCGCTTTAGTTTTCTTTTGATTTTGTTACAAATATGTAAAAGTTATGATAGACATACACTATTGATAAAATATTATATGAAACCTATGCACCGACATATTGTCCTAGAAGCATCATCATGCATGGTGTTAGTCACAATACTCAATAGTCATACTTTACGTCAAAAATAAATATTTCTTAATATCTTACCATTTATAAAGATATTTATAATTTTACTAATAATCATATTTATTATTTTATATATATATATATATATATATATAAAAATCTTTATTATTGAAAACATTAAATATATACTTATTATGTCACGATTTAATTTAATTTAATTAAGATCTAAACTGAACTAAATGAAGAATATTTTTTCATGCAACACAAACCAAATATATGTATGTATAGAAGTAGTTACTTTTATTTATTTTATTAGAATAGGTATCTAATTATCTATATTTTTTATAACTTTATTTTTTATAGTTTAGGCATATGTTCTTTGTGTGTACTAGAAAACACTTTTCCAATTCCTTTGTTACCTTTACATTACCAGAACCCACAACTCTCGTCCATATAGACCTCATATTCTTAATATTTCCAAATATAGTTGTACTCAAGTGTTACGCTTTAGTCGAATATTCATTATCTTCCATCAAATACGCTGTACTTTTACATTTAATGCACGTGTATTAAATTTACCGATATGACGTGACAGATTTATTTTTAATTTGATTATTATTCATGGCATTTGTAATATAAATATTATGCCGCTAAGTTTGTATATTTATTTATAAACACTTACCATATTAAATTGTCTTGTAAATTTAATTACTTTCTATAATTTATCACAATATTATATTTAGTTTTGAAACTGCAAGCAACACACAACTAACACCCGAAACTTGAACTATCTATTTCAGGAGTGCAGACGTGGGGATTTAAAAATAGAAAATGGTTGAAAGCGCTCAGGATTTTTCAAACTTTCCCGCGTATCTTTCAATTTGTGGGTATATTCCCTTATGAATGAATTGTTGGATGATGAAAAAGTTTTTGAATGCGAATAAATCGTTAAGAATCATAATAAATATTTGAACAATTCTTCTTCTTCAAAGAGCTTCTTTTTTAATTTAAGTTGACCCACATAGTGGCTGGCAACAAAGCGAAGAGCAGAAAATGAAACTCGTGCCATTTTAAAGATCTATGCCCTGATGATGATGATGATGATGATATCATTTTCTAAATAGACATGTATAGTTTTTGTTGGTTACAAAACCTAGATAAGGTTAGATGTGATATTTACTTCGTATCCGAGTTAATTCACAATGAAATATTATCTTACGTTCTGTCATTCGTGATATTGGTGATATTTCCCATCTTTTAAAATAGGTAACATGGTTCTGGGTGCTATCGTCATTACCTGAGATAATAAGTTTTGCTTTCGGACAGGATTTCTTGGAACTCTTTCCCTTGCTGGTTTAATTGCTTTTTCTGTCCCAAACAGAGGTGGTCTCAGAGTACCTATCAATAGTCCGGTACATACCATAAGCATTTATCTAATACCATGGATATGAAGGATTTTAAAAATTTTACTAGGCTCCATATCTACATTATGTAATGCAAACACAGCGATTCGGTTCTGTTTATCACCCCACTCCATTTTAATATCACATAATATTTTAAAATACGAGAAACTTGTATATTGGCGCGAAATAAGAAAACATAATGATTATATAATAATAGCTTAACAATTATATTTTTGCTAATAAAGGAATATGTATATAGTAATATATCATCTAAATACATCAGGTAATGTCGACATTAGGGATGAATAGTTATGAGTTGAACCTGGTTTAGAACTACGATATAATGATTACAATTTGTTTAAATTTTTGGTTTTCTCGTTTTCTCGTCTACGGTTACTAGAGAAGATTTTTTTTTATATCACAACACTATACCTTTATTAAATAGTTCATTGTTGTCGTTTTTGAATGTCTATTATTAACATTGAAATGCTAAATCATTTAAGTTTCCAGTTTTTTTATCATTACAAGAGAACATATCAAAATTTTCATTTATTACAATAGAAATCATCTTAATAATATGCGATACCTTTCGTTATTAATACCAAAATAACATTATTAGACAACTTTTAAATGCTTGAATCTGTGTTACGATACTTTTACCGAGTGACAACTTACTTCATAATCTGTGATAAATTGACGTTAAGCAATTTGAATTTGACATTTGCTTCGGCTAACAAAATCTTCTTGAGTTCGTATGAAATCTAATTGAAAAATAAAAATAAGTTCTACAGTAAATAATACTATTTTTCAATCCCTTTTAAGTGATAAATATATATTTAAAAAGGTAAGCATTTTGCACAGATCTTAGTCAAAGCAATATTTTAGTTTTCTTAGTGTTCCTTACCATTTTTATTTACAGTGATTCAATATGACATCGGAGAAAAACGCACAGATTGGACAAGCTCGCGAAACATTTCAATTGCTATACCAAATATCTCAACTTCTCAATACAGGACTAGATCAAGAATCATTAACAATATGCATAAGGCTTTGTGAACTGGGAGTTGAACCTGAAGCATTGGCACTTATAATAAAAGATATAAGAAAAATGGGAGAGAATACTGTGGAAAATAAACCCCCTAACTTACAGCTTTAATTATACACAAGATGACACATAAAAAAATCAATATTTATTTTTGCACATATTTTAAATATAACTTTATTAGGCCTAAATTAAAACAAAACAATACTATTATTAAGAAATTATTATGTTAACTTCACATTTTCCTTTTAAATCTGCTGTCAATTTATTCCATTCTTCACATTTCAACTAAATTACACACTTTGTTAGATGCTGGAATCCAGTGCCAAAGTGCCTCATATAAAACTGGGTAATAAAAGTAATTTATTCCCTGAATGAGGATCCTTTTGTAAATGAAATGTCCACATTGTGTTTACTGATCAATAGTCCCTATGTATAAAGGGACATTTGAAAGAAGTTTTATAGGAAATCTGATTAAAGGTTAAATTTTGCTTACTATAAAAAAACTTAAATTTTAAAAATATTGTAAAATTATAATACTTATATTTTGCATGTAGGGACCATCTAGATCCTATGCATCACAATGCCCTCCACAACATTTATTGTTTAAAATATAAATCTGTCAAAAATAACAAGATTCTGTAACATTTGAATATGTATATTCCACTTAGTAACATAGTGTTCATCCAAAAGTGTAAATAATAGAAATTAGGAATTACTATAAAATAAAAACTAAAACCACCTTTTATAAATATTTATTGGTATCCATTTCAAATTATTTATATTAAAATTTATTTCAACCAAAATAATATTATTAACAACTTGGACGTTTGATAAGTAATCTAATAGAAGAATGGATTAATAAATCTCCTAAAAGACATTTATCTCTACTTTTCCATAAAAAGAATCACGAAACAACATTAAGGGGAACAAATAAATATGTTGTATGTGAAAAATAGCTGAAATAAATTATAATATACATATAAGTATTGACAATTATTTTTTTTACATAGTCAAGTGCAATTATAAGCAAACAGTATGTAACTGAAAATATCACAGATGCAAATAATTCACTCAAAAATGATGGGTGGGGGTTATTGGTTGATTGTGTATAGATTTTGCCAAGATATATTAATACAAAATTGTACAGTTATACTAAAAAATATATATATTTAAAGATACCAGTTGTTATAATTTTTGGTATACATATATGAATAAAATACATATTGAACTTGAGACATAAAAATTATAGTTTGAAATGGGAATCAAACTTACACCTATTTCACATACAGTTTGATCTTGCCCAACTGTACCACATTGGTCTCTATTTCTAATTTATCAATTTAATTATAATTATCAATAGTCTAATGATTATGACCCTAGGACGATAACCTTGGCCATGAACTATTCTGCTAAAACTTCAGAAAGCAAAAACTAAATCAGTATTAGACGTCATCTACTTAAATAGACAAATTCAAGAAGAAAATTTAAATTAATTGAAATTGAAAATTAAAATGAAACCAAAAACACGAAATTTGTAAAATACATATTTGAATATATAATTTTCATACTAATTTCAATTATTGCATCAGATCTTACACATATACTTAAATAACTGCACAATTTTGTTCTATTCTACAAATCAATCAAATTTACTGAAAGTTCTGTCCTTGCCCCTGACTTTGTCCTAAAACTGAGGGATCTTCGAATATAGGTTGCTGGGGTTTAAACTGTTCCGATGATAATCTGGTGAACATTATACCAACGCCTTCTATTAGAGCTAAGAGAATACCACCTACTAATGCACTGCCTGCCATTGCTTTGGCACCTGGAACAACATATTAAACACTAATTTAGTCTATAATTAGTAATTTTTACAAAAAATAATATTAACAGATTATTTCAACAATGATGTGTAAAATTAATGAAATGTATAAGATATTAAAATTTATGTTACAGTAACACAATATTCTAGAAATAACACTAGGTTTCCTTTCCTTATAGTAGTGAGCACTGTTTTATCACTCTAATCTACTTTTGTCTACTTTGGAAATTGTATATTGAACAACAGAATGAATTTCTTTTACCCTGCACATAGCAGGGGCCAAAAAGAACCTAGTATTAAAACACTCCATTTCCCTTCCCATGAGGCCCATTACCTACTTTCTGCTGAATACATGTGGTTGAGACAATTTTCAATACCACACTTATTACCAGAGAGAGGAAATGAAAATTTTAAATATTGTTTACCACAGTTATGGTGTTTGCAGGTATGGACTTGTGCCCATGTACCATGATCTAAAATGCTTCACTTAAGATCCTCTATACGAGTGAAATGAAAATGTCAGTTGTGGTACAGGGGCACAAAACGTGACTGGTTGTGGGTTTATCCCTATTCTTAGAAATGAAATATTAAAATAAATACTTTCATTTCTTCACTCTGGTATTGAAGTGAAGTAGGGCATTAAGTTCTGCCACTCAACATGTCAAGCCTCCAGAATTGGCGGAAGTAAGAAATAATGTCTCAACACTAGGCTCTCCCTCTCCCTCTGCCTCCCTTGCTGTGTGCAGGATTTTTTTTTAAGAATTATTCTATTGATGTGGGGAACCCAATTGGTCATACCCATATGTATACAATGACTAAAAACACTTTACCACTGTACTATAATAACATTAAAATCAATATGGTTTTTCTTATAAAATTACCATTTCTAGCTGCTAAAATCCCTGCTGTTATTGCTCCACTACTAATTGAGTTCCAGGGATCTTCTTTTTGTCTCAAATAAACTAGTGAACAATCAATTGTAGAGAACATGCATCCCCAAACTGCAAAATTACCACCTACTATAGGTGATCTTTCTTTTATTGCTGCTAAACTGCCCAACTGTAATCATTTATATCAGAAGTAGAATTATAAAAAGTTACTTATATTAGTGTAAATTACGCTGTTTGTTACAATTGTGAGGTTCGAAATGGTGTTAAAATTATAAAAGCATTTATTCAAATAAAAATTTTGGCCTTATTTTTTCAATTAAATAAGTGTTTTAAAATTGTATCAATTTAAAAAAAACGAATTTACGTATTATATTTTGCTTACAATGCATTTCATAAGTACTTATAGTAATAAATATATATTTATAAATAAAGATTGAATATTGTACCATTTTCCTATTGAATCCGACTGGGGCATTCCGAAAACCTTTGATTGAATGAAAAATACCTCCACCAATGGCACCCATTAAAAACGCTCCCCCAGCATCGTCTAATATACGCCATGGACAAGGCTCTCGCGAATATTCATCCATTTTTTATTGATTTACAATTACTGCGAATAAGTATTAGGTAAGAATATAACCTAAAAATAATTAACTATTGATTTTGTAACCAATTCATCCACTTACACTTTTATATAATAAATTTTTGACTAAGAGCGTAATTTAAATTATTTTGGATGTTTTTGTTTCATGTAATATATATATTATATTAACAACATCGTTTCAGTCGAGACCGAGGACAAGGGTTAGAAAACTATTAAAAACTTAAAGTGACCATAGAGAATATATTAGAGTACTTTTGTTAAATAAAAGTTCTACGGCATATTATATTATAATTTGCAAAATAAAATTAAATATATAAGAAATTAAAACACTCGCCACATAACTGAAAATTAATAATATATCTATAAATCAATAATTTATTTATAAATATCTTTAAAGACTAACCCGAAATTATAACTTATTTTTTATAATGAATCTTTTCTTTTAAGTATTTGCCATTTTTTTATGATTAAGAATAACTTATAGAATAATCCTTTATTATAAAAGTTTACGCAGTAAGCAAAGACAAGTTTTTAAACGTTACGGTAAATATCATTACCTAATCTAAAAAAATAAACTTCAAATGTGAATAAGGGCATTATATATTATCTTGTACGTCCTATTTAGAATAAAAAATAATTTCACGTAATGACGATTCATAATTTATATATTTTTGATCGTTATGGTTCATTACTTTACTATGGAGAATGGAACAGAACGAAACAGGCAGGAATGTCTAGAGAGGAGGTGAAACTAGTTGATACATAATTTACCAAAACATGAAATAAACAATGTCTTAAGTGAATTTAATTTAAATTGCTTATTAAATGTGTAGGTGTATAACTATTTTTACAGCAGACTACTTTGTAATAAATTACTATTTGTCTTTTGCAGGAAGGGAAATTAATGTATGGAATGCTTTTTTCCATAAAATCATTTGTTGCAAAAATCTCACCTCTAGATCCAAAAGACGGTTTTTTAAATTACAAAACATCAAAATATACTCTTCATTGTTTGGAAACTCCATCAGGGCTTAAATTTGTTATGAACACTGATAACCAAGCTCAGGGTGTAAGAGAATTATTAAAGAAAATCTATGGTGAAATATACGTTAAATATGTCGTAAGGAATCCACTGTGCGGTATTGGAGAGCCTATTACTAGTGCATTATTTAAAAACAAATTAGATTCTTTTATAAAACAGGCACCATTGTTTGCTGTTAGAGCTTCTTGATGATAAAATGTTTTATTATATTGGAATTGTAAATTGTTTACTTGTGCATTTATTATACTTCCAACCAAACTCATTGCACTGTTGTAGAACAGCATCTGACAGTGTATGTTTGTTGTATGCAGTGGGTTTGGTTTGGTACCTATTGAAGCGAAATTTTACTTAAATTATTTTCTACATCAGTATGTTAGATTAGACATGGTATTTAGATCCACCCTTGGAGCATTCAATATCAATGTGTCAAAAATTTGATGTAAAGTAGTGGTGAATTATGCCTTAACTTTAGCTTCCCTCTGCCACCCTGCTAAAAAAATGTTTCAAGCTATACGAAAACCTTCCTTTTAAATTGTATTAATTTACATTTCCAAATAATGTATGAAAAGTTACATAATTTATAGTTATTTCATATGTAATTAGTGTTTCATTAGTAATAGTGTAATTAAAATAAATTGAATAGAGGCCGTTGTGGCGCAGTGGCACAAGGATGTAGCGCGTAAACGCGACGATTGTGAGTTCGATTCCCATTCTAGGAAGTGAAATATTTCTTTACGTTTATATTTCCATTTTTCTTCGCTCTGGTGTCGAGGCAAAGCGCGGCGTTGAGTTCGGCCTCTCAACACGCAATGCCTCGAAGAATTCGGCAGAAAGTGGGGAACGGAGTGTCTTAACAACGAAGTTCCCTCTGCCTACCCTGCTCTGTTCGGGAACCAGCGTGAAGCTAAAAAAAATATTGAATTTATTACATAAAATAATTTACTATGAAAAATATACATGTAAAAAATATGTATTCAAACTATTGCTTACTTCTACTTTATAATTCTATTGCTTAGTTAAAATCGTATATAAATGACTTATAATAGTTACATTTTAAATAAATTATAATAAATTTATCAAAATGTGTCATATTACGTACATCATGTAATCTAGTCAACAAAAAATGTATTAAAAAATGGCAACAAAATAAAATAGCTGATTATTGTTTTAAATAAAGGTGGGGTAATATAAATAAAATTTAAATAATTTTAAATGAGTGTTTCCTAATTTATTGGTATTGTTATTCATATATTAAATCAATACACTTTTATAAATAAATCGATATATTCTAGATAAGCGTGTGTATCAAATCGAGCCTTTAAACTTAATTACTTATAAATATGTTATTCTTTATTTATGGCGTTCCGAGTACCGAATACATAAGGCTAAAGGTTAAGCACTAATAAATAAATTTAATTTTGACAGAAGATAAGTGTCATGTCACAGATGTAACAGGTTACCAACATTCAAAAACCTGTTCAAACAAATTAAACCGTTGTTGACTGTTGTTGAAATTTATTTTACAAATATAATTTATGACATTGTTTCATAAGTGTTGGAAAGAGTTACATGTGCATTTTTATTATTCATCTGGTTAAATATATTCCTTAAAAATACATTTATAGAAATATAATGGCCTTTGTGTTATGGTGTAATAAAATGCGCAACTCTTGTGATGAGTGAGACCGACGATACTGATGTTCTCTTGCTGATACCTCCGAACTTCTTCGTCGTGGACAGTTCCAGTTCTGAAGATACTTTTCTGGACTCCAGTAGGACTGTTGTCCAGAAGTCAGCTTCTTGTACTGCCCAAGTTTTAGGCAAACTAGTTGATCAAGTGTATTTATTAGAATCTCGTTTGGAGACCTTAGAACTAGACACTAGTAACGCTTTCTCAACGGTTAGCTCACATAAGCGAAAATCTTGGGATTCGGAAAGTGATAAACGTAGTTTAGATAGAAAATGTTTTACGTTCCCGCGTAGACGTCAACGTAAAGTTAGGAAAGAAAGACATAAAGATATTTCATTGACAAGTCTAGATTCTACTGCTACCGTAGAAAAAAGTTACAACGACGGCAGCTTTAAAAAGTTGGGAACAAAATCAATTGAACTTCCAACAAATGACTTACAAAGCATGGATGGGGACATTAGCAGCATTGTATCTACTCCAAGTAAAAAGAATGATAAACTTTTACTTCACGAAATAGACGATTTTTTAACTAAAGTAGAATCATATGAGACACCTGATATAAATTTTAAAGAACAAGCTAGTTTTAGCCCTGAAAATGTGATAAAAGCAGCAGGTGATTATATTACAAACAAATTAGATCCTAAAAGATCTACTGATACAATCCAACTGCCTAGTGGAACAACAATGTCATCAAATGTTCTTGATAAATATATTTATTTAATTAGAAATAGTGAAAATCAATCACCACAAGCCAGTACCTCATCAACATCTCAAGCTGACAATAACAGAGAAACTAACCTATGTGATGCTCAACAAAAGCAAGATTTAAAGTCCCCGAGTATAAGAAAATTGAATTTCTCAGAAAACAAAGATGTACAGCCAACATCTACTCCTAAAAAAACGAATCAGTTGTCTAACTATTCAGATACCTTTAAACCATCGTCAAATAAAATCTTAGACAGAGCTTCTAAAGTACTTGAGCATTATAAATCTCAAAATTACAGTCAAAATACATGTAGATCTATGGCGGATAAAAGTGATATGATGTCTTTAAAGAACGATGAGTTCAAAATGCCACAATTAAGGCCTTTTGGTTTAGAAAGAGATGCTTATAAAATTGATACTATAGATACCGAGTTACTAAGTTTAAGTGAACTTTGGGGTGAGAAACCTGACAGGGGTGAAAAGGTTGATAATATCAAGTTAGAAGAAGAAAGGTTGAGAAGAGAGGTAATAATTTGTGAATTATCTTTGTATTATTTTTTATTGAAGCCACTGTGGTGCAGTAAAATAGTTTCGACTGTAAACAAGTCTCTTTTCGAAGCCAATATTGCCCAGTGGAATAGCATTTGGCTGTATGTAATGGTAATAGGTTCATTTAAGATAACAATTATCTAAGAAAACATTATTTTTGTATTTCTTTGCTCTGGTAAAAATAAAATATGATTGTAAGGTTTCTCTAGTGCGCATATATAACTCCCTTCTGCATATACATTATTAAATTGTCAAGCTGAAAAATAATTTCTTTTCTAAGGAAATTCTCTTATCTTAAATTATATGAGGTACAAGTTTTAATAATTCGCATATTTTTCTTTATTCTTAAATTATAATTATTATAAAATATCAATTAAACAAAACTAACATGTGAGGCTCAACAACTGTCAAGGTTTTATAAAGGTAAGTGTATTAATAAATTTTCTTGAAAGTTTGTTACCTTCAAGAAAATTTATTAATTAAAAACATTATTAATGTCCCTCCGGAAAACAGCATTGTTCTGAAGAAGCAGTGTACTTAGCCATTGACACACCATTGTTGGCCTAGATTATAGAGATAGTCACAATGGGAATGCCACAAATAGATGGCTTATTTCTATATCAGCAAGTTAATGTGGGAAACATCATTTTTCAAATCCTAGCATTTTATACTCTGACCAGTAATGGTATGTTATTAGTGCTAAATAGTGCTCAGTAGTGTCTACTACTTTAATAATTAAGCATCGGGATATTCCGATTCACCACTAGTTTTATGTAATTATTCTCGCAATGAAAAATGTCCTTATTTCCCACATTGCTGTTATATGGCTGGTTCCCACTAAACCATGCTGGTATAGAAACAAGCACCATCTATTGGTGGCAATCAATTGTGTATGTTTTCCCTCTCAGCATTATAATATATTTTTACAAAACATGTAATACTTTTATAATATATTCTTTTATATGTTTACATTTTAAAAGAAGCCATCATTGTAATTCAATTTCTACATAACCTGAAATATTATCTTTTTCTCAATCTGGTAATGATACAAACAGAAGTGTTGAGTTCCACCAATCAACATGCAATGTTTGAAAAAAAGGGGAAGCATCTGTGAGATATTACTATCTAATACATTAAAACAATTTTTTTACAGCATTGTGAAGCCATAATTCAACAATTACAAAGGAAAATTCTAGAACAACAAGAGAAATTGGCTGTTGCAGTCAAAGTTGATAGAGCTAAGGATGCCGCAATCAATAAATTAAAGGAAGCCTGGCTTAGATTAACTGGCAGTTTGGATAAAGCAGAAGAAAGACATAGGACTGTCCTAGACAAGATGTGTAGAGAGGTTGACAATTTTAAAATGGTTGCTGGTGATGCTCAAAAGGTTTGTTTATTTTTAGCTGTATGTTGTGTCAAGGTTGGCAGAGGGAACCTTCTCCGTTCCCTGCTTTCCACCAAATTCTTGAGGCATTGTCTGTTGAGTACTCTTATTACAAAATATGTATAATATGGTTCTTGCAAAAATCTTTCACTACAATAAATTAAACAAGATTATAAAAAAAACTATTATTTGAACTATCAAATAATAGTTATACATATATATATATATATTATTAATAAAGTAAAGCAGTTTACTAAATTTGCTTTATACTAATTTGAATTTAACATAAAAATTTTAGAAAACAAGCCACTTTGAAACAGAATTATACAAAGCTCTGGATTTAGCTCACGATTATCAAGAGAAATTTAAACAAATATTATTAGAAAAGAAAGCACTTCAAGAAAATATGGAGAAAATTATTTCGAATAAAGAAGAGAGTATAAAAGTAAAAGAGAAAGAAATAGAAGTTATGAAGGAGAACTATGACACTGTGATGAGACTGAATAAACAGTCTACAGATTGTGTTAAAAATTTGGAAGATGCTTTAGGAAAGGTAAATTATGTAATTTTTTTTATTGTAATAAAGAATAATACTGTAAATATTTTGCGTAGTATATTTTTAAACTTATTGTAATGAACATACATTTTAAATTAAAAAAAACATATATTTTAAATTCCAGGAGCGTATAGACCATGAACAAACAAAAACTAAAGTAACAGAACTCAATAGTAAACTTCAAACATTCAATGAAGAAAAATCACTAATACAACAAGAAAGAAATATATTAAAGGACAAAGTGAATGAGCAAAGATCAAAATGCAATGTATTGGAAAGGCAGTTGAGTGAATCACAGGATCAAGTATCTGAGATAACTAGGAAATATGTGAGTATTCTTTATGTAGATTTTTAGAATATATAAAAAATTTTAGTAAGCTGGATTTGAACTCACGACTTTTGTTTATCGTCCAAAACCCATTGACCATAAAGCATGTGATATCTTATTTGCTTTTAACAATGTAGGAGGTGCCAAATTTCATAACTGTCGGTCCCCCGGAAGTACCCTAAAGGTTTAGATTACGCGGCGAATTTCATACAAAATGCAACAAAACAAAGCATAAATGGTCATAGTTATTAATTGCCCCATATATTTAATATTAATTTCAGCTTTAAACCTCCACAATATCTTTAGGTAAATGGTATTGATAGACAGTCAACAAAATGATCCTATAAGGGTACCGGTTTTACCTTTTGAGGTACAGAACCCTAAAAAAACAAAGTTGAAACAAAAAAGAATATATTTACATGAATATCGTTAATATCCTGAATTGCTCCGAGAAAAGGCCGTACACTTTTACGTCGTTACGCCATGCTCATCGTCGCTCCCAGCATAGAATAGGATCACCCTGGTACTGTCGGTGTCGTAAGAGGTGTCTAAAGTACGTGTGGTAGAGTCACGTCGCCAATAATGGCAACACGCATGGGCAGGCTCGACCGGATTAATACCACCCCCAGCATTTAAAACTGGTGTGAAGTAGTGGCCTTGCCACTGCGTATCGCATTAGTTAATGCCGGGCCCCGGCGCCCTTCGTCTCCACCTTAAAGGCCGGCAACGCACCTGTAGCTCCTCTGGTTACAAGGGGTCGTGGGCGGCGGTGATCACTTACCATCAGATGACCCGAACGCTCGTTTGCCTTGTCCTCTCCCATTAAAAAAAAAGCTGCTGTGCATATTTTATCTCTAACTATAATATATTCTTCTAATTCTCCTTATTAGAAACATTCGATTCCATTAGTAATATTGGTTATTAAGTAAGTAAGTCAGGATGGCCGAGCGGTCTAAGGCGCTGCGTTCAGGTCGCAGTCCACTTCTGTGGGCGTGGGTTCGAATCCCACTTCTGACAAATGTCTTTTGCTATTTTTAGAAGCTAAATTTGTTTTGCCTTTAATTTTATATTACTTTCTATTACATAATTAAATCTAGCTACTTTAATTGATGCCTTTTTCTTATTTCATTTTTTAATTATATGTATAAGGATAACTTTTAAAAATTATGTTTTACATGTTTAAATTATATCTTTCTATATAAAATGTTTTCTTATCAACACAATTAATAAAAATACTTCATTAAATTTAATTTGTAATCAAATAAAAACATACAACAATAAAATCGCCAGGATTTACAAGACAATGAAATGAAAACCCTTAAGAGACAACTCGAAACCCAAAAACTAGATCTCAAAAACCACTACCAGCAACAGCTAGAAGAAGCAGTGTTAGGGAAGCTGCAAGAGTTCCAGAAGCAATTGGAATTAGCTGAAACAGACATGGAAATGGCTGCCAGGAATAAGGAAATGCATATTATGGATACTTTTAATAAACAGATAGTTAGGATTGAAGAACAGTGAGTTTAAATTTGTTGTTGTTGCTAGGGTAAGAATTGGGGCCTTAACCGTTGCAACCGTTGTCACTACACGTGTTTGTCTTGTGTGTGTTGTCTAATATTGCAGTTTTATATTTATTTAAAATTTTTGGCCCTACAATAGTACCATTTTTTGAGAGATATATTGGCTATAAGTATCCGGAATAGTGTTGCTAAAATAAATTGAGGTCAGTCGTGGCGCAGGGGCAAAAGTATGACTGTAAGCGCGATTGGTTGTGGGTTCGATACCCACTCGAGGAAATTAAATATGCACTTAAATTAATATCTTCATTTTTTCGTTCGTGTTGAGGCGAAGTGAGGCGTTGAGTTCCGCCATTCAATACCACAATGACTCCGGCCTCATATAACATTTTAAATATGTTAAAAATGTTTATTTTTTATTTTTTACAGACATAAATTAGAAGTAAACGTGTTAGAAGAGAAACAAAAGGAAGAAATTAAACTATATAGGCTACAACTAGCGCAGGCCAGCGAGAAGATATGTCTATTAGAGGTAAATAAAATAAATTTTGAAAATTTTGAATTTGAGGCCAGTGGTGGCGCAAGGGCTCAATTGTGCGATTGTAAACACTCACAACTCAGTACGCAATGCTAGAGTCTGTGCATTTATTTACTCAGAGTAATAGAGAAAGAAATAAAGAAAAATAAATGCACAGGATTAGGCGGAAAGTGGGGAACAGAAATATCGTAATGAGAACGATAGAAAAAATTTTTTTTCTTCACAATAAACTTAATATATAAGTTGAACAAAATTGTTTGAGTGATTATTATAATCCACGATTTGTAATCAAGAATATTAGGAATATATAAGAATAATTTTTTTTTACAATATTAATTGTAGAAAAATTAATTAATTTCAGCCGTGTGGTCCCGGCTTAGTATAGGATCACCCTGGTACTGTCGGTGTCGTAAGAGGCGACTAAAGTACGTGTGGTAGAGTCACGTCGCCAGTAATGGCAACACGCATGGGCAGACTCGACCGGATTAATACCACCCCCGGCATTTAAAACCGGCGTGAAGTAGTGGCCCTTGCCATTGCGTTTCGCATTAGGTAATGCCGGGCCCCGGTGCCCTTCATCTACACCTTAAAGGCTGGCAACGCACCTGTGGCTCCTCTGGTGTTGCATGGGGTCGTGGGCGGCGGTGATCACTTACCATCCGAGGTGACCCGAACGCTCGTTTGCCTTGTCCTCTCCCATAAAAAAAAATAAAAAAACAAATAAGGCTCTTTGACTGACTGTGGATGTGTGATCGGTCTTGGATTCGATTCCTATTAAAGAGAACACGACAATTTAACACGCAATGTCTTGAAAAATTTCCAAAAATCGGTTCAAATCTCGTTTCATTAAAATTTCATGTTTTTTCAATTAAATTATCTAATATTATATTCCATAAATTTTTTTTAAAGCCAATCGCGGCGCAGTGGCACAATGGTGCCGCCCGTAAGCGGATTGCGACGGTTGTGGGTTCGATTCCCACTCGACGAAGTGAAATATTTATTTACGTTTATATTTCCATTTTTCTTCGCTATGGTGTCGAGGCAACGCGCGGCGTTGAGTTCTGCCACTCAACACGCAATGCCACCAGAATTCGGCAGAAAGTGGAGAACGGAGTGTCATATATATATGTATGTGTGTGTGTTTACAGAATAAATTAGATACGTATCGTCGTCGTCGCGGCGAAATAGCATCTCAACTTCACAGCGTCATGGAGGCGCAGTGGCGGCAAGCGCTGAGAATACTCACCAGTGGGGTATCGGCTTCGAATACTAATAGTGGGGTCGGGGGTAGTGGGGGGTTTAATACTGGTATTGATTGTGGTGAGTGAGAGGATTGTTTCTATTTTTTTAATAATTTGCACGACATTTGTCTATTATTTTAGATATTTACCTTTTTTTGGTGTTAATATTTCATTATTTTCATTCTTCTCATTCTATTCTTCATTTCTTTTCATTCTATTACATTCTTATTTTTAGTCTTTATAAATTAATGTAACAAAGACGTTATATTATATTTAATTTTTTTTGTGGTTTAATTTTTTTACTTATGTCCTTTTTATTTAATAGACTTAAAAAGTACGCTAATTTTCATACTCCAAGATCCCCGCACAAGTTTTAATTATTTTATTTTTTATTTATTTATTTATACAGGCAATCGCCCAATTACAAAATATATATAATGAGTTTTTTAAATTCCTATTAAATTAAGTTATTAAAGTAATAATATTATAACAATTTTATAATAATAATAATATTGTAATAATAATAATAAAGAAATATGTATATTTTTTAGTGTCTCCAGTAGCAGAATATTCAAAACCGATACTTTCTCCTCCTGAAGCCCGCTCAAAGGACCATAACATACAACAATATATCAAAATGGTAAAATTTTGTCCAATTCTTCAGTTTCGCGTTAGTCGGAACCATTGATTGTCGAGTGGTGGAATTCTACGCCGTTGTTCATTTTACTCTTTCTTTCTTTTGAGGGAGGCACGATTTTATTTATGTAATATAAAAATAAGATTTAAAATATATTTTATAGATAGATTCAATTATCAATACAATACTTCTATACCTACAAATATATAAAAAAAAATGTTTCACGCTGTATCCCGCACAGCAGCAGTGTAGGCCGCCCAGCAGTGTAGGCCGCCCAGCAGTGTAGGCCGCCCAATCCTGAGGGCACTGCGTATTGAATGTCGGAATTCAAAGCCGGGCTTTGCTGTAATACCAGAGCGAAAAAATTTTAATATAAATTTAAATAAATAGTTCACTTCGTCGAGTGCAAATCGAACCTACAACCAGTCGCGTTTACAGTCTCACACTTATGCTTTTGATGTGTCTATATGCTTGTGTGTCTTCTGTGTAACAGTTTCTATAAATAAATAAATGCTATAAATTTTTCCCCAGTTACTAACAAAACAAGCAAGCTTTGAACCTGAAACACCAGAACCAAAAGATAACATAGAGATCGATAGTAAAGATATGTATGAAGAACCTACGACCGATAACCCTGAACGGAGAGAGAAAGTACGGAGAACTCTACAGGGGAAACCACCGTGGAAAGCATAGTTTCAATGTATGTTTTTTAGATATAAGAAGTTTAAAATTTTAATTTTCTTATTTTTTTGTAGCTACCATTTGTAATAGAGATATAAAATATGCAGAGCTATATTTCAAAAAATATTACAGTCATTGAATGAAGTTACAGTGTATATGTCATCGTAATATTAGAAGAACCGTTAACCGTAGTATTGGTCGCGAATCTTTATTTATTTTTTTGTGTTGAAGTAATAGTAGATCTTATGGTAAAACTATTTATTATAATTAATATATTATAATATAGTGACAGTGCGTGCACGAGTATGGCGGACCGCGGACAAGATACTTTTAGCATAAGTCCTCAGTGTATCGTCACCTGCAGATGCCGACACATCACCGCCCTTCCCGGGAATAACATCCCCCACGTCATCTTTGTTTAGGAGTTTAAGAATTCTATACTTGTTCCCACGAGTATGGGGGAAAAACGGTCCATTCAAGCACTGCCCCCTGTACTTGGATAAGTCTAATACGCCACGGGTGTCAGCCTGACGGGACCAGCAGTAACGACTGATCTTGCTTCGCCGCTTGTGTTGGGGAAATATTTATAGAGGTTATCTTCCTCGCACCCTGACCGGTGAAGGCAGGACCCTCGGTTCCACTCAAGATTACGAGATATGACCGCAACCACGAGTGGAGTCCCGATATTGTCGGATGACTGCATCTGCGTGGCGGTAGAGTACACACCACAAGCGCCCTCCCAGTTCCTCACACTGTGCCCTCTGCATGACAGAGGGACACGTGGAAGAACGCCTACGCGTCGGATTATTTGCCGACTAGCAATTACCCCAGGACACTTACACTACCTACTTAACCTACTTAACCTACACTTTAAAATCGCCTAATTTATAGCTGCGATGGCGTTAGTACATAAATTATATTTATAACTATTTATATATCAGCCTTCTGTAGTACTTTTTGAATTCTACGGCGAATTTGTGCATTTGACAATGTCTGTTTTTCGACAATGACAATTTTTCGATAGTTTACAATTTCGTAAGTAAAATTATGAACTTACGGTGACATATACATATTTGAATTTGTTAAAGTGACAATTTTGGATATATTCGTTAAGATTTAGTCGATTGAAAGTGATTGAGATATATAAAAAATATTATTTTTGATTAGAGCCACTTTTATTTTGTGTCTCGCAAAAGTAAAGTACAAAAGAAACCACTGTGGAAACTACTAATATGGTTATTGTACTTTATTTCATAATATAGACATTTTTAAAATTATTTTTATAGATTAAAATAAAGAAGGTAAATTTTCTTATTTCTTTTTAAAAAATTTTATTGTACTTTAATGTAATATTAATGTTTATATAGAATACTGTAGTGCCTCTCTCTTTTTATGAATTAATTATAAAATTATTTCACACATGAATTTAAACAATTGTTTTCTAATTCGAGCTTTTAATTGTAATGTATTTAATTATTTAAGAACATTTCAATCTGTTAATAAAAATGTTTTTATTATATAGTTTTTATTTTAATTTATTCAAAAATAATAAGGCATATTTTTACAATTTAATTATTAAAAAGCTGCAACTGCGACTGCTGCTGTTACGCCACGGTTGTGGGTTCGATTCCCACTCAGGAAGTGAATTATTTATTTACGTTTTCTTCGCTCTGGTGTCGATGCAAAGCGCGGCATTGAGTTCTGCCACTCAACACGCAATGCCTTCAGAATTCGGCAGAAAGTTGGGAACGGAGTGTCTTAACACCGAGGTTCCCTCTGCCTACCCTGCTGTGTGACGGATACAGCGTGAAGCTAAAAAAAAGTTTCTGTACAGATACAAAACGTCGGCATATAACTTTCTGCACTGACAGTTGCTCTCCTTCTCAAACATGGAGATTTTTTGAGTCACTAAGCGTGAGTAAATCACGTGACACTTTTTATCAGTCTATTGATTTGAATTCTCTTCCGATAACTAGCTCAGGTCACCCAGCCTAACTGCGATCCTTTTGCTTTCCATGAAGTGACAGTCGGAGAAGTTAGGAAAGGCATCGAAACCATTTCCTCTAAAGCGCTTGGAAGTGATAACTTAAGTCGTGACATGTTGCTGCTAGTGTTAAATATCGTAAAACCTATAATTAACCACATCCCAAACTTCTAATTCGAGTCAAAATCTTTCCCTGCTGTCTGGCAAAGTGCACAGGTCCTCCCGTTAACTAAACAATCTAATCCTATACATTTTTCACGCTTTTGTCCTATTTCCATCCTTCCTGTTCTTTCTAAGTGCCTTGAGAAATACGCATTTCATTCAACAGCTTTCCAACTATCTGTTCCAAAACAATCTTTTAAATACTTTACAGTCCAGTTTCTGTTCATCACACAGTACTAGTTCAGCATTAATTAAGGTGACTGACGATATTCGTGTCGCGTTTTGAACTGGCACTCCCAAGAGAAATACCTGTACGCTCCTGTGTCACTCTAAGAAAACTAACAATATGCTATTTAATTATAGTAACAATTAATGTATAGATACGTCATTATTCAAACGCTTAGGCCGATCGTGCCTCTCGTTCGCACGCTCTGCTTTGGCAGAATGTGACTGACTAAGACTGCCTTTTCATACGTGCAGCCTTTTAAGACGTTTTCACGTCAGAAAACAAATACTATACTTGTAGTGTCAATAAAACGTACCGCCATCATTGTTACCCAGTATAATAAAACGGAAAGATTCATTAAAATAAAGAAAAACGACAAACAATTAGCAATATAACGATTTATTAACATGTAAATGCAAATTAATAATATACAATAAAGTTATAAGATACATGGCATGAGTTATACGCTTAAACATTATTTTAATAATCACATATTTTATTTATATTCGAAGGCAAGAATTACTTGGAGTTGTGGAAAGTAACAAATATACATAAAAAAATTGATATCAGTTTGTATGTTAGTGATTTTAATGTGCAAAGACTTAAGATTTTTTTAGCTTCACGCTGTATCACGCACATAGAAGGATAGGCTGACGGAAGCTGGGAACTTTAATGTTAACTAGGTAATAAATTATCTCGAGAATTTTTGGATAGTATTTTGAGATAATGGACAAAAAAATTTTAAATATATCACAAATCAATAAATAGAAAACAATATTTGAAGAAATCATATTGAAAAAACAAATTACTTAACAAGGAATTACTCAAAGTGTACATTTAAATAATATTTGTGATAATTATTCCAACTTTTTTTTTCAATAAAAAATATTGCAAAATTTGATTATACATTACCCAACATACAAACTCAAAACGTTATTTACAATAATATCACTTAATTACATTTAATTAAATTATAAAAAATTGCTTACAAGAAAAAGAATATAATACAAATTTATAAAAAATATTTATATATGTTAACAAAAATATAAGTAGACAAGTAAAGCTTCATACAATTTTTATTAATAGCTTAATACATGACAAAAAAAACCGTGAAATTTCTATCACTTTCGTGAGAAAAATACACAATCGAAATAGATCTTTAATATTATTTGATAATATTTTTATTTTGGAATAAATATTGTAAATTAAACAAAAAAAATATTATATTTTTTACATTATTTAAGATTGAAATTAAATTAATGTCAGATTTCTTGTATTTGCGCAGTTTTATTATGTATGTTAGTTAACTATTAGAAATCATAATGGTATATAGGTTTTTCTCAGGTGTTTTTTTTCTATATTTCATTTACCTTTAGTATTAATGGAAAGGCACCCTATTATCGATTTTGCACTCATATAGAAACATTGTGTATAAAATTGGAACTGAACGCCTCTTTTTGTCAATGCAAATTTTGTAAAACAAAAATGTTTTTAAACATTTCGGCAATCGACCACGTTTAACATTCAGCTAATATTTCGCATCTATTTATTTTTATCTATATTTGATATATATAATCTGTGAAACTAAAGCCTAGTTCACACTATTACAAACTCCATTTACTAGCAATATAGTGTAAACAAGTCTTTAAATATATTATTCATCTTAGATTTAATTATTTTGAAAAATATATTTATACTTTAAATATTAAATTCAATATTAAATCAAAATCACAAAATTTACAAATTAAAGTTTCTATTGCACATTTGTTTTTAATGTAAATTATGATGAAATTATATATTTGAAAGGTAAATTTTATTCAATTGTTGATTTTTGAATACAACCATTTTAGTTGTTAAGAATATACCTACGGCAATTTAAATATATTAATTATACAATATATATATTGTATAATAAATTAATATAATAAGTAATATATTTATTCTAATTACGTTTCCTGTCTTTTTCCTGTTTTTTAGGGATAGAAGGTAGGGGGACACCAGCTATTAAGATATATGATTTCGTCATTATATATTCACTGGCTTAAGAATAATGAAAGTAAGTTATTTTAGTATATTTGTAACATATATATAACCAAAAATATTTATATATAAAATATTAAAAGAAAATATATTAATATTAAAGCATGTCATAGAAAATATTGTATTAAATGACTTTAAAAGATCAGAGCAAAAAGAGTAACATGTGACATTATATGTTACTTCAGCCATTTTGGTTTTAATATTAATACTTGTTATACCAGTTCCATTGATTACTTAAATATGTTTATTTATTATTTTTTTATTATTAAAATATATTAAAAACATTAGTTTTTTTATCTTTTTATCATATTTTTCAAGTTGTGTATTGATTTAATCTTTTCCCAATAACTTCTAATTTAACATTTATTTAACAAATTTCACATTTATTTAAGCCATTACTAGCTCGTTCTAATAATTTCTTTACAAGGGCATTATATGACAACAAATAAAGATCCCATAGCAAAAAATATTGGGGTACAATAAAAATTCTCAATTACTTAGAAACCAAAACTGTAGGTATTCGATATCTACACAATAAAAGTTTACTCATTTATCACTTCCCTCGTTTTTTCATAAAAATTAAACCTCGATATAATTATAATAACCACTTTTACTCACAATTAATAGTATATGTTAAAGCCATACTATTCATTAATATGGAAATGAAATATAGAATCAATAAATTCCAACAATAAAACAAACGCTACGTGAACTAAAAAAAACTCACATGTATTCGAACTCGTTACCTTCTAAGCTAGAGCAGATGCCGGCAAAGAGCTGTGTTTCGGTTTCGCTTTGTGTACAAATACTTTAATACAACCATTGAAGTCCGCACTAACTAACACATGTCCGGTTTGAGAAGAGGACACCATTCCCGCGTCTGGTGCTTTTTGCTGAAATTTGATATGTATTTTTAACAATTTTAAACAAGAGGCCAGTCGTGGCACTGGGGCACAAAGTGTGACTATAAACCGACTGTTGTGGGTTCGTTCCCCACACAAAAAAAAAAGAAATTTTTTATTGAAATTTATATTTTCATTCCTTAGCTCTGGTGTCGAGGTAAAGCGTGACGTGAATTCCGCCACTCAACATGCCTCCAGAATTCGGTGGAAGTTGGGAAAAGAGTGTCTTAACACTAAGTTTCTTCTGTCTACCCTACCGTGTGCGTGATATAGCGTGAAGCAGATTTTTAACAATATTAAATTGTTACTCCACATTTAGGAAAGAAAAGAGGCCATTTCCAAAAGGCGCGGCTTTATATCCCGTTCCGTTCAATTTTTTTATACGTTTTCTAAAGAGAATATTGATTATTAAATGTTATTACTATCTTCACGCTGTGTCCCACACATAATAGGTAGGCAGAGGTAACCTGGGAACGTCGTGTTACACTGTGCACTTCCCCATTTTGCGTCGAATTCTGTATATATTACGGGTTGAGTGGCGGAATGAAATATTTCATTTTCTCGAGCGGGAAATATATCCTCAACCTATTACGCTTACAGTTGCACGCTTGTGCTCCTTATGGACGCTAACAACGCTATTGGAACACTGTGCTCCTATGCTCCTTATGGAAACGGAATATTCCCTCTGCCTACTCTACATATGAAATATAACGTAAACCACATGAACCAACTCACCGCATCCTGGACCCCCTGTACTTCTCTCTCGCTTATCATTCTAATCATGTGATCGGGATTGGGCGCGAACACAGCACAGGTGACCACCGCATTGTGGGCCTTTATTCCTTCCCAGAAATCATTTCTATCTCTCCTCACAGAAGTAAACTTAGAATAATCGTGGCAAGTCTTCCATATATAAATACACTGGTTTTCAGAACCGCTAACTATATACTTCCCGTCGTGGGAAAAGGAAGCTTTGATTTGACTCGAAACGTTGACGTAGCCCTTGTATTTACAGGACAAGTTTAGATCTCTCAAATCGTATAGTCTGATACGACTATCGTTGGAAGTTACTAGTATTTTGTCGTCGTTGGGCATGGGTTCGATTCCGCTTATTTTACGTCCTGTTGAGTTTTTCCCTCGTGTTGATCGTACGTCTATTTGGGTGTGGTATTTTAGTTGATCTGTTGTGTAGAAAATGCATCGGCCGTCGTATGTGCCGACGACAGCGAATTTGCCGTTTTGACAGAAATTAGCTGCGGTTATTAGTTTCGTCTTACCGTCCACTTCGTTCCATACGGCTACCTGGTTTATGAAATTTTGTATTATTTTTTTTAGTTTACAGCAAAAATATACTAAAACGACATAGCGAAGAATATATTTTCGTAAGTCAATGTGAATCCCAACCTTGTCCTTTCAAATTGGATAAAAAAATATATCAAAATCTTATTGCGTTTATATTATGACACAACTTCTAGAATAAATTTCTTAAAATAATATATTTCAAAAAAATTCTACCAGCACGTTTCAATTACGCCAAAACGACTTGAGAAAAACCACAAAACAATAAAAAATCAAAAAATTACCTTTTTATCAGGTATATCCCACAATCTGAGCTTCCCATCCAAACTACCCGACAAGAAATACCTATCGTCTCTCGGATGAAACACAATGGCCGTCACAAAATCGATATGCTGAAAACAACAAAGGCACTCCCCTCTCGAAATATGCCATAGTCTAACAGTTTTATCCATCGAACTGGACAAAATGAAATTATTTTTGGACCAAGAAACGTCTAGAAGGTCTGAAGTATGGCCGGAATATATGCAGAAGGGTTTGGGGCAGAAGGGCGCCGAGGGCGTGAGAGGAGGGTCCTCGGGGGAGGGGGGAGGGGCGAGGGAGGATAGCGACTCTTGGGAGGGGGTGGGGGACGATTTCTGTTTGGCATTGTATTTTGTGCGCATGTCCTGGAAATAATGATTTAAAACGTTAGACAGAGTAGTTTTAAAAAAAAAAATATTTTTTTTTTCTATTATTAAGTTATAGTTACATTATATTTATAGATATATATTTCCGATTTGAGTCCAATCTTCATTTGGGGAATATTTGGAGATAATAATAATATCCTTTATTGTACAACCAAACTAAATATTATACAATAAATGGGTGGGATAAAGGGTTGGCTGTGTGAATAATAAATATATAGAATCATACATACATACCCACATAGTATATGACTAGTAGTTCATGAAAAAAATAAAAATAAATAATAATAATAAATAAATAAATAAACAAAGATATAATTAATAGAGATATAATTTAAAATATTTTCATTTCCTAGCTCTGGTAGGCAAAACATTTTGTGAAGTTCCTACCAGTGTTTTGAAAATTGTCAGTGCGTGAGAAGGAAAGTGTCTTAACACCAGGTTCCCAGTGCCTACTCTGTCAGTGAAAAGTAAAAACAGGGAAAAGCTTGGTACTGCTTTTCAAAAGAATATTATTCAATAGTTTCTTCAAAACAATTTCACTTTCACACACACTAAGCTATATATCATACAAAATTATTTCTATACCATATACATAACTATTTATCCATACTAACCTGGAACATATCGTAGGCATCTCTGGTGACCCAAATTCGCAACAACTTATCCTGTCCAGCTGTGGCTAATAATCGTCCGCAAACACTGAATTTACAACACCACACTGCTCCTGAATGACCTGAGCCCATTTCCTGAGAAAATTATCATCAGTATTATTATATTTTTTATAAAACCTTGAAGTTATCTATATGGAGGTCAATCTATGACTTCATAGAAACTGGATGGCTGTTAAAGAGCTGTTCTGTTAAAAATATACTTTTATAAATTTTGAAAATTATTTTGTATGCTGCGAATTGAAGATATTCTATCTCTTGTGAGATCTACTTATTTATATAAATCTTCTAAATAATTTAACATTTATGTACATTCTTCTTAACTCTTTATTTCAATGTGTAACATTGAAATAAATGCAAATTTGATTTAAGACGCATGGGCACAAGCGTGTGGCTGTAAACGCATCAGGTTGTGGATTCGATGCTCACTCGAGGAAATGAAACCACAAACACTAAATACTTCTAGAATTCAGCGGAAAATGGGGATCGTATGTAGTGTCTATGCACAAATTTAACTTTGCCTACCCTGCCGAATGCGGGATACAACCAAAATACAAAATCCTATACAAGCAAACCAACCTTTATATTTATATAGAAATTAAACTAAAACTGAGTCGCCCACATTGGGCGCCATAACTCACCTGCACATATCTAACACATCCATCAAAATCATACGGTCCTTTATGAGAATTCGAAGCTTTTAGTTTAATGTTATGTTCACCTCTGACATCGTCTACAATATCCGCTACGTCTTCTTTGTGTCGAGCATGAGATACTTCCTGGGCTAGCGATTTAGCCGCATCTACAGTTTTCTTTACTGTACTCCCGAAAAATTTTTTTAATCTATAAATAATGTTTGTAATTATATTTTCTAATTTATTTTGGTGTGGAAAAGTATAAATGGTTAGTCAAAAACAGTTTCAAAACAATTTCGTAAGCGTTAACTTAGCAACGTTTGTCTGTAAATTTTAAATCGTCATCAATTGTGGGTATATAGTAAAAATGAAAATTTACTGATATTTTTTTTAATTATAAAATTAAAAATCAAATCTCTCTACAACCTACTGAAAGACCTTGGCCTGTCGAGAACTGCAGTAAGTTCTACCTTAGAACGAGTATCTAAAGCAGCATTAGCAGGCTCCTATGAAATTTGGCTAGGTAGGGGGGGTAAACCTGAGTAGTAAAGGTGAGTGTTGATGATCATCACAAAGAGGCCTCTTTTAAACCTACACCCGGAATCACAAGTCCCGGGGCTACTCGGGGTTACTCCCTCTGCCACACGATGGACCCGGCACCCGCACGGTGAATCCATGGAATGCTAAGAAGTTCGTCTCAAATTTTGACATAACTTATCAAGTATTTAGCCAAATAACAGCCAATCAATAACATAATTAACGACGATTTAACTCGCAAAAATTAATGCAGATATAAAAAATAATCGAAAAAAAAAGAAAATCCACAAAATATAACACGATCACAATAATTAATAATAATGTAAGCTTAAAAAAACACTCCATCCGTTTCAAATGGTATGTTTGAGTTTATGAGTAATTTCGTGACAAAATGGTAAAGTACAGGCATATTGCAAACATTGCAAAAGTAAACGCAAGCAACGCCACTGTCACCTGATGTTTATGTTGTCTTGAGAGTGACACTTCACTAGATCTGCTCGCATCACTCTAAATTAAAGTTAAAATCTTATTTCAAATACAAAAATTTCGACTAATCAAAATTAGTAACATGATCGAAGGTGAATAATTTAAACATATAGGGTAAAATATTTCAAACCTAAAAAAAATAATCAAGATACCTCACAGATACCCAGATACCAACTGTTCATCACGATGTTTATATATCGTGTGTCCATATGTCGTGTGGTTTATGACTGCGTGTCGTTCTTAACAAATGGCGAATTTTACAACGATAATTTTACTACTTTTCATCATTGGCAAAATCTCTTTTGTTTTAAGTGTATTAGGCTTCAATAAAGTAGTTAAAACTGTAGTTTAATTTAAATATCGTGTACACACAATGTGTCATTAGGTAACCACACTAGGCGCAAAAAATAGAAATACCCGTGAGACTAAAATTAGCTATAAATATATAAAAACTTACTTTTCAGTCTTCCTCTTAATAGCTGTAGTCTGTCTGTCTGTGCCCTCTTTCTTAGTCTCTTTAGCTTCGTCTTCAGTACCTCCGGCACATACACTTTCACTTTCTTCGTCCGTTTCTCTAAAATTATTTTATACAATTAAAGAAAATATACTTTTATTTATTAATATAAGAGAAGAAGAGAGAGAAACATTGAACATTAAAGCAGATTTGTTTGTTTACAAGTATAAGCCATGTTTTTGATAATTATGTGAAAGCATATAAAATACAAACAACAATTGCACTAATTAGCAGTCGGGAATAAAAACATTATCTTGATGAACATTAAATTATCTTGTTACAAAATAAAAAATAAATGCATATTAAGCGCTCCACATACGATAGTTGTTTTTTTTTTCAGCTTCACGCTGTATCACGCACACAGCAGGGTAGGCAGAGGTAACCTCGGTTAAAATACTCCGTTCCCCACTTTCTGCCGAATTCTGGAGGCATTGCGTGTTAAGTGGCAGAACTCAACGCCGCGCTTTGCCTCGACACCAGAGCGAAGAAAAATGGAAATATAAACGTAAAGAAATATTTCACTTCTTCGAGTGGGAATCGAACCCACAACCGTCGCGTTTACGGGCGGCACCATTGACCACTGCGCCTTTAACTACATTTTTTATATAACAATGAAAAAATACAGTGTGTCGTAGCGCACGGGCACAAGAGTGCGACGATAAACGTGACGGTTATGGGTTCGATTCACACATTTCCTCGCCTTACTTATGAGGCAAAGCGTGGCGTTAGAGAGAGCGAAGTGTCTTAATGGCTTCAGCACAACACTAGGTTCCCAGGTCAATTTGCTTACCCTCCTATTAGTGTTAAAAATATTTATCAAATCTATTTTACAAAGCAATTACATAAACAATAATGGCAAGGCAATAATGATAAAGTCAAATTGTAAGCAAGAAGCATCTACGTATTTTTGTTAATTTTTAGTTATAAATAAACTAAGGTACATCCATTAATATATGTTATATTTATATAGTAAGAATTATAAAAGTGTGTGTGTGATTAATGTTAGAGTAAGTTAAAGTCGAAAGTAATTTCGGTATTAAAATAGATCAATATTATTGAATGTTATTATTATAATATTTTTTATTTATTTACATCCTATTTTATCTAACTAAACGTTTACATTAATAAATAATCCTAACTAATTCTGTTTTAATAAAAAAAAATCTATTATATACAGTATTTCAACATTAAAAGAAAAACGCCAATATAATCTCTGCGATTCTCATTAACAAAACAAAATCCAAATTATAAATAAAGATATAAATGAATAAAGGTATGTTACATAATTGTCGCTATCACAAAATTTAAATTTATTACTTTTTGCATTTTTTTTTTCAACTAAAACAAAATCCAAAAACTATATACATCACCTTCGTCCATACATCTTCATTTATTTTTATAAAGAGACGCAAAAAAGCACAGATAATATATACGTATATCCCATCGATAGACAATATAACGGCACAAACAAATTATTTCCTCAGTCGGGAACTGAACCTAGTGTCAACGCTGATTGTAGACGGTGATCTCTTGAGTAGATTGAAGGAACTAGCGTAGTAACTGATAGAGGCGCGTTGCCTCCATAAACTCTTTTTCATCTTGACTGAATTACTGGAAATTCGTGTTTGTCTTTTACTATTTTTATTTTGTAGTTTCACGCTGCAAGCCGCACAGTAAGCAAAATAAACCATAAACCTAACAAAACAACACCCCTTTCCCCACCCACCGTCAATTTTTCTGGACATTTCGTATGGAATAGCGGAATTAAACGCCGCACTTAGTCTACCAGAGTGGGAAAATAAAATAATTTAAGCATAATCATTCTCTCAGTGGAGATAGATCCCACGACTATAACGATCATAGTCAGGCTATGTACCCCAGCGCCACTACGGCTTTTTATATTTTATTCTTATAAATTTATTCAAATTGTGTCCCACATTGAGTTATACTGTTTTTTTTTACATACTTCAAAAAATTAGATATAGTCGAGGCGGTGTATTGGACGTCACCTAAGCTGTTTTACCTGAGTCTTAAATAACCGACAAAGATAATAATAATAGCTGACATTAACATTAATGCATAGATAAAGAATTACACGGATAAAAAATATTTAAATAGCTATGTACATTTATATATATTCTGTATTTTGTTTTTGGTAATGTCTTATCGATCATTTTTAATATATCATGCACTTATATATAGTGTAGCGTGCAAGGCTATCATTAAATACAAATACAAATGTTGTGGAATGTTATTAACTCTAACTTTTTAAATTATTTAAAAGAGAGATATTTATTTACTATAGATGCAGTCCGTTTTAATCATTAAAGTGAAAAAAATCATGCCATATCTAAATGTTATTTAAGTTTTAATAGGCTAAATATAGATGAACATAAAACAATTTGTTTAGCATCAAACAACAAACATAAAAAAAATAATAATAGCACAATCTTGTTTTAGCGGAAAACTGTTTACGATATATTACTTAAAAAAATAAAACCCAAATATTCATTTATATTTAGCCTTAATTGAACACATATTAAAATCAAATCATCATTCACAATATATAATCAGTAGACGTCACTCATGACCGAGTACCTGGCGCGGTCGTCGTCGGGCGGGCGCGCGATGTACTCGGAGGTGAGGCGCATGATGTGCAGGCTGAGCGGGTTGATGCACTGCGGCAGCTTGTGTTCCGCCACGCTCAGCGGCACGCGCTCGCCTGCGGGCGGCACTGATGTGGGTTTAGGTTGCATGCCTCTTTGCGGGGCATATGCCGCACTAGCGAGGCAGGGCAGGAGTCTGGGTGGGGAACTGGTTACAACTTCCTTCCCGTTGAGACACTTTTATTGCTTACTTTCCGCCGAATTATGGAGGCAATACGTATTACCAAAGCGATGAAAATAAAATTTTAAGTGGGTTTATGATATTTAATAGTTTAAAGGAGAAAAAACCATTTAAATGTAAAGGTGGGCTCATCAGCACTGAATGAACGCTTCCATAAAAAAAATCTATATTAGTTTACAAATAGGTAAATAGTTTACAAAGATTTCATCAAGAGTGTTTTGGCCACAATAAAAAAAACATTCAATCGTTTTAAGATCATCAGATCTATCTATATCTATCTCTTCTAATTGTCTATATACCTTTTAGAATTTTTTGTTTCGAAGTTTTAATTATTTCTATATTGGAGGCCGGTCGTGGCGCAGTGGTACAAAATGTGCTGCACAATCGATTGGTTTTGGGTTCGATTCCCACTCGAGGAAAGAAAATATTTATTTATGTTTTCATTTCTTCGCTCTGGTGAAGTCAGCCGTGTGGTCCCGGCTTAGAATAGGATCACCCTGGTACTGTCGGTGTCGTAAGAGGCGACTAAAGTACGTGTGTGTAGAGTCACGTCGTCAGTAATGGCAACGCGCATGGGCAGACTCGACCGGATTAATACCACCCTCGGCATTTAAAACCGGCGTGAAGTAGTGGCTCTTGCCACTGCGTTTCACATTAGGTAATGCTGGGCCCCGGCGCCCAACATCCTCCACCTTGTCGGCCAGCAACGCACCTGTAGCTCCTCTGGTGTTGCATGGGGTCGTGGGCGGCGGTGATCACTTACCATCAAGTGACCCGAACGCTCGTTTGCCTTGTCCTCTCCCATAAAAAAAAATATTATTTTACATATCTAGAACAAATCCAACAAATCACCTGTATCCAAGTTGAGTACGGTGACTTGTTCCAATATTTCCATGTCGGACAACTGCTGTGCGTTTAAAGGAGCACCCTGTGGGGAGTCTCCGGCAGAGCGACGACGCGTACGAGTGCCGTCTGTGCGTCTGGAAAGTTAAATGTTATGTTTAATTAAAATATAAATAATAACATATTTAATTTTTAATCTACATTACGTTGTGAAAAACGTGTGGCTTTTTGTATCAAATAAAATTATGGAATGCAATATAATTTGGATTCCCCATTTATTTGCTGCGGTGGCACGGAGGCGACTAACTGCCTTAGATGACCATACCTAGATGTAGAACCAAGACTAGAAGCACCAGTGGGCGGCGGGCGTCCCTCACTATGCGTGCGGCCCCCCATTGGTCCGATAGCTGCGCTCGCCACAACCCCTTGACTGTTGGCGCCTCCCATTGGTCCACCACATCCACCACCTGACCGCCATCGTTCTTCGTCATGTGCTTTTACTACGTATTCTCCTATGGAACATGGAATTAATTAGTTTAATTAAGATTATTGTAATAGTTGTAGATTGAACAATAATGTATTTATTTATATATAATATTAAATAAAGAGGGCCGTCGTTGCGCATGAGCAATTGTAACAGAGACATAATATCTTTGTATCGCTTACCGTTTTAAAGCTATAATAGAATAGAATAGAAAAGATTTTTTAAGAAGAAAAATTATTTTACAAAAAAAAAAAGAAGTTACCGTAAAAAATATAACAACGATATTATAATTTATTCACCTTTAACAGCCTCTTTAATATCTAAAGCAGAGTGATGTGACCTTTCAGAGCGCGACTCGTGCGCACTCAAAGAAGACAAATCCGCTGTAAACAAATGATACCAATTATTCTTTTTTTTTTCAGCTTCACGTTGCATCCCGCACACACCAGGGTAGACAGAAGGAACCTCGGTGTTAAGACACTCCATTGCCCACTTTCTGCTGAATTCTGGAGGTATTGCGTGTTGAGTGGCAGAACTCAACGCCGCGCTTTGCCTCAACACCAGAGCGAAGAAAATGGAAATATAAACGTAAATAAATATTTCACTTCCTCGAGTGGGAATCGAATCCACAACCGTCGCGTTACGTCACACCCTTGTGCCACTGCGCCACGACGGCCTTTGAAGATTCCAATTAACCCTTACAAAAACAAAACATATATGAACGCTATTTTATAGGATTTTAAGACATTAAGGTGGAAGTATCTTAAGATATCAAAGAACATATGTTAAGATAGCAACGAAAATTAATTATAATTATAATAATGTATGAAATTAAATATCATTTTGAAACTAGAAACTATTATATTTTGGTTTACTCTGTATACCCTTTGTAGTAACGCAGGCAGAGAACCTAGTGTTAAGGCACTCCATTCCTCGCTCTATGACATTGCGTAAAGTTGCGGGAATCAGCGCTGCACTCTGTCATGATATCAGAGCGAATGGGACTCGACCATTGTGTCTCGTCGTGGTAACTCAAATTTTATTCTGAGAATTTTAGGACGTTTCGAATAGCTAGTTATAATACGGCTGCTTTGAACTTAGGTTTTCTTACATTTTACACATTGAACACTTGGGACAAAATAACCAGAACTAATAAAAAATTAAAAATCATATCTGCTTTGCCATCTACAAATACCACACTACTACTACCGCATAAGTGTTTACATTGTTCTCTCTCCGCTTACTCTTCTAAAAACATTAAATGAATACAGACACTACAAAATATATACTACCCCGCTAGGGATAAACGTTTTATATTTAACGTAGCATGAAGCTAAGTTAAATATAAAAATATATTTAAAAAAAACCATTTATTTCTCACCATATTTAGATTGAGAAAGTTCCAGCGAGTCCTGAAACTCCCTAGTTAAGGATTCTATAGTACTGGCGGGACTCGGTAGCGCCATTGTTTGACTTGCCGTCGTATTCGATAAGGCTGGCTGAAATAAACATAAAAAATATTCAATATTGATTAAATATTTAATACTGATTTTTATTTACATGGAATTAATTTCCAAATGAGACTCTTAAGCCGGATTAATAGCGTACAGTACGGTCAAAGAGTCGTGGCCGCCCTGAAGATACTTGATATTACTATTTACTATGATATTACTATTTGTTGGTTATTTGTTTTAGCTTCACGCTCTATCCTGCAAACTAGGCATTCCTATTAAGATACTTCGGTAAGAAAAGCCGATCCACTTTCTGCTAAACTCAACGCCGTGCTTTCCTTCGTCACTAGAACGAGGAAATGCAGATATTGAATAATTCCTCGAATGGGAATCAAACCTACAATCTGTCTGTCTGAATCTGATTACTATATAATGTAGTATTCCTCTATACAGTGGTGCAACGACAAATTACTATAGTCTTCATAGTAAGTTGGGGTTGGGTTGAAAAAAAAATTGTACAATAAAAAAATATTTTATCATTTAAAATGTTCTGCACTGACGCTAAGATATATGTAAAAACACAAAAAACCTTTAGAAATAGAGTCTTACCTCCACTAACAGCGTTTCAACGTGAGGTTTATCTCTTACATATCGCATGTCGTCGGTGTCTGTGCACATACTTAGGTTGTCACCGTCGGTGGTCGAGAGTGATTGGGAACCGTGTAATTTGTCTAAAAATATATAAAATATACTTCAGAATTATATAAAATATAATATATTTAATATTAACTTAATAATATTAATTTAATATAAAAAATATATAGATAAAATTAAAGTTCTTTTTAGCTTCAAGCTGTATCCAACTTGCATCATAATAGGCAAACAGAACCTAGTTTAAAGACATTCTGTTCTCCATGCGTCACGCAATTTTTGAGACAATGTATCTTTATTGTTTAACAGAATTTGTATTTTTATTGTTAACAAACAAATCATATTAATATTGTTATCTCTTTTTATCCCATCGTACTTGCACTGGGTGAGCTATTCTTTTAAAAATTATAGGTAAACCTTTGCTTACCTACAATTTTTAAAGAATAGCTATGACAACCATTTAAAATACACGAGTAACTTCGGTTCGTCTTCGTTGGCAGCACGAGAATTTTGTCTATTTTTAACTAATAATAAAAGAAAGAGACACAAAACCAAATTAAAAAAAAAGAACACAAATCAATAACTTATCTTCGTAGACGACACAAGCGTTTTGTTATTAGTTAGAAACAGACAGAAACCAAATTTAAACTGAGAACACAAGTAACTAACGTCGTCCATTCTCCATCGACAACACGAGCGTTCTCTTTCTAACTGACAACAAAAAAAAGAGAAAGAAGATTAAATTTAAAAAAGAACACAATCCACTAACTGCGTTTCTTCTTTCTGGGCGGTGCGACGGGGCGCGGCTCGGCGCTGGCGCCTGACACCGCGACGATGGCGGCGGGTGCGGCACGGTTCTGCTTTAGACTGTTTGCTTTTGTGCTCGCTATGACGTCCGGCTCCGCCATTGCTAGGACTGGGGAATAGTGTTTTTAATTAGTATTTGATAATTATGCTAGTGTTGTTTTAGACTGTTTGCCTTTGAGCTCGCTATTGCGACCGGTTCTGCTATTGTAAGAACTAGTAAAGCAAATTATGTAATATTTATTTTTGGCTTCGCTCTGTATACTGTATACCAAAATTATAGATATACGTTCGTACGCTCTGTGCGTTCCATTCGATTGCCTGGACAATGTCTTGTTGAAGAGAAGAAATGAAAATAATTTATTACCCAAATGGTGGTCGAATCCATTAACATTGCAGTTTATTGTTACAATCACACAACCTCAAGTTGGCCACAAAAAATATGAAAATTTACTAATTATAGAAATAATATTTATTGTAGAAATATTGGGCCAGGAGCACAAGGGTGTGACTGTAACGAGGGAATGAATTATTATTTATTTATATTTTAATTTCTTCCCTCTGGCACCAAGGCACATATCCTGCCAGTGAATTCAATACGCAATGCCTCAAAAAAATTAGCGGAAAATGATAATGGAGTGTATTAATATGTAATGCTCCCTCTACCTATATATATTATTTATTGCATATTATATAAAACACTAAGAAATAATAAAAATTGTAAAGATAGTTTACAATGGCGGGCTTCTCTCTGAAAGAAATCTCTTCCAGCCAACCCATAGAAGTGGATGAGAACCAAGTTGCGGTGTAGAGACCTACAATGTTGCGTATAAATAATGATAACTTAAACAAGCAAAAATGAATCAAATATATAAAAGGCAGTGTAGGCAGAGGCAGCCTAGTGTCGAGACACTCTGTTTCCCACTTTACGCCGAATTCTCAAAGCATTGAAGCTAGTTGAGTAGCAAAACAGCGCTTTGTATTGTTACTGTACAACCGTCGCGTTTACAGTCACACTTCTACCACTGCACCACGACGATATTAATTTATAAAATTTAAAAACACATACCTATGGTTTGATTTCTATCTACCGCTGGATCATCCGATATAGTCGAAGGTTCTCTCGACGAGGCCGAAGGTGCTAAGATGGATTCCCGTATATTTTCTAAAATTTATAATGTTTTACATATGTATATACAAAAGATTAATTTTAGATTAAATTTCTGATAAAGCAATATAATAATTTATTAACTTTAATATTTTTCAAATTGATATGAACATATATTTGATGGATAATAAAGTTAGATTATTTAAAGTTAGATAATAAAGTTAAAGTAGTAGTTAAACTAGTAAAACATCATATTAAACGATTTGATTGAAAATCTTATAACTGTCTTATAACTATCTTATAACAATATATATATATATATATATTTATTAGATATTTATATATATATTTAATTATTAGAATTATATCTTAGATATAAATCACATTATATGTATTTGAACCAGTATACTAACGGTGTGAATCGGCGGCCCCGCTCAATATCCTGCCGATCCTGCCAAGTGACGTCATACTTTGCAAACTCATTGTGTCGTGAGATATTATCCTGAAATAGATATTTTAAATGTCATAGCCTTAGAACATTATTTAAAAATATCGATGTTTCTCAAAAATAATATACAGCCTTTAAGAATTAATAAACTGGAATTAATTATGGAGTGATTTATCCGAAAGTGTCTATATTTTTTATTCGCAAATATCTCTACTTAAAGTGATATTTTTTCAACTACACGCTGCATCTTCCATGTAGCAGGGAAGTCACAGAGAATCTAATATAAAGACACTTCGTTCCCCCACGCACCGCCCAATATTGAATATCGAGTGGCAAAACTCAACATCCCGCTTTGTATTCACGAAAAAAAGAAAAAAGAAGAAGAACAGGAAAATTAAATTCATTTATGATCACGGGTAAGAACGAACAAACATCGAGCAATAAGTAATTTTTTTAGCGTTTAGCAAGTTTATTTGAAAAGATTGTAAAAATAATCACTTATATAAAAATAAAAAACGAATTTTATAATGTAAGTAGAACAAAAACAGTTTGAATATGAATACGAATGTCAGAAGTGGGATTCGAACCCACGCCCACAGAAGTGGACTGCGACCTGAACGCAGCGCCTTAGACCGCTCGGCCATCCTGACTTACTTTTAACGTATCATAATAACATATCATTTTATTATCCGAAAAATAACATTGAGCAGTTATTTTTATTAAAATGGTTTTTTTTATTCTATATAAGTAAAACCGAAAAGTACTTTTGAGTAATTTTGCTGGTAAAAAAATACCACTTCACTGCCATTATTAATCGAAGGTCATATGAAAACTGCTGTAAGACATGATACTAACTACACGCCAGACTAAACTTCAAATTTCATTTAATAATATCATTGAATACTGACATTTCTTCGCTCTGGTGTCGAGGCAAAGCGCGGCGTTGAGTTTCGCCATTCAACACGGGATGTCTCCAGAATTCGGAGGAAAGTGGGCAACAGAAGTGTTTTAACGCTAAGTTGCCATTTTCTCTCTGCCTACCGTGCCATATGCAGAATACAACTTGAAACTGAAAAAATATTTTTTTTGATAAAAGTTTATACATAGTGTAGTTCAATCTAAAATGATAATATAAAGAAAGTTTGTCTTTCTTTCTTGCTACATGCAAGAGATTTATAAAGCTGAAAACACACATTATATTCTAATAGCGGCTCGAAATTTCGTTAATCTTCCATACCCTCAGAAATTTCGAGAAATCCTCCATTAGTGCTCCCCTATATTCCCCAAGGAACCAACATACCAAATTTTATTGTTCTGTGTACTGCTTAGCCTTGTCTTTGCTTTGTCTGTGAGTCACTCACTAACAGAAGAATTTTATATACTTGATTTATGGATTATAATTTATGGGTCAGTTTTAGAGAGTAAGGCTTGCTCTATGACATTACATTTTTGATTCACTAAAACAAGCCATATGATTGACAGTGAAGGATTTTCCTATAGTAAGAGTGTGTGTTGCTATTGATCACCGGACTAAACATTTAAAGGACTATATTACAACCAATGGTGACCAACTACTTTGTCATAAGCATTTCTTTTCAGTGTATTTATAAGCATTATATATTTTTCATGGTTTTATATTAATGTTTTAAAGTAACATACTGTAATAGTAATATGTCATGTAGTTACAACAAAAAATATAGTAACTTACTTGAATGGATGTTCCATTGGTGCAGACAGAGGAGCTCCAGGGTCAGGTTCATCTTCTTCTTCAGTTTGCATACATCGTCGTAGCTCTTGAAATCGTCTACGTCCTTGTACAACCTTGAAAATAAATTATCTTATTATAACTTTAGTACAATTATTTAAAATGTTTCATATATTAAACTAACAATGTCAATTTTTTTGAAGTTGATTACAAAACTGTAAAAATAGTAAAAGCATTTTAGAGTGTTTAAAAAACCCTGAATTGAAGACCACTAAGCAAAAAACCATTTAGTAATAAGCTAACAAAACACTATCCTCAGCTTTCTGTCCAATTTTAAAACATTGCATATTGAATTAATCATTCATAACACTACATAAATATAATTCATACATTAAGACATTAACCTCCTGTCACAATGAAATTCAATTTCAAATTCAACAGAGATTTTAAAACCAAACCACCAAATACCTAATTTTTATATGAGATAATATAGATGTTCAAAAAACTTTAAAATATTGTTAAAAATAATATACAAAAATGTATATTCACTAAAGAGTTATTTGTGACTGACAATGACTTATTTTAGGAGCCATAATGCTTTTTGTCCTATGTTACACATACACATATAGTAATTCTAGATAATGAAAGATAATTATTTAACATTTTGTTACAATGTGGGCCTGAAATGTATTCAATAATTTACTAAATAATCATTCAAAAACATGTTTTACATATATTTAAACCTGTTGTGGCTCAGTGATAAAGAGGTTGTGGGTTTGGTTCCCACTGGGGGGCATGAATTATTTTTATTTTCTGGTGCTGGTATCAAGACAAAGTGTGAAATTAAGTGCCATCACTCAAACTTTATGTCTCGACAACATCTTAACATCATGTTTTCTCTGCACACTGTTGGATATGTGCAATACAAAGTGAAGGTTAAAAAAAAGATAAAGGAAATATTGCAAAGTGATAAGTGGATCCAAGATACTTAAAAACATTTAATCATCAATAAATCATCCCAATCATCAAGTTTACAATAAATCACTATCACACTGTGCTAAGATAGCCTCAAATATTCATTTATTCAATTATCTCTTTTTAATTATAAAAGACAAATTTTTTATTAACCATCGTAACACAGTGGCAGCATCTGACAAAAGACATTGGTGGTTGCAGGTTACTTCTCACACAGAAATAAATTATTTTTTCTCTCAAGTATAGCAGTGTGCACCATTGAATTCTATCACTCAATAAACTATATCTCAAATTTAAATGTAAACTAACAAAATGGATGAATGCTTAAAATATATTGATATACTTACACTTTTAACAGTACTCCTATCATCTTGCAGTACAGGTTCAATAGGCGTACTCGTAGCAGTAACATTATTGTCAATTTTACTCTGTGTTTTATCCTCTGCCTCTACACTGTTAGAGATTTCAGTCACACTTATATTCTTACATAATGAAGATCTTCTGTAAATATTATTTTTATATTTTTGATATATTGAAGCTATATTATTTATTACTATTGTATTTTTTTTACTTTACTATTTCTATACAAAAAAATTATATATTTTGCAATTTAAACTTATATGATATCACAAATAGAACTAAATTTCCTTACTTTATTGGCAAACACAATAACATAGCAGACTTAGACATTGTTCAACAACATGAACACAAATGATCCAAAATAATAACCAGCTTACTCCTCATGTATTTAATATAACACAGTAGTCACTAATACCAATCAGTCTCGCGCCACTAACAACGAGTAATCACCTGGCGATACGTACAAGGACGTACAGGTACCAAAACATCTGTTAAACTAGATAGTTCCGCAAAACTGGTTATGGAACTACTAATATTATATAAACAGTTCAAACTAGGTGTTATAGGAAGCCAGGTGGAAAGTTCTTATAGTATTTTTATAGTAAAAAAATAATTTATAAGTATTTTTCACTATTTCGGAGTATAATTACTCACTTTGATCCCTTCACGGGCGTGAACTCTTCAGCGTCGAAAAATTCTTCCGAATCGCTGCTATCACCCATTTTATTGTAAATATAAGTCACTTCTTAAAAATATATTTGCATTAGAATCATCTAAATCATCGTTTATATTCTAGTTATTTGCAATGAAAGTTGATATTAATCGTACAACCATTTTCGACTTTTTGACAATTGTCAACTGTCACATGACAGTGAGTGCACTGTCAAATGTTGTCTGACAGCAACAAGCTTGTGTTGGTAGGAGTAAAAATATTTTTATATATTAATGTTTCTAAACTGAACCGTACCGTAAATCGTAATATCTATTTAAAACAAATGCAACAATAAACTTGGACAATTATATTTCCAATATATCATGTAAGTTAATTTTGTTAAAATTTAAATCATATCAGCATTACGCTGTACCGCGCACACAGAAGCTAGACAGAGGGACCTCGTGTTAAGACAATCTGTTCGCCGCTTTCCACCGAATTTTGGTTTCTTTCCACCGAGGCATTGCATGTTGAGTAGTGGAAGCCAACCTCGTGCATTCCCTCGACACCAGAGCAAAAAAATGTAAATATAAATTGAAATAAATATTTCATTAACTCGAGTGTGGATCGAACCCACAACTAGCTGCGATTACAGTTACACACATTTGTGGATATTACTTAATTTAGGTAAAAAATATATAGGATGTATGAGAAAAGCAGCGTCTTATTATAGTTTTATTTTTAAATACAACATTTGGATTGTACAGTGGAATTCATTAAGGAATATTTTTATGTACACTGTGCTTAAAGTGGCCGGAACCATTGATTGTTTAGGACTTGAGACCAGTCGTGGCGCAGGGGAAGATTATTACGAATGTGACTGAAAATATGGGTTCCTGGACTGTAATTTCCACTCGAGCAAATGAAATATTTAATACTTTTATTTCTTTGCTCTGGTGTCGGGGCAAAACGCGGCGTTAAATTCCGCCACTCAATACGCAAAGCCTCCAGAATTGGGTGAAAAGTAGGGAGCGGTGTGTTAACACTAGTCCACCTCTGCCTACCCTGCTACATGCGGGATAAAACGTGAAACTGAAAAAAAAACAATTGTCCTATAGGACGTATCTACGCCCTACCTACTGGTCAAAGAACATGGGAAACAATTAAAAAAACGTGTTTCAATCTAACGCTAAGTCATGTTGTTTTAAAACTTCCGTATCATATAAAACTACTTTAAACACATGGAATAAGGACGACTACTGTTCTGGCTATAACTATTGTCCTAACTTGTCACGCTAGACGATTCGAGGATTTAGAAACAGGCTGTGCGCCTGAGTTCCTTTGACATATGAGATGTAGTCAACGACCCCGCGTTTCCGAGAGAAAATCCTGTTAAAACTATTAATTAAATCTAACTTGACACTTTTTCTCCGTTTAGCAGAATGAGCAGAGAGTATTGATACTAATCAATACACTCCGTCTCTATTTTCCGTCAAATCTGTGACATTTCGTGTTGCTTTGTACGAAATAATAAAAAAAAGATCTATTAAATCAGCTTCACGCCCGCTCCCTCACACAGCAAGGTAAGCAGAGGAAACTTAGTGTTAAAACACTCCGCTCCCCATATTCGCCCGAATTCTAGAGGCATTGCATATTGGTAGTCGTTTAACATATAGTATTCTTATTTATTTTTTTTCATTTTAATGAGAACATTTAATTTATATTATTATTTATAATACGTACATGTTCACTGAAATGCACGCGAAAAACACACTATTAGAATATTTTCTGCTGGTAAATTTTGTGAGAAGTAAAGAACTGTCCTTAATTTTCTTTTATTTTGGTAACTTGTTTCTAAGACGGAAACAAGTAGTGGGTTACACACATATTCATTTCTTATATAGTCGTATACTTACAATGCAATCAGTAGGTCAGACCTACAAAACATCCGTCCATCAGGTGGATTGAAAATCTAGTAAAAAAAATTTGTTAGCCACTGGTCTGTTGTAGCCCTTTAAGATGTGAAAAAACAAACAATCTGCAAGGCTCATTAAGTTACATAAATATAAAACAAAATAGAATTAAGAAGAAGTCAAAACAATGAATTTAAAAAAAATACTCCAGACTCAAGAACAACTCGCGGTGAGCATTTCTTTTGGCATTTTTGTTTTGTTTTTTATGTTATTTTATTATCTGCACGAAGAAACTTATTCGTACATCTTCTAACAAAAATGTTTTCTTTTATTATATTTTCACAAAAATATTAACATAAATAAGAATTTGTAAAAACAAATAAAGGAAAAACATTCAAAAAAATATTAATTTATAGACATTTCATCAAAAAACAGTCATTTTAAACTTATAAATAATTGTAGTTGATTTTATACAAAGTAGAAGCAAAGGTAAGCAAATTTCAGTGTCTCAACTTTTATAAATCGTAGAAGTACATACAAGTACACAGTTTTATAAATCATATTTATATGACATACAATCAACAAGGTTAACGTACAATCTTGAAAATTTGTTACGGAACCCTCAGTAACGCGAGTGTGATTCGCATTTGACATATTTTTAATACTACTCACTAGAAAACGCATATATATAAAACCTAGTGTTAGTTAGTACAATACAAATGAAAATTATCATTATCACATTTCGAATAAAATATAAAGAAATTCTAAAATATACATTATCAACTTCTCAGTGATATACAAGGAAGAGTGGCCACACACCAGCCACGAGTCAGTCTGGTATAAAACCGTCGTCCGCCCCCCACTGACGCTTACTCACAGCCAAACCGCTACTCGTGCTGACGCCTCACTATCCACACGTAAGTTGAAAAGTGCTTTTGTGGTTTATTCTATAGTTAAATTTAACTGTGAGTAGTTAAATGTATTTTTAAGTGATATTTGATTTGCCACTTTAACAGTTCAAAGTTACAATTACGATATTATTATTAGCTCGGTCTATCTTCTTGGATAATAATTTAGTCTAAGTAAGCTTAACCGAAACGTAACTGGGTTCCAGAATTCCAGAATAGGAATGTCTCTAAAATACATAAGAAGTTGTAAACAAAGTGATCGCTTTTGGAACTGAAGTCTATCTACCTTCTTTAATGTACATATATCTAAATATTAAATAATATATGTTTTTAAATATAAATGTTTGTGGCTTGTAATTAATTTTATTTAATAAATTTGTTTGCAATGTAGGTTTGGTTATGTGAAGTGGAAATTTTCGTAAATTAATCGAACGGCAATGCCAATTAAATGTATGTATCGTTAAAAATTTTCTGCCTTTCCGTTTTAAAATTATAAATCTGTTTAATAAATAAATAATTTTATTCCTTCTAAGTTTTATTACGTAGCGGTATTATATATATACTTACTTATAAATAAACAATGAAAAATACATTATAAAGATTGAATATATTTAATTGTGGCAATCATGGTTTAGTTATGTTGTTTCAAATATGAATGAATGCGATGGTAGTAGATTAAAATCTGAAGCTATGATTAGATATATTTTTTGAAATATTTTCTTTTCTTTCCAATTCTTGAAAATAGGTCTAGAGTGCAGAGCAGTTGGTTGTTTTATAATTTTTATTCATTTAAAAGTAGAAATGATCGCTATTTAAATTTTATCTAAAATATTAAGATAAGACCAACATATAAATAGAATCAAAGCGAACCTTAAATAGGAGGTAGTTAAAATTCACATTATTCACAGGTAGTTTTATATAAAACTGATAAATTATAAATTGCACTCGACACGATTGAACATCAAATATAGTATCTAGGTAAAGGAAAATATGAGCTTCTTAAGCGACGGAAACCAGAGGATTTTTTCAATTCGAGTATATATATTTAAAATAATACTTTTTATCCATTCTTGTTGTAAATTTATAAATATATTATGTAAATGATGATGTATAGTAATAAATATTTCTGTAAAATAAGGCCGTCTATTGTACTACCATTTCTATAGTTGGTGTACTATATGGCGTATTTTACTTACTTTTACTAAAAGAACCAATAATACGACTAAGCATTTGTGTACTGCCAATATATTCTCAAATTTTATAAAAGACCTCGTTTCATAGGAAAGAGCTCTGCTTTCAGTATAAACGTTATCAATTAATTTAACGTTTACTTTTCGTATCTAATACATAGCAGTTAAATGAAAGGAGAACCTTCGTGCTTCATTGTAGGTTTTGAACAATACACTGACCTTCGCGGCTACACCCCCCCCCCCCCCTCCCCACGCTTACAATGAACTTACAAAAAAGTAATTTCCCTATTTTACATAACGCTACTTTTATTATGGGTCACTAGGTAATTTTCTGATATGACCCACTGAGATCATATCATAACCATGTCGAGTGCGGTTAAAGTCAAAGAAAATGAATTAACTATAATATAAATAAATATAACGAACTAATTAGTCTACTTAGGAACGAGGATGAGTGTCAGTGAATATATTTACTTGCATATTAATAATTTCCTTTTAATATTTCAATTTCATCAAAAGGAAAAACGAATACTTACATCTTTAATTTGCTTTAAAACATTACAAAAATAAATATTATATACATATATAGACCGATGGTAAAACCGTTTGTGCAAACGATGACTAATTTCCGTCTATCTTTGCTAGTTTACGATCGGATTTATCAATTTTTACTTTTTAAGCAATCCACCACTCCAAAGCACACAATGTGTTTTAAAAAAAATTAAAATACATGTAAAGTAATATTATAAAGTCAATAAGGCAAAGCACGGCGTTGAGTTTCGCCATTTTTAGACTTTTTCAGATTTTTATCTTCTTATCGTAATTCTTTTTTTTAATAGTAAAAATATTTATGACTAAAAGTAGATGATGTTAAGTTAATTATAAAAAAGATAATAATAATAATAATAATAAACGAAAATAAAGCTGGCTCTTCGCATCCGACGTTCAAATTTCTATATACCTTTAAATGCTTGTTTTTGCTAACGATTGTTATCTTATCTATAATATTTTTAATCCGTATTTGTAAAGACCGCAATCTATCTCTTTGAAAAAACAAATATATTTGCACACAAGACAAGATACGACGTGTGTGGTAAGTGGTTTCTTACATGAATTTAATATTATTAGTAGCTTAATTAACTATTTAAATTCCTAGTGGACGATTTACGTAATATTTTATTGTAATTTTGATATTTTTTATTGAATCACTTTCAACCTTTTCGTTACTTTTCTCCTGTTTTAGAAGCACATTGCCTATTAGAGAATAGAAAAAAAGCAAATATTAATTCTCTAAATATGTAACGGAGCCCTAAGCATGTGTGACAGAAATATTTTACTTTTTCTCAAAAACATAACTTGACTCTTAAGTTTTGCCTAATGCATAGGAAGAGGGGGAACCGTGCCCACCCCAGAATCCCAGAATAGTCTAGTGTCCATTGCAGAAATTTTACTTACAACAAATTTTGTCACAGAAAATATTTCTAGATACTCTCATATGCGGACTAACGTCCATGTTATTCATAATGTAATACGCAAGTCATGCTTAGTATCAGTATTTATCTGTATTTTTTTTCTCGATTCTTTGTAAAAAAAACACCATCGACCTTGCAACGAAGTATTGAAAAACATACCGACACCTAAAAACGCTAGAACACTGTTCTCTTCCTGAATGAATGGCTTACTTAGGTTTGCAAATGCAAATCTAAATTGTTCTATTGAATGATTTATTGGAAAGACAGTCAGGAAAAAAAAGTACTTTTTTGTAGAAACACAAAGTATTTAGTAATTTATCTATTATTTTATTTTTTTAACGACTTTTGCTTTATTTTTTTTAAATTAACTACACGAACTTTTCTTTCTTCGACCATAAGAGATTTTTTAGTAGATTTATATTACTATACTTGTTCTTCTTCTTTTTTCTTGATCTTTTCATCTTAGATAAAAAAACTATGTAGAATTCTAGTTAATTAATTACGTACTGGAAATCTTTTCATCTTATCTAGAGAAATAAATAAACCATAACAAATTTAATATACATAAGTCTTTTTTTTCACATAAGAAATATATAATTAGTCAGTTCGTTATGGCGCAGAGGTACGTGTTCGACTGTAAATGCGACTTCTTCCACTGAGGACGAAGTATTTAATATTTTTATTTTCAAACGCCACATTGAGATCCGCCACTCAAAATGCAATGCCTCAAGAATTTGGTGGGAAACAGAAATGGAAATGTCTTGATATATATTGATATATATTATTTGAGAGAAGTGTCTTGACACTAACTTCACTTAGCTTACTCTACTATGTGTGGGACACAGCAACAAAAATATAAATACGTACGTTAGAACTTTACTATTGCAATAAATTATCCGTATAGAAATTACATGTCTCACTTCGTTTGATATACAAATAAAACATATTGCTTACAAATAGAGATAGTATAAATTTATTAAAACAAAAAAAAAACAATTTAGCCACTCACAACTTTCGTTGTACTTCTATAAAATAACTTATGGCCTTGCATTAAGTTATATTGTATAGAACCGTACGTACTATTGATTACATTCCGCGTTACGAGGAAACACGACGTGACACAATTATTTGTAGCTATTTATTATACAATAACATCGTGATCATATGGAATATTAGAAAAAATATTATATTATATTTATTTTGTTTTTAATCGAAATTATATCAGCTTCGCGTTGTAATCCCCATGCAGCAGGGTAGGCAGAGTGAACCTAGTGTTAATACACTCCTTTCCTAACTTTCCACTTTCCATCAATTTTCGAGGCGTGTTCAGTGGGAGAACACATCACCGAACATTTTGTCTTAGTGCCGGAGCGAAGAAATGATAATATTAATAAAAATAATGTTTTCTTTCGAGTGGAGATCGTATCCTCAACCGTCGCGTTACAATCACATCCTTAATACTTCAAACATATATAATGATTTTACGTTACTTTAAAAGTTAAATATTTTTTGTGTGAATTCTATTACACAGTACACTTGTATATTTTGGCTATTTAAATACGTTACATGGAATGAAGAACATTAATAATTAGATGTGACGCCTTCGAAGCTTAAAAAAGCTCTTAAAAAATACTACGCTACGGTTGTGGGTTCAATTAGAATTCAGTGGAATGATCATAATAAATTTTCCCACCCTGTTAGACGAAGCATGGTTTTGAGTTCCGCTACTTAACACACATTGTCTTAAAACCAGGCTCTTGACCTCTGGCTACTCTGCTATCTAAAACAATATACGTGATCCCATAACAATAGCGTGCTAAGAAAGGGAAAAAGAATATATAAAAATATTAGATAATATTATCATATTAAAACTACATATCTGCCTGTTTCTATACTATAGTATAGCTAGAAGTAAAATTAAATGTAAATTTCCTATAACGCAAACACTATAAATAAACCCGCACCGTTCATACATCATACATATTAATTGATTAATGTTAGTATTGCAACACATGTCCCATGTCTGTAGGTTATGGTACATTTGATAAGATAGATCTTTGAAAATGTCATTCACGCTGTATCCCGCACAAAGCAGGGTAGGGAAATTGCATCTTCGAACATAGTGTTAGGACAGTCCGCTCCCAGTTAAGTATTAATTATTTATCTATCATATTATTTGTATAGAAAAATGCCAGTCGACCTATACTACGTTCCCGGCTCAGCGCCCTGCCGGGCGGTGCTGCTCACCGCGCGTGCTCTCAACTTGAACCTCAATCTGAAACTCGTGGATCTCCATCATGGAGAACATCTTAAGCCTGAATATCTTAAGGTGAGAGTTTAATATTTTGCTTATAACATTACCTACAGTGTGTACAGTTCTACATATTTATGGACATATATTTATTTATTTCCTGAGACGTAGTTGGGAGTTTTGCACAGTTCTAATGCTGTTGTATATTAATTATTATATTTCTCATTCTCATATAAATTTGTTGATTGGATTCGTTAAAGAAAAGGAATATATGTACGTAAAAATATTATTATTCAACAATAAAAGAATTGAATCCTTCCAAAACTTCATGGAACCAAAATTATTATGATTGTAAAAACCTGTATCATTTATATGCCTGCTTTAGCTTAAATATACAATTTTATTCCTTAAATATGTTACTAATAACTATCATATTCCCATAAACTGTGCGGTGAAGGTCAAACCCGTTATGATGTAATTTCCCGGCAGGTCGTTGATCTCGAAACAGATCAGTGTTTCACTTTGACATGTTAAATTTGAATTAAGCTATCTTACATTAATAAGTTTATTTTTTATATATTTATTGTAGTTAGACTATTTACTAGTAGTTTAATCTAGTATATATTATATATGATAAGAATAACTTATAAAATCGTGTAAATGATTTTTTGGTGGGTAGGTACATAAAGAAGTGATTAAAATATAAATTGATGATATCTGTCGCAAATGTTGGTGGAAAGTGGGGAACGGAGTGTCTAAACACAAAGTTCCCTCTGCCTATCCTACTGTGTGTGGGGTACAGCGTGAAGCTGATTATTTTTTAATATATTTATTCAATTTATATAACAATTTCTAATAAAGTAATGTAACGCAATGGCGCGTTGTTAACGACTCGGTATCTAAGGTACCTACACACACAACGCGGACCGGTTCCGGTCACGTAACATTCCAATCCACTTCGCAAGCATTGACCAAAATTATAATCGAGCCACCGAATCGTGTTTTAACTTTCAGAAAAAAAATTCCGATTGAATTAATGAATTTTAATTTTTATTTATTTAATAATTATTATTGATGGTTATGGATGTTTTCGTATTATGTACTCATTAAATATTAATACTTAAATACTATTAATTTAACTAATAAAAATGCAAATATATATAAATGCATATAAAAACTAAACTAAGAGTTCCATGGGCAAAAAGCGATAGCAACAGACAGAAAAAAAACCAAATCATAGTTTTGGCTTTTACTACTTGTATGTTGCCAGAAGCCAGTTGTGGCGCAGGGGCACAAGCATTCAACTGCAAACAAGACAGGCTACGGGTCCGATTCCCACTCCTCGAGTTAAAGAAATATTTCATATTTAGATTTTCTTGTTCTGTTAACGAAAGGAGGGAAAGGGCGTTGAATTCAACACTAGGTTCCCAGCTAAAAAAAAATATCACCCGCAGATAAACCCGCAACACACAGTTCCTACCCTCGTGGACGACGGTCACCCGATCTACGAGTCGCGTGCTATAATAACCTATTTAGTCAACAAGTACGGCAAAGGCAGCGCGCTGTACCCAGAGGAACCCAAAGCCAGGGCCCTTGTCGACCAACGCTTGTACTTCGATATTGGCACCTTGTATCAGAGATTTGGTGATTACTTTGTAAGTATCTCTTAATTTTTTAGGTATAATAGAGTTGTGTAGAAGTGAGTTCAAATTCTGGAAGATGTCAATGGAAGCTTTCATTGTTGAAATGTTACCAAGAACAAAGACGTATGTACTTGTAAAACTAATTTTAAAACATAAATAGGTACAAATTTTTTGCAATAACTCTTTAAATTGCCATACTTCATTATTTATTGTTAGCGTAGGAACGTGGGAAAATCTTCACACATTAAATATATAATTAAGTTAAAGTACATGTCTGTTTGATTGAGGTCGCTAGTGTCACAGGGGCACAAGCGTGCGATTGTAAATGCGACAGTTTGTGGGTTCAATTTCCACTCGAAAAAATTAAATAGTTTCTTTATATTTTCACTTCCTCGCTCTGGTAACGAGCCAATTCTAATTATATTCAATTCCATAGCCCGTTTTGAAATCGGAAGAACCTTTTACTTAAAAAAAAAAGAAATACGTTAATAAACTGCTTCTCTTTCTCCTAGTCAAAAAAGAAATTAAAAATAACATAAACCTATTTCTCTACTAAAAAATACATTAGGCATTTATAATTTGAATACATTTCACTATATAGATAAAAATAAAAACTTCCAGTATCCACAAATCTTCGGCGGCGCGCCCGCGGACAAGGACAAGCTTGCCAAAGTGGAAGATGCTCTCAAGCTTCTGGATACCTTCCTCGAAGGTCAGAAGTACGTCGCCGGCCCCAACCTGACTGTGGCCGACCTGAGCATCGTCGCTGGCGTGTCCAGCTTCGAAGCTTCGGATATTGATTTCAAGAAATATGCTAATGTTAAGAGGTATGGAGGAGTTGATTGTTTTATAATTATTTTAGAAACATTTTATTTAGCGCTTTAGTAGAACGTTAAGAGAAATGTACGTTAAGGAGTAGATAAAAAAAAAATATTTGAAAGCGGCGGTAAATAGAACATGCAGGGATGTTACATTGAATACTCTCTACTTAGTCTTTTAAATATATTTTTTTCTTGTTAGCTTCATATAAAATATTCTTCGGCTATAATATAAAAATAAGCGAGCGACGTCGCCTTTGATTCTCTAGTTTCTATGTAAAATAATGCGTAGATTACCTAAACTATCCCGTACTCACCATATAATAAATTGTTAAAAGCAAGATCGATAACCTTTGAGGCGCGATTAGGAACAGCGACAGTAGGGTCAACAAGTTATGACCAACTTGAAGTTCTTTTTTCTGAATTTATGCGCATTGTTCACTCAGGAAGAAAATATAAAATCTGCGCAGCCGTCTACAGCCATAATCTTAACGTTAGCTTACGGTGGCCACAACTTGTCGGTCGTACTGTACCCAATTACCAACTAATATGACATCACAAAGGGGTAGCGCAATTTAATCCATTATGCCGTATGCGTGGGATTAGGGACAGTTGTTTATTGTATCTCGCATATGGCAAAGTATTAGGTAGCCAGTAAGAGAGACCCTACTGTAAGAACATACCGTTACCACAGCCACCACCACCTAATTTTAGAGACGTTGCGTGAACAGTGGCAGAACTCAACGCCGCGCATTATCTCATCAGCTTACACTCAGGCTCTGTATATGTGCCAGTGTTTCTACCATTATTACATAATAATAATACATTGATATAACATCAAAATATTTTCCAGATGGTACGAAACAGTGAAATCTACAGCACCCGGCTACCAGGAAGCCAATGAAAAAGGATTAGATGCTTTCAAGGCACTGGTGAACAGCCTCCTCAAGAAGTGAACTAGAAAAGCTTCTCACATTGCTTTATACTTCAAATAAGAAACACTGCTTGCTAAAATATAACATTCTGATATCTAGTTTAAGTATTACGTAAACTAAGGCACAAATAAATCGAACTGAAATTTTAACTTTATAATGTTGTATTATTTATTTTTATTTTTTTTTGGTAATTTCAAAATGGCACCGTTATTTACTTTTTTGGATTGAATTGTATTAATTAATATTCAATTTGTTTAATAAACTTTTATGCAATTGATTTATTATTTACTTGTTGCCTTGTTTATCAGCTTCACGGTGTATCCCGCACACAACATTATAGGCTGAAGGAACTTAGTGTTAAGACGAAATTCAACGTCGCGGTTTGCATCGTCACCAGAATATACAAATAAAAATAAGCATTCCATTTGTTGGAGGGGATCGAACCCACAACCAACGAGACACTTGTGCCCCTTCGCAGTGATTACACTTATTATAATTATTACGAAGTGACATAACACGAGGTTCCCTCTGCCTACCCTGCTGTGAGCGGGATACAGCGTGAAGCTGACATGACATAATTATTACGTCCAATAGTAAATTTCGAATGAATAGAATAATAAGGAATTAATATGCGTTTAAAATCTGAACACTTACTATTAAACTAACAAGTAACTCTTCATTAGTAGTATTACTACTAAGGTTATTTTACTATATTCGTAAATGAACAAAAAAATATTCCTACATTATAAATTACTTAACAACTCTTATAAAAATTAAACTTGTGTGAAACAAATGTGTTCGTTCTGGTGTTGAGGCAAAACGAGCGTGGAGTTCCACCATTAGGTTCCCTCTGCCTACCCTGCTACATACGAGATACGGCGTCACGCTTTTCCTAGAACACCAATCATAGCACAAATAATTGAAACGCACAGAGATTTACATATTTTTTTATTATTATTATTCTTTGTCTTTAATAAAGTAATTACAGATAGGCACTAAAAATAACCATGCATTATAAAGACCATAATACAATTAACATGCTTATTACTTACAAACGAACACCGCATGAGACCAGCTTTTTATGATGGTGGTATGAGTATTCAAATGTTTTTACTTTATAAAAGCTCATGGGGTATTAAAAATACCCTAAATGTGGCTATACAAGCGTATAAGTGGGAATCGAACCCGCTACATAACAGACCAATCAACTTAGTATATATACACACAATATATATAATTTTTAATACAATAATAGTTTCTATACATTTTTCTTCTAAGTGTGAAATTAAATGTGATTTAAACAACTTTCGATTATAAAATGGTTGGAGGCATTGAATTCCAGATTTTTTTAAGAAAAAAGAAATTATTGACATTAAACGTTACTTATTTTAGGAAATTGAAATTATCAAAATAATAAGCAAAATAAGATTGATTATATATTTTAAGCAATTCCACAGAATCGTAATTTTATTTCTTTTTAATTTGTCATCATTCCAACATATAATTATCATTTCTTCTAGAATATACAATGTGAAAAACAAACAAAAAAGACAAGTTTTTTTTATAATACACCAATTACGACGCAAGTATCAAAATACTGCAGTATTTAAAAAACCCATACAAAATACAAAAGTCTTACAGAACTATTATTGATAAAAAAGAGTTATATGAAAGAACAAAGAATAATGTAAAACACAACTGAATTAATGTGAACATTATAATCATTTATTGTTGTATTAAACTGCAATATTATAAAGTCAGGTTTTATTAACATATATTATATAATATGAACTTATTTATTCAACAAATAGAAAAAAAATGAAAGGCACGTAAGATTAGAAAAATATACTTTCGTAACCTAATTTCTGATTGAAATATTTAAGAACTGACCAATTGCTTTTGCGCGGGATTCGGACCCATTAACTTTTATGTAAAAAATCAAAATTTTTTCTTATTAAACGGATTATTGTAAAATAAAAGTTTCGAAGTAATTTCAATGATGACGTCACAGTTCCGTTAAAAATCAAAGAAATATCTAGGTATTATTCTTTTATTAACTAAATAAATAGATATATATATATATATATATGAATTATCCACTAAATCGAAACATAATATGCGGGCTCCGTAAATAACTCAACTTTATAACAATGATATAAAAATCTAAAATAAAAAAAAAAACAAGAAGTTTGAAAAATAAATTTAATAGCGCCATTTTAGTTTAATCACTCAAAAATATACATCACAATAACTTTATATATAATCAGAACAGTTATAATAACCAAAATCAAGAAATATAGAATCAAGTTATTTACGGAATTAAATATAAAAAAAGATTATTTTTTTTAAATGAATAAATTTACGCGTACGTTCTAGAAGCGCCAAATTGAAAATAAAAAGTGCGTTTAGCTCTGATTCGTACTACGTGATAATTAAATCGCCATTTTCTATAATATTATTTTAATGTATTATGATCATAAAAAGGACTGTAAGTTACTCCTTTATTTTATTTATTATATTCATATGTATATTATAACTTTGTATAGATAGACATACAAAGTAAAAATTATTCATATATTTGTAAATTATATTACGTTATACAATTAATAGTTTCTTTTGGTAAAAATAAATCTTCCAAACATCAATACATATGTCTTTCTTTTAGGCAGGCAGGTGTAAATAGAGTTAAGCCATTTCGATTCTAAACCACGCTCCGCTGTTTCGCGTTACCAGGGAGAGAAATTAAAAATATTTAATTCATTTAAAATAACTAATTCATTGCCCCAAGTGGCGATCGAAACCCACAACAGTCAAATTTACAGCCAGACCTTATACCACTGCGCCACGACATTACACATACAATATGTACATATTAAATACAAAAAAATAGCAACCAGTCCATTTCAAAAATCTTAACACATCAAAAAAATATTTAAATTTAAATCCATACTAAATATCAATTAATATTTTATTACACAAAGCTATCTACACGAGCCCCTGCTGTTCAACTTCAGTGTTGCCATACAAAAATTATTAACAATACTCAAAAAAAAGCATTTCACAGATAATACTGTAAAACACTGTAAACATATATTTATTTTTACTGAATGGCAGGTTTTATTGTAACTTGTTTGATTTTATTTTGGAGCTGGCAACATTAGCGATGACCTTGTCTGGGAATGATTCATTTTCATTTTGTTTCAATACGTTGTATATTCTGTCTCAGTTCTCACTTCCACACCGACATCATCTGGATTTTCTGGAAATATAAATAAAAAATGTGGTTTTAAAAAATACTTTAATGATCTTTTTTGCTCCACGCTGTATCCTACACATGGTACGGTAGGTAGAGGGGAACCTAGTTTTAAGACATTTCCAATAACAAATTATTGAATATTTCATTTCTACCAGTAGTAATCGAACCCACAACTGCCGAGCTTAGTCACACGTCTGCACTTAATTAACTCGCATCAATCTACACTGATACTACTACTGACTCAACCAACACTAGTACACTAATCTATACTAGCAAAGAGCATAGATAGCTTCCTGTTGGGACTGACATTACTGACACATAGCCTTACTTCCATTTGACATTAAACTGTAGCTGAACCTATAATAGAACACATACAATAGAACACACCCCACTGACGACACAAACACTGTCAACAACACAATCAACACTAGTGGAATAAACTAAACCAGTGAAGTGAATTGGAAAGGGTTGGTGGCTTCTTTTAGGACTGACATTACTGGATTAATTGATAAAAAAAATATATAATGAATAGAATATATACCATCCTGCATTAATACACACTCACTCTACATTGCACACTAGCTGTAGTTAAAATACAGCACCAACCTACTGACAGCATTGACACTGACATGTAACTAGAACACTCACCCATTACTGGCAACACTGTTTCCGCACCGAGTCGGCGCCGGAGGGGCGCACGTCGGACGGCTCCGCGTCGGCTCGGATCACGTCGCCCTCGGGCGGGTCGCGCATCTGCTTCTGCGACACGATCCTGTAGATCTCTGTAACATACGGATGTATGGATAAGCTATGTGACTATTTGTATTTTAAATGTAACTGTAACTTATTGTAATATTTAATGTCATCATGGTGGAGTGACTTTTATCCTCATTCAGCAAACACAAAACATTAGCACAAACATTTACCAAGATATTGTATCTTTTTGCAAGTAAACTGCATTTTAATAGACATAGACAGACAATTTTTAAAAAATAAGGTTCTGCTACATTAAAGAAAGGGAAAGTAATAGATTTGGAAAAAGACATGGCAAAAGAGCGTACGGGTCACATGGTGGTAAGTGATCACAGCCGGCCACAACCCCATACAACACCAGAGGAGCTACAGGTGCGTTGCCAGTCTTTAAGGTGGAGATAGACTAAGTTTTTGAAGGTATCCTGTGCGGTTAGAAATTTCAGCGGCTGGTAATAGATCGAACAGTTCTCCAGAATACTCCTCATGATAAATGCAATAAAGAACGCACAGCGAAGAGACATCTTTACGCAAAGCCAATTTGTCTAGCCCTGCCACAGGTCATTGGGTCCCAACAACAGTTCTACGTTGTATGCGATTAAATGGGTGCACCAGCCCAGAGATGAGGACAGTATTCCATATATATTATAAAGAGGCCGAACCTAGGCCCTATATAGGGCCAATCAGTGTTTTGCCATGAAGTACTGTCTCGCTCTGTTGATGACCCCCAGTTTGTTAGAGGCCAATTTGGCCTTGCTTTCCTGAAAAACTTGCTTGCTTGAAAACGTTCACGGGCATACGTTCGAAGCAAAAACCGTCGACAGCAACCTTAATGCTGCGCCCAGTGCGAAAGCTAGCGATACACTTACATAAATTCTAAGGAAGCCCATAGCATTGATTTTCTCATATATCATCCATGAACAGATCCATGATCATTTATATTTTATTATATAGACATATATTATTATAGATGATTATAGTTACCGGTCAATATATTCTGGAACGCCGGTTCCACGTTGGTGGAGTCTAGTGCGGACGTTTCAATAAAACTGAGTCCGTTCTTTTCCGCAAACGCCTTCGCCTCCTCTGTTGGGATAGATCTGTAATGTGAGAGTACCATTTTTCAAATATCTTCAAAATTATCATTTTTTGATTATTCGTAAATTTTATTTTATTGTCGATTAAATACCTCAAAAATTTAATACCGGAATACTCCGTTCTCCATGAAGTATCTTAACACTTAGTTCGCGGGATACAGCATGAGCAAAAAAAAACAAAAAAAGAACCTCAACTTACCTAAGATGCCTAAGATCACTCTTGTTACCGACCAACATGATCAGTATATTCTGGTCGGCGTGGTCGCGCAGCTCGCGCAGCCATCTCTCCACGTTCTCGTAGGAGAGGTGCTTCGCTATGTCGTAGACGAGGAGAGCGCCGACCGCGCCGCGGTAGTATGCGGAAGTGATAGCACGATATCTCTCCTGGCCGGCGGTGTCCCATATTTGAGCTTTTATGGTTTTGCCGTCTACCTGGAAATTAAAATTTTGATGTATTATGAATATATTTATATATTTATTTAACATATTAAATATTTCACAAATTTTTGAGATGCCGCTCCTTCTCTTATTACCATTGCGGGTAATTGAAAATCATTAATTCCAGAGTGGATATCAAATTTATAACATCGCATTTTACAGTTTATCTTTATGACATTTCTATTGTATAGCAATAGTCAAAAATCTTCCAGACCAGACATCGTTTAAAAATCCTTTAAAAAAAAGCTACAAAAAATATTCGTTTTAAAATTAATGAAACTAAATTAACATAATTCAACCTGTAACCATAGCGGTCAGTCTGATCAGACCCAATCACGTTGCCATTAACGACTCGTAAAACGCAGAAACAACAAATTAAAGTAAACAACCTACACTTATACGTAGTTTCACGACCCAAACACAAGACAACTATGATTACAGCTTTCCAGGCGACAGTTAAAGTGGGCTGCGCCGTGGATGATGCTATACGAGAGGTGACGCAGATAGGTCACTCTACAACCGTAACCAAAACTAATTTACATGAGGCTCAATAGAAAATTGCCATACCAACTCTGTTAAGAGTCCGGTGGACATTATAAATTTAAATAAAAAAACTTAATGAAGAATAACGTTATTATTATTTTTATTGTAAAAAGCGTAAGCAGCCGTCCCGTATAATTTTCCACACAATGTGGGTTGAGAGGCGGAGCTCAACGCTGCGCATTGTCTACCAGAGCTAGGAAATGAAAATAATTTAAATATAATCATGCCTAAATATCGTCGTAATGGATCGAAGCCACGTCATTTGCAGTTAAAATTGACGCAGACATGACAATAAATGAAAATGTTAACATAATAAAAACGCATTCACAATACAGAAAAGGCATCTAACTGATTTAAAAAAAAATCTAAATTGCTCTTCCATCGGTGAAGTAGGCGAGTCTCGTATAAAATATAAATCAGCACTCATCACGAGTGGTTTCAAACCACATTTGAAAGCGAGAGAGCCATCACATGTCAGCGGCAGAAAAAACGTGAATACTATTCTATATAGATGTTTTATATCTTTTAGTGTATAACATAAAAAAACCGGGCAAACGCGAGTCGTGCTCGCCCACCGAAGGTTCCGTACAAATAATTGGGAGGTACCGAGAAGAAATTCTATTCTTAGGTAGAGTCCTTTCATATGATACCTCATTTGAACTTGCTTAAAGCCTTTAAAAGCAAATTTTAGTTTTTTTAAATATATAATTTTTCAGAATTTAGCCACAAATGTATAGTTTTCTGATTTATCCTGACTACTTCAGGACAGGATTACTAAAACGGCTTTAGTTTGTGTAATGCTAACGGAAAAGTAAAATAACGTGTTTTCTAATATACAAGGCTACATGAGACCATCAAGATATCGATCTACGAAACTTTTAAATTCCTTACACGATGTGCAAAGGTAGAACCAAATCTATAAATAAATCTAATAGGAATACCATTATTTTTTAGCCTCACGCTGTATCCCGCAGGGTAGGCAAAGGGTACCTTGGACCCCAGTGTTAAGACACACCGTATCCATTAAGACATTTTGGTCTCACACTTTCCACCGAATTTTCGAGGCATTACGTGTTAAGTGGGGGAACCTAACGCCATGCTTTGACTGATTACCAGAGCGAGGAAATGTAAAAATATTAAATATTTCATGTAGTCACGTTTACAGCCGCACGCTGTGCCTCGAATATATTATTATATACCTGTAATCCAACAAATCTACTACATACATAGTATAAAAGATAGTTTAATTGGCGGAGTAATCGCATAACAAACACAACAATGAGAAAATATTATCCTTTTTGAAGTCGGTCAAAAATAAGTAAATTGCGAAATTAATTTTAATAAACATTCCTGACAAACCCCCGTTATGTTATATTATTTACTATTAGTTCGCAAATGCACTATGTATCACTGCAATAGACATATTTTTTTTAATAATTTATATTTAAATCCACGCACAGAAATAAAAATATACAAAAATTATAATTTATAAACGGCCATCTGATAATTATCTTCCCCACAAAACTTCTATAGAGTTGTTAAAAGTTTTATTTTCGAATTTTAAATATGAAATTTCGATAAAATTATAATCACAAAGTAGACTTTTTTTAATTCTATAAAAAAATATATTAGACACCATCGCATCAAGTGCGATCTCAACTCGTGGGAATAATAAAACAATCGAGTATTAATAATACAGTACACGTCGACGTCAGCTCAATAATCGATATTTAAATCATAGGGTCAAATAAATTCGTAGGGGGGTCACTGACACCGTCGTACAAGGAAGCCTCACCGCTAATCAAAGGACGTTTGGTACAATTTTTGTATGTATGACACATACATAATATATGATACTTCACAATTTATACCTATACTTCCGTTATATTCTCATAGATTATCATTACAGTTATGTTACTGTAAACGCACTGGATGTTATTAGTGTAGTAACTTGTAGTCTTTGACCTGGGTTGTATTTGTAGGAACTAATAATATGGATAACATTCTCTTTTAGTCTCACATACTGTATCCCGCATATAGCAAGACAGGCAGGGCGACACTAGCTTGTTAAGTTGCGGATCTTAACGACGCACCTTGTCATAATACAAAGGAAACGAAACAGATTAATTACTCCGTGTGGGAATCGAATCCGCAGCCGCATTGGTGCCGTAGAATTCGTAACAAAATAATATAATTATAAGTTATTCAAATTCTAAGTGAAGATCGACGTCACAATCGTCGCGTACGGAAGATTTTTGAAACGGAGCACAATAGTATATTAATAATTATAAAACTATAGTTTGGTTGAACGCACAACTTCGAATATGTCATACGAAACCCTTATTTTTTTTTTGTTTGATCGCGTAGTAATATGACCAGCAAGCCAGAAAAGTTTCATTTATATAATATTCTCTAAAACTGTGTACATATCCATAATTTTAATAATAATTTGAGACGGAAGAGCCGAAAGACCAGTACCAGTGTATTATAGTGTGACGTAGGTACTTTCTCCCGGTTCAAAAGTTAATTCTTCGCACATATAATGATTTCATTAACGTCACATAAATATGATGTTTTTTTTTTGCGTTGCGCATACGGCGTAGGCAAGGAGAAATTCACATTAGGACAACAATTAAAACGATAAATGCAGATTAAACATCTACAATTAATTTTTTAAATTGTAAACCCTAAATCTCCAGTTAGGGCAAGTTCCGTATGTACTCCACTACTTCCAAACTCCAATTAAATAAAAAAAAATTAAAATCAAGAAATATTCATCATTTATTTAAATTTACATAATTTTTTCGTGATGACCAATAAAATATCCGTTAGGTCACCATATCACCATATTACTTAAATATATATGAATCACAAGCGACTCAACAATTCAAAATATATACATTTTAGGCATGGTAGGCAGAGGGAACCTCGGTGTTAAGACACTATGTTCCCCACTTTCTGACGAAAATATTTAGAATATTAATACACGAATCGTATACTAAAATTACGTCATATGAAATCGATAGGTAACTGCAGAGTAACAAACAAAAAATATACGTGGGTTGAGAATATTAAAGTATGGGTGGAATTTTGAACATAAATCTATTTCAATACTATCACGTGTCAATATCGTTCTAGCTTCTCCGGTTTATATGATACTGGAGGGAGGACACGTAAAACGTATGAGGATTCTTCGGAGAAAGATAGATGACAGTTGATTCTCTCTTTGTCTCTTTGCCTACTCTCCACTACGAATAAAGTATGTAACTAAAAAAAACATTGGATCCTATTTACCAGAGTAAAAGAAAAAGCAGCATAACACATTTTTTCGCACATCAGAGAAGACGGAATAACAGAGGAAAAAGAGTGTCAAGGCTCTCCATTCACCCAGTTTTCCGATACTACATGTTGAGTGTCGGATCTCAACGCCACTACTGTTTTTTCTTTGTTTGTCTACCACAGCGGGTAAAGGAAAATAATTTATATTTAATTAGTTCCTTCGTGGATTGAACTCGCATTCATCCGTTTACAGGCTTAGATTATAGGTTTAAGGACGCTGGCTCACTATAGTTTTCAAAGTAGACCTATATAATGTTATAATTTAAATTAAAATATCAAATAAAATTTAGCACTATACTGTAGGAAGCGATAAGATAACGAATTTGAAATCATCAATCATTGTTCGTGTGAAAATACGACTTATGAGTCCTATATACTTAAATACGTTTATAATATAAATTTGAATCGAATAAGATTTTATGATAACGCTGATATTATCATGAATTATAATAATAATAATACATATTTATTTAATAAAACCGAAAAAACAAATGAATGTTAGGTGGCATAGGAAAGAAGATGTCACAATCACAATAAAGAACATGCTCAGGTCGTTTCGGCAAAGAATCGGCCTCGAAAGAATGTGTGGCAAAAGAATGATGATAGGATATAAGATGATATATCATATGAAAGAGTTAGTGATGAGAGAAACTGGTGGAGATCTCAATGAACCTTCGAAAACACATTTCGATGATACCGGAGAATGGACATGTACACAAAATAAATATTACAAGAAACAAAAATAAATTGCAAATAAATACGCGTCTAATTATCATATTTCATAAATTCAACTGTGCAGCGAGCGGCGCTGTTAGATGAATATATTTTATATAATATTTTATAAGTATAATAATAAGTATTGCAATCGTATGCTATCTAAGCCTTTCGTATCAATTTCATTGTTTCTTTGCGCCTCTAAGTCTTGTCAAGGCCACCCTCAGTCGTCGGGAGTCAATAATGATCGCGGCTTATTAGTACAGCTGTGTGTCGTCTTATTTAAATATGATTTATATTATAACGAAAATAGTTTAGAGAATTATGTAAAGAATTCATCATTTTGGGGGCCGCAGCATTTGATTGTAAGCGCGATAGTTGTGGATTCTATTTCCATTCGGGATCCATTAATATAGAGATGAGAGAACAATCTCCTGAAGGTATTCGATGCATTTTGTGTTGAGCCACTCAACAAAGCCACTATAGTCTTATATTAATAATAACTGATGTCATAATGTCATTCGTTTTATAAAAATCGTATGAGAAATTTCAATAAAAGATGGCACACACTGTGCACGAGTGTGCTTGGCATGTTTTATTGAAATTCCATTTGTAGATTCGATTCCGGCACGATAAAAAGACTAACGTCTAATAACTAAATTCTACTTTATATTGCCTATTTTGTGCTTACTTTTTATTATTACTTTACGTTACTTTTTATTATCAAAAAAAGTCTCTACTTCCTTTTAAAACACTATGTAGAATTAAAATGTGTCGCTTCGACTAAAAAAAAAACGGATGTCGCTACTACACTATGAGTGGTTAGAATTTTAATTTTATTAAAAGCATTTGTACCAATTATCATGTTATTTGTATTTAATCTATAAATATATGAATACTAATATAACACAGCTGAAGAGTTTATTTAGTTGAAAGCACTAATCTCAGGAACTGCTGTTTCGAGTTGTAAAAATCTTTCAATATTACAAAAGCATCAATTGCCAAATAAATTTTATTTAAACTCATTAGGAAAATTTATGTTTACAGTTATTATTCATTACTCACACACTTTTATGAAATTAAAGAACCTTCCACTTATAAATTGAAGATTTTTAGTTTGTTTTATAATTTTTGTAATGTTTGGAATTTTTTTTTAAATTAACTGCAAGTAGAGATAATGAAGGCCATTGTTTTATACATTTTCTAAATAAATAGTAATATATATAAATATTAATATATTAATTCAACACAATTTACTGTCAAAAATAACTTTTTGAATCATCCAAGCTAAACTATTATTGCATTATAACATACATTTTGTTGAACTATACATAAGTTTCAACACAAAATCTATCGTAATATCACATTTGAATTGTCGTAATAGTTAGCCATGACTTCCTTATATCTCTAGCAGAATATAAAATATCTTCAAAATTCGACTAAGAAACATAAAGAGGTAAATTAAAAATTCACAAATTGTATTACATCAGAGTATGCATGTCTCAAGTATCAACCTTTAAATGATTAAATGGCACAGAGTAGTGATGTATAATAAACATTACAGTAATAAAGTGGAATATTCTAATATTTCATGATGGCAATTAACAATACTTATGTTTAATCCTTATAATAGAAACATTTCAGATTTAATCAACCAACTTTAAAAATAAGATGTTATCAGTTTCACGTGTATGTATGTATGTTATATTGTTGGAATTGACAAATATTTGTATAATGATTAATGGAGGCATCAAAGCATTTATAAGTGTGTGTATGTTTGTCTATAAATATTCTAACCTTGGGAACAGTTCAAATTGCATCAAAATCAATTTAGTAGTTTTGGAATATGAGTAAACACATTTTTCTGGAGGAGATTTGTATCAAGTCTAAGCCTATCTACCTTAACTAAATTAAGTGAAAAAAATCTTAACATTAAGTTTAACTTAATATTTAATATGCTGTGATAAATAGTTACTCAATGAGAATGTAAATATTTACATAATAATTCCGAAACTAAATAAAATATAAAATACCTAATATTTTCAAATAATGCCTCATTCCTGATGAATTAAAAGAAACATACATAGTAACTGAAAACGAAAGAGATGATTGATTACTACTCATGCAATGTCAATGATAAAGGGTTTCCGCCCACACAAGCTGTTAATTTGAAAAGTAACAAAATATCTATACAATGTATACATATTAAAGCCAAAAAGTTTGTATGGCTGAACACATTAATAATAAGAGGCTATTGGTTCAATTTGAAATACTTTCTTGTAATGAATTATCCAAAAAAAATATTATATCTATCTATTAATTCTCTCATATCTTCTATCATATTAATTGTGTTGATTTGCCACTGGAACTCTTAGTAAATACCATTTAGAATCCGTAAAGAAAGTAATCACAAATATTTTGCACATAATTGTTCAGAGGTCAATAAAGGTTATTAAAATGTTTATTGTATGATTATAATTTATTTAGACCGAAGAGTGTCACGCATTTCTTTATAAGTTTGTATAGAAATGTGAAGAGAACAGTGTATTGGCAATGGGGCCATAGTTTATAAACCACTCTCATCACAAAGATCAATCTTGAAATGATGATTGATGATTCTGTCAAAAGTTCTTTGGGAACAGAAAAGACTGTCAATAGGTTTTTTGCTCTGCGATAAGACATTTAAACAAAAAAAACAAAAATATTCAAAATAAAATTACTGTAGCAAAATTTGACATCAACATTACTACATTTGGATATGAGCCAAATGTGACAAACTCTATGAGGGTTGTCAGTGATAGTTGACATAATAATGGCACAGTAGCCATTGAGTGTTATTATAACAAAGATACATATTCCTTTCTAAAAATATTTAAGTATATTATTTAAGTTTAAAAAATCTAATTAAAGATATGTATGTACATTTTTAATAGCAAAAAAATAAGGCCTTTGTTACTTTTTTCTACCTCAATGATTTACTTCCGATTAATATTTATGTATACATAAACAATATTTAAAAAGCAGTCTGTATATTTCAAAATGCTCCCATTAATGCATTTGGACAACATCAGACTGTACATGCAATGGTTATTGGTTCAAATCACTATCAAGTAATAAATTATTCTAATATGCTGACTATGGGTAGATTAAATGCATGACATGCAGACAAGATATTCACACATATATTATAATTAACATTTTAAATAATTAATTATATTATAAAATTATTATAATATATTATATTTTGAAACTAAGCAGCTTCCTCATAGGATCTGATTTTTTGATAATAACTATAGAAAAAATGCAGTGATAAAAGATTATCAGATAACAATGTTCAGATAGGTTCTATGTATTACTTATTTTAGTACATTGAATTTCTATTGTAAATTTAATCGATAATAGCCAATTTAAATGTATTGTACTTAAATTAAAAAGTTATTGAAATACCAGGGTGAGCAGACAGTAACTAGTGTAAAGTCAACTCCATTGGCCAAATTCAAAACAGTGTGTTGAATGGTAGAACTTAAGTCTGCATACACATAAATTTGAAATAAATGAAAATGAATGTTTTTTAAATTTTTCATTATTAATTAATAAACAAGTCCTTTGCTTGAGTTATTTGTTTCTTTGTTTGAGTGTTTGATATTTAATAATATTACATATTGTATTCTAAGATATACAAAGAAGAAAAGTCAGCTTCCATCCCACAGAATGATTCATCAATTAAGACTTAATAAAGAAATTGTTTACCTCTATACTTCTTGTTGCAAACTCCACTCCTATTGTAGATTTAGATTCTAAGTTGAATTCATTTCTAGTGAAACGTGAGAGTAAACTACTTTTACCCACCCCTGAGTCACCAATCAGAACAACTGTAACAAAAAAAATTGTTATTATAAGTTGCATTGAAAAACACAAACAATTGTATTTTTTATGTAAAACTAATTCGAAATAGTAATTTGAATTTAGGTGAATACATCATGCAAAGGTGACTCATCGTAAACGAAAATTTATGAGAAATCGATTGTCACAACCCCATCAGCTGATGTAGAACAAAGCAAATCTCATATACCATGAACGCAAATTTCACATTATACACGTATTATTCGTTATAAGGTTGTTTTATTGTTATAACAGTTTATTATGCGTTAAAATTCGCTACACAGGTCAATAATCTACGTCATTCAAGATGTAACAATAGTTTGAACGTAACATGAAATACCTGACGTACTTCATTATAATCAGTTATATTGTATAAGAACTGCACAACATAAATATTCATAGGATTTTACCTTTGAACAAATAATCGTACTCGTCCTCTCTTGTACCCATTTTGATTATCTAGCGGTCCGTTCGACGTCAAAATCGGTCAACTAATAACGTCAAGATACGCAAATCGTAAACAAAATAGTATTACACAAAAATATCACAGGCTTTTTAAACACTGCACAGCTCACAAAGTATCACTTTCGATTAAGGATTAATTGAAAAAAGATGGGTTAAAAACTATATTAAATACTAAATTGTCACTGGAACAAGATGGCGGTTTGTTTTACGCCCCTATGTTGCGTTCAGAAACTCTTACATTATCTTTGCTTAGCTATTTTCATACAGATGACATTTCGAGTTACAAGTAACTTTGCGTTCCGATTTACGCCATAACTCTTGAAATGTTTATAAAATATTATCGGTAATTAATTTGCTAAATATTAAAGCCGGTGTATAAAAAAATTATATCAGTAATTAAAAACATTTAAATTAAACAAAAAGAAAATAATTTGTTTCCCCTTAATATTTTTTTTAAATTTGGTAACATACTAACAGCATATACGTATGAACCATATAAGAATTTTAATTATATTCATTCATATAATAAATTTTCTACATTTGTATAATTTATACAAATTAAAAAAGGCAATTCAATAAAAAAAATGTTTTTATAATTTTATTAACTGGGAACTATTCTAAATCTAAATAACATAAATATTCTAAGCTTTAGCAGCAATTTCGTCTTCATCGTCGCTCTCCTCTTGCACTTCTTTAGAGAGAGTGCTATCAACATGAACAAATGGATCTATCTTCAATTTTTCTGAAGATGGAGGACTAGTTATGTAACATCTGTGTAAAAAAGATAATATAAAATTAATTTACAAATTTTTTTTCTCGCTTTCATTGAATAATAATAAAGCTGTAGACGTATCCACACGCCTTTATCTATAATATATTTTTTCACGTGTTACAGAATGTTAAATATTCATTCTAAAACTAAGACTTCCGATATATTTACTCTAAATTCAAATGTATTTTTTATATTTCATTAGATGAGCATTACAGTATACAAATTTGGTTACTATCTGTATGTATATGTTAAAGATACGATGTACGAGTACCCTTTAAATTACACAACCTTTACATACTTTAGTAACTACCGAATTGTCAATATATTTAAGAAATCAAGACAGGTTGAGATCTTATGACAAATAATATAGATTAGCTGTTGAACCCCTTGTTTCTCCTTTTACTGTATCAGACTCGAAATAAATTTAGTAAAGTTGACCTTAAATGCCTTCATAATAAATGTTTGGTAACCAGTTCATTTTATTTACCTTGTAATAAAAAGTCCATCACGTTTAGGGCGTGCAGATTGTATATCTTTTAGCAAACAATCAATATTCTCTGCTACTTGTTTGGCGTCCATATTAATCTGTAGAATAAGAAAATATATTTTTTTTTTACCTACCCATTATAGGCAGCATTATAGTAGGGAAGGCAGAGTGAGAGAGAATTTTTAAGACACTCCTTTCCCTAGCAATAATACTGCTTAATTTGCCCAAAGGTATAATTTATTTGTAATCAAGAACTAAATTAACAAAAAAATTACAAATAATAATAATAATAAGTAACATTACCCTCCCAATAGGAACCTCGGCGGAGCCAAAATTCTGTTGATTCTCATCTTTATTAACCCTATATTGTATGCCAGCTGCAAACTTCTTTACCAGTTCACATATGTTGGGGTCTAAAGTACCAGCTCTCACATTAGGAAAACGTCTCTTCATTAAACCTCTTATTGGTACCAAGTCAGTTAAAATGTTAGGATGTGCTATTACATAGTCGTAGTCGCCAACTTTTATTTCACCTTCCTGTGATATAAAATTTGATATGTAGATAGGCAGAGGAACCTAGTTTTACGATACTCCATTCCCCTCGCACACACCAAGGAGTCACACCAACATATTTTGTTTTCAGCATATTTAAAAAATATATTTTTTTTTTTTATGGGAGAGGACAAGGCAAACGAGCGTTCGGGTCACCTGATGGTAAGTGATCACCGCCGCCCACGACCCCATGCAACACCAGAGGAGCCACAGGTGCGTTGCCAGCCTTTTTAAGGTGGAGATGAAGGGCACCGGGGCCCGGCATTACCTAATGCGAAACGCAGTAGCAAGGGCCACTACTTCACGCCGGTTTAAGATGCCGGGGGTGGTATTAAATCCGGTCGAGTCTGCCCATGCGTGTTGCCATTTACTGGCGACGTGACTCTTCCACACGTACTTTAGTCGCCTCTTACGACACCGACAGTACCAGGGTGATCCTATTCTAAGCCGGGACCACACGGCTGAAAAATAGGTAACGCCAGAAAATATACTATGTTTTAATTTTTTTCCTATGTCCAAAAATGACTGAGATAATAAGCATTATCCGCGGCTAAGCGTGTGACGTATGTTTGCCAGCGTCGCGTCTGGCCAATAGACGCTTGCGAACATTTTCACACTTAGGCTCGTTGTGCTCTCGCGGTTCATTATTATTCCTCTACTGCGTGACGTCAGGTCGCGTCTCGACGGAATGCAAATTTTAAAAAGCGCTGAAACTTTCCAAATTTACCACTTCAGAAATCTTGGCTCCATATTTGATGAAATAAAAACTATTATTGTCTGTACGAGTATGCACATTAAAGGCAAAATTGTTATTGTATAGTTATGATATGTTGGTGTGACTCATTGTCGAGATTTTTTGTCACGCTGTATCTCGCGTGCAGCAGAAGAAGCCTCAAATAAAATATCAAATATTTATTTCCTTGAATGGGAATTGAACAATCAATATATAAACATATCAAATCGCATAACATCGGTTTTGAGTGTAACCATGCTAACAGCCTATTTTAAACAAATTTTTAGAAGAGAAAAAAATATTTTTACAAAACCATGAGTTATATTATGTACTATCAGAAAGTTCTTATAATTTCAAAAATTGATTTGTATTCTCTACTAAATGAAATAAATTGAAGGTCATTTATATATTTATGAACACTTTCCAATGGTATAATAATGTACACCATGTAAAAAACAAACAGCAGCTTGCTGCAGCAGCTGCCTTCAAAAGAAGGCAAATTTCTTTTAATCTAAAAATTAAAAGAAACAGCATAAAAGCTATTTCATAAATACTACATATCTCACCTGTATTTTCTTAATCAAATCATTGCTACCGACTTTAGTTGCTCCTGCCTCTTCAACCTGTTTAGCCAGTTCAGGTCCCTTACAAAATGCGAGGATAGTTCTTTCTTCTTCACGAGGGAAAAAATGGGGTAAGAGGGCTAAGCGTGTAAAGTTGTCTATATAACGATTCTGTAATATATAGACAAAAATATTAATTTGCATATACAGATAAAAAAATAATTTTTTTTCAGAGTTATGTTTTTTAACTTCATAAAGGATAGGCAAAAGAAATTTGGCATTAAGGCACTTGGTAAGGGACCATTTTCTTGTTGACAGATTGAGTCAAAGGCAAAACAACAACAAGGCTATAAGCTGATACATATCACACATTAAAAAATTGTTTTATTAGAAACTTTAAATCTTATCTCACATTAGTAAAAAATTACAGACTATTGTTATTATTCATTATGTAAGTTCTCATTAAGCTTTTAAAGTTTCAGTTTGATTATTAAAGCTTAATATTATTGTACCTACATAGTGGTCCCTGCTAACAAGAATGATATAAAAGTAGTCTCGACAAGATTGAGAACCCCTGATTTATACAAATATCCTAACCCCAGGAACTACTTCTATTAAAAAAAATCTTTTGTAACATACTATACATTTAACACTGAGTATGTTATAAATACGTTAGTTTAATATGTCCAAGTACTGCAGAATTAATAAGTAAATAATATCTAAAATAAGCTACCTTTTTAACAGCTTCCATATTCAATTCAACATGTGCATATATATAAGAATCCATAGCATTAAACATGGTTGGGTGATGGGTCTCTTGGTGAGCTTTAACCGCATCCTCTGCAGTGTAAATAAGCCAACGATAGCACTGCATTGGATATACATCATCAGTGGATATTGATTTGTAAGAATCATCTTGATGTTTATTCGTGTGCACTGTTATTGTTCTGAAAACATTTTTATTAGTAATTTCTCTCTTCTAGTATATGGGTTAGGTGTATGCAAAGATAGGTAAACCACTCCAGCCACCAAGCATAATTCACTATAATTTTAGGTACAGCACTCTGTTGCAATTATGCTTTGGCTTGTCACCAGAGCAAGGATATATTCAAATTCATAATGGTCCCATTAACATGTCAGTCAATTAGCTGTTACAGCTAATTTATTATTTAATTTTCATAAGATATCAACCCATATATATAAAAAATTAAAACATTAATATAAAGTTTATAAATTATTTTAAAATAGAAAAAAATATGGAATTAAAAAGTGAAGTTATGAAATGATTATTGATAGAGTTATATAAGAAAAAGAAAATACACACTTGCATTTATTAATAAAAAATACAAATGTAAAGAATTTTATGTTTCATTTTTTGGCAATTTAAAAATTCATCAATTAAAATAATACTTACTTTTTTCCTCTTTGGTTATGTGGAATGAAACCCACTTTAGTGATTTCAACTTTAACTTTTTTTGCTCGGGCTTTTGCCCTGGTTCCTTTTCTAGCTGCATAATAAACTGGACCACTATGGATGGATTTCTTAAAAAGTTATATTTTCACAAATTAGTAATAGTTTTATTAAAGTATCTTATATATTTATTATTGCTTTTACTTACAAAAACAGTTGCGTTAGACTTTTGTAGACATAAAGAAGTATTAAATAGGGAACCTGAAATAATATTTCCTTATATTTATTCAATTTGCCATTAATCGATAACAATAAATAAAACAGTACATGGTTTTACTGCTGCTTATAAACTTACGAAATAACGTCCCAGCCATTATAAATAGCAAAATTCAGGATAAGAATTATTAAATAATATTTATTATGAAGAGCTACTTCAATTTAGGTTATAGTAATTAGAGTGTACTCTATGGTTATGAATAGACAATTTGAATTTACCAAATTTAATTTACCAACATTGCTTACACATATAATATATGTGTAAGGTAAATTTTAATTTTATGATAATAAAATAAATTTTTAAGCTTAACGCTGTATTCCACACACAGTAGGGTTGCCAGAGGGTACCTAGTGTTAAGACACTCAGTCCCTCACTTTCCACTGATTCTGAAGGCCTCAAAAAATATTAACTTAAAATAGTATTTTGTATTAAAAATAAATGATCTGTGTCGTTATAAACTATAAATACTATCTGTGGGTTGGATGTATTCTGTGGGGTTAAGCAACGGCAAGCTTTTCGACTTATTCGTTTCCGTCAAATTAAAACAATCAGTCGGTTACCTGTAGAGAGAGGTAGTTGATAAATGATAATACTTATAATTGACAACAATTCATGCAGAATATGTAAATAATGAATTAACTTAATGATTCTGTGTGATATTAATATTTAAAACAGTGTTGACTGTGCTTTAAAATATGGAGAAACTCAATTGGACGTTACTGTTGATTTCTTTATGTGTTTTGCTTTGGGGTGTGGCCGGGCAATATGAATGGCAAATTCGCGATGCTTTCGATGATATTCGAGGTAGAATGGATAAAATAAATGCTGACAATTGTTATATAGCTCACGTCGATGATCTTGCTTTACCAAAGGACTCCGTTTCCCATCATCCTGACGTGAAAGAAATAAACATTAACCCTGTGTTTGCAAATCGTACTGCAATGTTGCATTTACACAATATGGCTTTGACTAGAGCTTTCTTTTGGAGCTATATTTTACAGTCGAGATTTATTCGGCCTGCAATAAATGACACTTACGATCCCGGAATGATGTACTATTTCTTGTCTTCTGTCGCCGATGTATCAGCTAATCCCTACATAAATGCTAGCTCGGTATACTTTTCTCCAAACATGTCATATACGTCGTCTTATCGAGGATTCTTCAATAAAACTTTGCCTAGATTTGCTCCACGAGCATTGAGAGCTGACGATTTTAATGACCCTGTACATTTACAAAAGATATCAACATTAAACACATTCTATGTAGAAGACTTAGGCGCATTCGATCCCGATAGTCTTTCAAAGGATTACACATCTGATTTCTATAGAACTAATGAGTGGTACAAACTTTTATTACCTGACAAAGTTGAGAAGAGACATGACACTAAAACAACATACCAAGTTGAAATAAGATATGCAAACAATACTAATGAGACATTTACATTCCATGGACCTCCAGGGAGTGATGAGGTTTGTATTGTTTATGTTTATTAATGCAACAATTATGGGTTTTATTATCATTATGAAATTTAAGTGTTTTCTTTTCCTTACTGTAATAGGTCATCAGTAAACAAGGAGTATCATATGTATTTCCTATATTCGAAACATAGTCTCTAATCTAAAATAGGTGGAATGTGTATGTGTGTCTACTAACTTAAAGCAAGAAATAGTATCAATATTATTATTAATTTTATATCATGATATATTATTATGTATTAGTAAAATTTAGAAATAAATATAATATTTTATTTATTATATATTTTTTTAACAATGTCTAACAGTTACCAGGTCCTGTGAACTGGACTAAACCTTATTTTGATTGCGGAAGACTTAACAAATGGCTTGTGGGTGCAGTATCACCGGTTGCCGATATCTATCCTCGTCATACACAGTTCAGGCATATTGAATATCCAACGTAAGTATGATGGAAAGTGAAGAATAGAGTGTCTTAATACTAGATTCCCTTATGCCTCCCCTAACTGAAACTAAAATGAATGGCATGTAAATGTGAGAGATGTAAGTTACCTTTGCATTAAATAATATTATAAAACAATTTTTCTTTTTACATTTTTTTTACAGATACACAGCAGTGGTTGTAATGGAAATGGACTATGACAGAATAGATATAAATCAATGTCCGCCAAGTGCGGGCAATGACAAGCCTAACAGATTCGCAGATACCTCTCGGTGTAAAAATGAAACAACTGAGGTTAATTATTCGATTATTCTAGTGTATTTTTTAAAATGATTTATTCTTGTGAGCAAGAATCAGTAATAAAGACAAAATTGAAAATATTAAGCATTTCATCAATTCCAATATTGAATATTTTCCCCTGTACGGAAATCAAACTCACAAATGTTGTGTGTACAGTCTTATTCTTCCCCTTGCCCTTCAAAAATGATCAATTTTACAATATTACTATTGAAAGAGAAAGAAGTATTGAATATTATTATTATTATTTTCAGTGTGAACCATTACATGGCTGGGGTTTTAGACGTGGTGGCTATCAATGCAGATGTAGACCTGGATATAGATTACCAGGCATAGTGAGGCGGCCATTTTTAGGTGAAATTGTGGAACGAGCAACTTCAGATCAGTATTACAATAATTTTGATTGTTTGGAAATTGGATGTGAGTTTTTAAATTTATTTTGTTATATTCTAATTTGTTTTGTAGATGAATCTATACATGTAATATTAAATGTGGCTGATTAGAGTAAGTACATGCAATGTATATGAAACTTTTGGAGAAAAACTTATTGGGGACATTTATCAATGTAATATGTTGATTGAAATTAGGTGATTTTTAAAATTTTTGTGTTTGGTTTTGGACACACTAATGAAAATCGTATAATATTTCCACATATGACAACTTGGCCATTCTTAATATTTATAAATTCATACATTAATTTAGACAACATGGTTTTTTCTACTATTTGGATTTTTAAACTTGGTTTATTTAATTGGAAAAATACAATTATTCTAATGTATAAATATTAAAAACATCAATTTATTATATCTTTTCCTATCATAATATTATGATTGTATAAAGGTCAAAATTATAGCATAAACTTTAAAGCTTAGGTTTGATTTCCTCTCGGGAGAATAGTGGTTTTATTAGTTTCCAAGTAATTGTATGAAAATTGGATGATGGGGAACAGTGTTTTAACACTATGTTGCCTCTCGCAGTGGTGTATGACGGTAAACGACGGTTGTGGTTTGGATTCTGAGAGAATGAAATATTTAACATTGTCATTTATTCACTAAGATAACGAGGGAAATTATGGCGTTCAGTTACGCTACTCAACAAACACTCGAGAATTCAGCGAAAAGTGGGGAACAGTGTTTTAATATTAAGTAAGGTTTCCTGTCTATCCTTAAATAATGATACATTTTAGGGATTCAAAAGCTGCCAGTCCAATGGGAGAAAGCCCATCCATTCATAAGAGCCATTTATGCGGATAAATATTATGAATATGTAAACGCGACCAGCGGTCCCGCTTCCTTACACACGGAGAGAATAAATGTATATGAAGTCATCAATTTTATAAGAAGTGTACAACCTGATAATTGTAGCTTGTAAGTATTTAATTATAATAGAATAATAAATTATTTTTAAAATAAAATAAAAAAAGTACAATTAATATAGACTAAGTATGTTGCTGATGTGATGCAGCGGCACAAGGGTTTGACTGTAACGCGATTTACGTAAAAAAAAGGTGGCGAATGATCTCGTCAGGGAGATTGTATTATTTTTATTTTTGAACTAAAGCGAAAAAGGAGTGCAGCATTGAGTAGCATGTATTTAGTTCCTCTGGAAAGTAGAGAATGCAGTGTCTTTTCCCTCTGTGTAAGGTGGGGTTTTGTGAAGTTGAATTTATTATATGTAAAATAATTTATTGCGGATTTTAAACGATATAGACTAGTAAAGAATAAACATCACGATATCTATATAATATATGATATGGTGCAGAGGAAACACATCTTTTTCAATATTGAATTACTGGGATACAACAATGGGTTTTGTTTTTTTTTAATTTATTATAACATAGTAATAATAATTAAAATAAATATGTACAATAAATAAACAAAACAAAAAAGTATACAAGAATACAAATAATGTTAACAAACATAAGAAACAAAGATAAATATATTATAACATTAGAAAAAGGTCTATCTTAAATATTCTTAAAGTCTTAAGGTCATCGAGTGTGCTAGGCTTGTTCAAGTACACTTTTGATTTCAAATCAGACATTGTGTCCCAGTAATTCAATATTGAAAAATGTGTTTCCTCTGCACCACTCTGTATAAATTATTCCCTATCTGTATTAATTTTTTTTCAGATACAATCCTTCAGATTTAATATTAAATGGTGATATAGCGTATGGTGCAGAGGAACAGTTTGTAAATCAAGCGAAGATGGCGGTGCGATTAGCGAATTTCATTAGTGCTTTCTTACAAGTAATTATTTACTATATATTGTTCAACTCATTCATTTATTTATTAATTCATTTTATGTGCCATTGTGGCGCAGGGGCACAAGGGTGTGGGTGTAACGCGACGATTGTGAAATTTGGCGGAAAGCTGGGAACGTAGTGTCTTAACACTAGGTTCCCTCTACGTAACCTGCTGTATGCGGGATACAACGTGAAGCTGATTTATTTTGATTTTTTTTAACTTTAGGTGTCAGATCCAAAAGAAGTGTTCAGTGGTACTCGAGTGGCAGACAAACCCCTTACTGAGGATCAAATGCTGGGAGAAACTTTGGCGATAGTACTTGGTGATTCTAAAGTTTGGTCAGCTGGTAAGTTATGTTTCTTTGTATATTGTAAAAATTAAATTTTATGTAAATAATTTTAAAAAAGTGAAAAATATTTTTTTTATTCAAATTAGTTAATAAGAAAAATATATATTTTATTACAAATTAATTTAAATGATTCTTCATTTAAATTCTTAGTGTTTCACATTTTCTATGTTTACACTATTCTTAGTGTAAACATAGAAAATGCACTATGCACTGCCATATTTTATTTATTATCTTTTAATCCAATTTTTTTATATAAGCGTGTTGTTTAGCTTTTTAACCATTATTTTTTACAAGGTGATCTACAATTCGGAATTTGGTACGGAGCCGTCGGTGGGCGAGTCACCCGCCGTCATATTATAGCACTATCATTTCCGTTACAAACATTAATAGATACTCATTCACGAAGCTCACTTATTAGCTTATATAAATTATTTTTATTTTACATTTTACCCGTCTCTTAATAACATTTTGTTGAATATAATATAATTTTTTTCTCAGGTACATATTGGGATAGAAATAAGTTTACTAATAGAACGTTCTTCGCGCCATTCGCCTACAAAACTGAGTTGAACACGCGTAAATTCAAATTGGAAGATCTGGCCAGGATTAACAAAACAGGTATTTTATATTTTTATACTTTTTAGTCGCCATTTTGTATGCATGGATGTCGCCATTTTATTTTAATTTAGATACTTGTGTGTTTCGATCCCCACCGGGGAGAATGAATTAGTATCACAAAATGCGACGTTGAGTTCCGCTGCTCAACAAGCATTGCGTCCAGAATTTGGCGGCAAGTGGGAAACTGAAGTTTTTAAATGGGAATGGAGTGTCTTTACACTGGGCTAAGTTGCTTCTGCCTACTCTGCTATTTGCGAAAAACAGCGTGACCCTAAAAAAAATTGTTATTAAATATAAATTATATACTTACAGAGGACGTATACACAAACAAGCCGTGGTTCCAATTCCTGAAACAAAGGTGGTCTACCAATTTCGACAGCCTAGAGAAATTCTTTCTCAAAATGAAAATACGTGACGATGAAATGGGAAAATATTTGAAACAATACGAGAGATATCCAACATTTTATAAAGCTGCTAACTTACACCATGGACATTGGACTCAGCCTTACTATGATTGTAGCGGTAGTCTGAAACAATGGGTAATTACATATGCTGCACCGTTCTTCGGTTGGGATAACGTTAAAGTTAAATTGGAGTTTAAGTGAGTTTGTTTTACTTTATCTTTGATGTGTTTTAAAGTGTTATTCTACATTAAGGACAAAAACACGGTATAAAAATTTTAATGTAGTTCCATCAAGTGCTCTTATACTAAGCCATACATTCTAATCAAGCTATTTTGATTGATTGAATGATTGAATGTGGCAAAAGTCTCTTTTTAGGTTTCCAAGAGGCGCGGTTTCGAATACCGTTATGTGATTATTTTTTTTTCTTAAATATTTTTCTATAATTTTTTTTAAAGTAGGTACCAATATTACTACTTGTATAAAATTATCTTAAATTTTATATATTTATTAATTTTTAATTTTATTCTTATTTTCAGGGGGGTAGTAGCAGTGACGATGGCGTTAATGTCCTTAGATATAAACCAATGTCCGGACAAGTATTATGTGCCTAATGCCTTCAAAGGCACTGATAAGTGTGATAGAAGTTCCTCTTATGTAAGTTATTCCCATATTTTTTAGCTTTACGCTGTATCCCGCACATAGCAGGGTAGGCAGAGGAAACATGGGAAGATAGTGTAAATTTAAACTCTTCATTCTCACTAAGATGTGCTGAATGAAAGTACTTTTAATTACTACATATTATTGAACAATTGAGTGATGAAAGAATGGTACAAAAAATTTATGATGGAAAAGTGAGTGGTAAGATAGCTAAGGGGAGACCTCGTTTGGCCTTCGAAAACACAGTATCTATGATACTAGGAAGATCACGTAAAAAGCATGAGGACTGGAGGTCATGTATGAAGAGGTTGATGACAGTGGATGAGGCGAGAACGGTATGTAGAGACCGTAGCGTTTGGCGCTCCGTTCTCACTGACTACCCCGCTAGGGATAAAGCGTGAAGATAAGTTAAGTTATTGAAATACCTAAAGTTGAACTAAATAATTGCGATTTTTAAGCAAAAGAGTGAATCACTTTATATATATTTTCCCTGGTGGCGTAGCAACATAGCGTCCAACTGTAAACTGGAGGGTTGCAGATTTGATTCTCAGAAAAGAATTTTTCTTTAATATAGCTGGTCTGATGATAATGTCATGAAAAACTAGTCTTGAAACTAGGTTATATCTGCCTGAGTAGTATACATGAAGATATAAAAATATTTCCAATATCTTTTTAATTATTTTCTGTTTCTTTCTAATTATTTCCTATTCCTGGTGCAGTGTGTACCAATTCAAGGTCGCGGGTTCGACACCGGGGGTTACAAATGCGAATGCCTCCAAGGATTTGAGTACCCATTCGAAGATCCCATAACATACTACGACGGCCAAATAGTCGAAGCGGAATTCCAAAACATAATAGAGGATAAAGTAACAAGAATTGATATGTTTAAATGTAGGTTGGCCGGTGCTAGTAATATACAAGTTAGTTTTGTCATGTTGGTAGTATTGTTGACATTTTTGTGGAAAATTAGGTAAAATATGGTCATTTTTGATTTCTCTTACAGTGTGTATTTTATATGGATGTTGTCAAGTTTTTGTCCGATGTCTTGATTATATTTTATTGTATAAGATTAAAATAAACTAAGAAAGGTATGATTGAAATATTACTCTATAATTATTTTATATTATTATATTAATCTTGAGTTAATATTACGAGATTTACAGTATGCAACATGAAAAATGGACATGGTGTGTAGTAGTGAAAAAAATATATGCTTAACATGTGTATAGGTGTTATTATATAATCTTAAAAACATTATAAACAATCAATATGACAAACAATTGAGAAAAACATATTTAAAGGTTTTCTATAATATAATTCTTTTTATATAGTATAGTAATTCAGTTTGTTACTTTAAGGTAAAAAATATATCATTTATGTATTTATATGTATTTCTAAAGAACATCACCAAAATGTATTGAACATAGGTAAATATGGCAATACTAAGTAATTTTTAAATTATTTTTTATATTGTGAATCTCATATGTTATAATTATATTATTTTTATATTACTCGATATAATATTGTACATGTGTACAAAATACAATCGTGAAGTTCAGATTCAACACTTTTCTGCAGAGACAAGCAGTGGCGGCTCTGGAGTTAGGCTTTCTAAACTATTGCACATTGTATACTCAAGAAAAAAACAGAAACATCAGGGGAGTTATGACTCCTTATGACCGTACTGTAAGCCCCCTTTTATTCGCATTTTTTACTTATTAAATAGAAAAAAAAACCTAGTAATGCATAGTTGATAGTTTTTAGGAAATAGCACAAAGATAGTGAAATCTGATCATTTTATTATATTCTTTATTATAACGTAAATATTTACTTTTGATTTATATTTATTTTATCTGCAGTACAAAATAATAAAGAATTAACCTTATTTAATTTTGTACTGCAGCTACAATGGATCTACATGTAATTAATTGCTTTAAGACATATATTTTTTCTTATATTTAATTTTTCATGTGTATACTATTAATTCTGCATTTATGTAGTTAAATCACATTTTACGTTTAGTTTATAAGGCGACAAGTAAAATAATTATTCTCAGTTTGTAATCTCAGGTTTTTTTATTTAAATATGATTAATTTGTTATTTCTAATAATGAAATATTGTATGTTTTACTTTTTGTTACAGATTTATATTTTACGTATTTTATTTTTTAAAAAAATATGTTCATGCTAAAGAAAAAAATATATTATAGGAGCAAACTAAAATTTAGTATCTACTCATTTTCTGTCTAGCAGATTGTGGCATTTAACTTTTTTTTCTAAATATGTTTGATCCTTAAAGGAATTGAAAAATTATTGTATTCTTTATGTACTTGTATTATAATAGGTTGTAGATTTATGTATATAGGAAATATGACTTAAATGTAACATTCCAAAAGTCTTCAAAGCCGTCCATTTTCAAGTGCCTTTTTATATATTTTTTAATAAATCCCACGTGAATAGTAGTAATGTTGTTTTATTTAATCGCTTCTTACATACATGTGTTCTGGTATACTAAAAAAATTATAAAGAACATACAATATGGCAAGGATGATAGTTTTATAATTTGTTTTTTTAAGAAAAAAGTATAACTGTATTATTTATTCATTGATTAGAATTTTTAATATACAAAAAAAATCTTATTGCCAGATTTTTGCGAATAATTTTAAACTTTTTACATGTGTGGTATGGAGAAGAATCACTTACTTGTGCTCCGACATAATATTGTGGCGTACGTAAACCAAGACTCCAATTAAACCAACATATAAAGTTATGTAAATAATCATATATAATACAATCGCTGTCTTTACTAAATTCATTTTTATTTTGTCTGGTGGTAAGATGTACGGTTATTTTTTTAAATTTTACATTGTTTTTGTTTTATTTTCTTGTAGGAAATAGAAATTTGGTTGGTTTTACTATTGTCACTATGACTGTTACAGCAGGTCGGTGTATAGTTTTTTGTCATATTCTGGTATTAATAATTTCAAGATACTATTGATAACATAATTAATATTATCAATATTAATATAATTCAAGAAATAAATAATTTTATTATAATTTATTTTTTAATATAAATTATTTATGTATATTTATTTTATTTATGTGTATTTTATTGTTATAGTTTTTAAGTTTGTCACACTTTCCCAACGAGCCCTTATCAATTATCAGTTGACATTGTAGTGACAGTGACAGCCTTAGTGCTTTTAAATTTGAGGAGGAAATAGTTTGAATTTCCTCTGAAATATTATTAAAATACGTGTTTTCTTACTAATAAAGAAATAATAAATTTAAAAGGTATTAAAAAAATGTTTTGTACATAACTTTCCATTCATCTTTCATTGAAATAACCGTGAAGAAGGTCTCAACCTTGACATCCATTGAAAAAGTGAACACGTAATAATATGCATAGAAATTAAAATGTAGGAATTCTGGCCGCATGTATATGTAGAATATATTTTAGTTGTTTTACTTTTTATATAATAATAGCTTTTTAATATATTCATAAACTTCATTTTTGAGTGTCATAGTCTAATTATCGTCTATTTTTTATTGTGCTAAGGTAAACATAAATATAAAATACAATTTTAATTTACTTTTTATTACAGCAAAATGAGTGCACTGGCAAAGAAATTAATTGATCAGCTGAAAAGCAAAGAATTTAGAGAATATTTAATGAGGTAATTTATTTTAATTAAAAATTTACATTAATTACTTTTTATTATATTTCTGTTACTTTTTAATGTTTTTTATATTTCAGCACCCATTTCTGGGGTCCTGTAGCAAATTGGGGAATACCATTGGCTGCTATTGCTGACACCAAGAAGGATCCTAGCTTTATTAGTGGCAAAATGACTATCGGTATGATATAAAGACAATTCAGTATGTATATAAACTACTCTATGTGTCATAAAAATATATTGTACGATTCAGTCCCTACTTGGAGGAATGAATTACTATCATTCTAGTCCTGGTAACAAGGAATTGTAGCATGGAGTACTATCACTAGGCATGCAATGTCTCAAATATTTAATGGGGCACTAGGAACAGTGTTATACCACTATGATGATGCATGAAGTTTCTTATGTAGGTTAAGGAAGTTTTGTATGATATTACATTTTAGGGTTCATCTAGTTTAGGATAATCTATCACCATGTCAAGCAAGTCTATTTATTGCTCTCATAATAACTGATTCTATATATACAATATTTTAAGAATAACTTTCATTGCACTGCTTTATTCAAAAGATATTTCAAGCTTAAGCACACAGAATTAAAGATGAGACTTAAGGTCACTTAAAAAGTAATAACGAAAAGATATAGATAGATAGATAGATTCTTTGGTGATGAGCTGGTGGTAGCTTTTTTAATGTTCATTCGAAAATTCAAAAGTGCTTATAATTGTCTACTTGAACAAAGAATTTGAATTATTTCCAGTGGGAATTGAATCCACAACTTGTCACGATACTTCACACTCAGTGGTTTGAATTATTCTCATTTCCTTGCCTTGAAAATAACAAGGAGCTTGGTGTTCATTCAGAAATTACCATCATAAGGCCGTAACGGCGCAGTAGAACACCGTCCGGCTGTAAAAGTGACGGTTCTTAGTTTGATTACCACCAGGGTGAAATACGTTCATGCTTCAATTTTTCTTCATCAAGACAAAACGCATTTTTTATTTCGCCTTTTTAACAGACATAATTGAGCAGAAGTTTTAAAGTATTAATTTTAGAATACGTACATTTTTCATTTTCATTACCAGAGCAAGGAAATGAAAATATTTATTATATAGGAATCGAACCTACAACCAGTCGCGTTTACAGTCGCATGCTTGTGCCCCTGCGCCATGATTGGCCACATTAATATAATTTTAATACTTAAACTTAATGGCACTTAAAAATTAATTGATATCTTTACGTGTAACAGTAAAATTATTTTAAGTAAATTGGAAATTGGGTTATTTTCCCAGTTCCATTAAAACCCTCCAAAGCAAATTAAACATTTTTGAAATCGAATATTGTAATTACGTATTGTCTCATTCGATGAGCAATTTAATATTGGAGTCGTCGAAGCGCGACTTAAGGCTAATTAAATATTTTAATGGTGTTTTTTATATTTGGCAACTTTTACGTAGACAGTTCAGAGATATGAAAAGCTCCGATTTGTTTTGTTATCAGAGCGAGTGTGAATCAAACCTGCACCCTGTCTGGTCTAATGGCGACACTTTGAATAGTAAACGGTCTTATTAAATAAATGACATGATAAGAATCAACGTACAGTTAAAAATTCCGTTGCGAAATCAAAAGCAACAGCATAAAGCCTCTCCAGATAAAAACCGGCGCTAACAAGTGTTCGAAGATAAACGATATGAGATCCACGCTTCAATAAGATAACAGTGAATGCTATCTACATTCCGTTTTCAGTGATTCTCACTTGGAATGATTAAATAAAACGGCCGAGCTATTTTCGAAGGTATTATCTGGTAGGTATTAACTGAGTAACGCGATTGTTGTGGGTTTGATTCTCGGTCCGGGGAAATGAAAAAAAACAACACAAAATGCGGCGTTCAGTTCCTTTAACAACAACTCAACACGCGATGTTTGGGAAATTGTGTTGTGCGTTGGGAATGGAGTGAGTACACTAGGTTCCTTCGGCACTGCGTGCTGTGTGCAATATTGCCTGGAAGTTATTAATTCAAGCTAATATTATATTACATGTTTAAACTTTATATTTCTCTCGGTCTTATTTATTATAATAAAAAATACTTATGGTTCTCGACCGTTAGATAATAAGAATGAGAGATTTATATATATAAGTCCTAAGGAAAAGAGGAAAAAAAACCAATTAATTTTTAACTTCATGTTGTATGTCGCAGAGGGTACCTGTTGTCCACTTCGTTCCCTAATTTACACTCAATATTCGCGATGCTGCATGTTGTCGTTTTGTCTTGTTACCGGAGTCACGGCTACTTCCGGATGCTATGCCGCTATCACCATGTCGTCTTTTGACATTCAGTTAATCTTTAAAAATATATACTATCTTAGAGGAAGGGTGACGTCACAGGACCTCTCGATTAGGATACCTATATGATAACGTCTGTGATTAAATCGCCGCACTATATTACATCATGCAATGGTACTAAAGATATGATAAATATAACTAGAAGTATTTAATAAATGCTATATCCCAAAATAAAATGAGAAATGAATAAATAATTTTATTTATTTGTATTGTAAAAAATTAGGTTATTAAGTATTTATTAAGGCCCACATATATACTATTTTGTTTTGATGTATTATATCTCTATTGGAGTATAAAAGATTTATTTATCAAAAAATATTTATAAAATTAAATTTGTATTTTAATTGTTTTTTTTTTAGATATAGGTATAATTAAGTTACAATTTTATTGTTTCATTAGTTGTTATCAATTTATTAATAAAAGGTGCAAGTTATATATATAAAATATTTTTGTTTCAGCCTTGTCGCTATATTCTCTTATGTTCATGAGATTCGCCTGGAGGGTCAAACCGAGGAACATGCTGCTATTCGCATGTCATTTCACCAACGAATGTGCACAAATTACACAGGGTGTTCGATTCGTCAACTATTACTATATACAGGGTGAGGAAAAGAAAGAAGTTCAGTCTAAAGATAAATAGATATTAAAGGGTAGTATAATATTTAAATAGGTACTACAGTAGAAATGACTACAACGCTATAATTATGTATTAATTATCTAATTAGTTTGACAGTCTACATCTAAACACTTTTACATTATATTGTCTGTGCAATATGACTTTTTAGTATTTTGAATCTGTGCAATATTGTGACATGAAACAACCTAAATAGTCCAATACACACTCAAAGTGGAAGTTTGTTCAAGGTTTTAACATTTTATTGAGTGTGTATGGGGCGCTTTGTAATCTATAAAATATTATATAAACTCAAATATTATATAGAAACAAGCTTGCCAAATAGAAAATTAGTTCAATTGATAGTCGCCAAATGTATATTTAATATATATTTTATCTATATCTAAAAAGATTAAATAAATAGATTTATAAAGTTAGTGTGCACTTAAAATATATTTCTATAAACAAAGAGACAAATATAAATGATCAAATTGTTTTCTTAGTTATTTATATGGTACTAGTTAAGAAGAACTATTTTTAACGTACTTTGTACATATTTGTACGTCAGGTGTAAGAGTATAACTATTTAATTTGGTGTAAAATTGTTTATCTAGAATCTTGTTTATAATCTGTGTGATAATTTTATGTACGCTGTTTATTTGACTATAAAAAAACTGTTCTTTTTAATTATTCCTTAAGCCGTTGTTTTTGTTAAAATACGCGAAAAGAAAAAAATATAGCTAGTATCTGTATCTATTTTATTATAACCATGCTGTATATAAAGCTGTTATAAGTGAATGATTAAAAAATATATTGTAGTTACTGTTATATAGTTGAAAATGTATAATAACTATAATATCTCTGAATGTCCAATAGTTAAACGATGTACATTTTGTTATTTCTTTTTTGTAATAGTTCTTACTTTTATTTATTTTCTCTATCTTTTGGTATTATATCGTTTATCTTAATCTATTTTAATTTCACTATAATTATTTAACTACACAACTGGATGTAATACTTAAAAATATTATGGCTGTTAAGAAGTGAGTTTTAGTACTTTTAACAAGTAACAAGCGTTGTGGTCATTAAATTGTGACGCTGTTGTGTACAAAAGTATATTTTTTGAATATTTATAGCGATTATATTGAATTATACTCTATTGTTGATCTGTTTTATGGAGTTTTCTTTTTAGAACAACCTCTATATTCATATTTTTTTATTCAATTTCATACTTTTGGAACAGTAAATCTGAAAAAGAAGACAAAAAAGACTGTTAGAGATTCAGAGAGAGAGAGAGAGAGAGAGAGAGAGAGAGAGAGAGAGATTAAAAACTGGTTTGGTTTGATCAAATGTGACAAAATTAAACCCACAATCACTAACGACCGACTTGCCAATTGTACTATGATGGGTCAAACGCTAATTAAATCTATATCTATTCTTATAATAAAATTGTTGTAACTAATACATCTTTATATGGAGAAATATGAGAATTAATGTTCTTTATTATGTTATAATATCCCCATATTTAACGATACACTAAAAGCCAAAACGATGATTTTTTAAATCTTACTTTTATTATATTTTTTATCATTTTATTTGTCCGTGCGTTTGTGCACGCTGATCTCAGAAACGGCTTAACTGATTTAAATACAGTTTTCACAATTATATATTGGCAAATTTCCATTAACATTTACTTTTGTTTTATTCTAATTGGTTCAGAAATGAAAAGTTATAGCCATATAGAATGTTTTGTAAATAGCTGGAAAATAACAGTTTTATTAAACTAACTTAAACTTAATGTATAGATATTGTCTTTAAAATGATTATGTTATAAGAAAACATAATTGTCCAGGTCAGTAAACAAATAATACTGTAGTTCGAGCGGACGAAGCCGCGTGCGGGTCGCTAGTAATAAATATATAAATTTTCATATAATTATAGTCCTGCAATACAGTAACCGATTCGGAATCACAAATGATGCATGCATCATACATGCACATGCACAACCACGTGTGAATGTCAATGGGTACGAGAACCCATTTCCCGCGGAGTTCGCGGAACAATGGTAACTGTACGAGTGTTTGAACACTGTGATTCAAGCTCGCTTTGAGCTCTTGATTTAATGAAGTGAAAACTACTGCGCTCTACTGTAGTGGAGTGTATTGTGTGTATAGCTCCCATTCATAGTGTAGCGTATTGTATTGATATTGTAAAGTTTTTGAGGTTTTATTAAGCGAAAAAAGCAGTTTCAGTTTCGCTTTTTTCAGCATAGCAGGGGCGAAGGGAAAGTTATTGCATTGCATTGCATTTTGAGCTGCGGAACTTAAGCAGAGCGCCGGGCTTTGTCACGTTAATAGAGCGAAGAAATAATAATGAATAATCCAGTCGAATCCACATCCTTTGCTGACGCTGTGATGCTGTGCCACGAAGGAAGAATAGTTAAGACACTCCGTACCCAATTTCCCACCGAATTCTATAGGCAATACTAGCAAGTAATATATCACTTCGGTTCTTTAATAATTTTCTAAGTATATTATTATATCAAAAATAAATAGAAAAGGGCTTCACAGCGTGACACTGAGGTGGAAAAGGGTGAGCGGAATGTCTAAATAAGTTGTGAACTGTGAGCCTGGTGGTAAATCTGTCACTTGTTTACACAGTAGTAGATTTTCATTTTTTACACTGTTTAGTGTTACAGGTATTTTAAGTTAAAAGACATTTTTTGAATTTATATTTAAGTTTTATTTAAATGGAATTAATATCCACTAGAGACTAGTAATACCTAAATAAGATGACCCCCTGAAACTTTTGTTAAACTTTAAATTAAGAAGAAAGTTAGTTCTGCCACTCAACACGCTAGGCCTCCCGGATTTGGTAAAAAGTGGGGAGCGGAGTGTCTGAACACTAGGTTCCCTTTGCCTACCCTGCTTTGAGCGGGATACAGCGTGAGCTGAAGGATACTTCTTTTGTAAGACTCTACTTTCTTCATATTTGCCAATCAAAGCCATTGTTAAGCGAGCGTATTGAAAGGATTAAAAAAAAAAGGATTTTAAACAATTCTTAAGGCCGTAGTCGTGCAGAAATGAAGTGTCTAATTGTAAGCGTGACAGGTAGTTGTGGGTTCGATTCTCGCTTGGGAGAAAGACGGGAAGGGAAGGTGTTGAATACAGCCATTCATTACGCAATGTCTCCATAATTGGGCTGTGTGTAGGGAACGTAGTGTATTAACATTAACTTCCCTCTGCTCACACTGCTATGTTCAGTGCAGGATACAATTTGAAGCTATAAACATTTTGATAAGAATCGAACTCACAATCACCGCGTACTCAGCATTGAGCCCCAATGAGACTTCAAGCCGCGCCGCGTTTCATTTCATCAAATCAACGGAAACTTTGGAATTGCGGTCGCGTCACACTTTGTATAAAGACGACTCATTGTGTGTTTCTAAACACTGCACATTGTTTGTGTCTCGAGTTGCTGAGAAATAGACGTACAAACAAACTTTTACAGATAAGCGATGTGTGCTGGGGAGTCGTGGTTCCATATCTGACTGGTTATTTATTGTGGACTATTTGGTGATGTTTAGAGACATTTCTCAGTTGGACAGTTGATAATGTCTTACTTAATTAGAGCGGGTTCGTGCGGGATTGGAGCGGGTTCATACGTCACGTAAAGAGAAGTATAATTGTCATTGTGTTGTTGGTGATTACTCCTTTTTATACTAAGAATGGAGTGTTTTAATATTAACTTCGCTTTGTATATTGTACATACTCAGGAAATATAAAGGAGAAGACTAAAAAGAAGAGCTAGAAAAGAAACGTAGAGAAATTAAAAAAAAATATTTGGATGCTTCTTTTAATAATATCAATGTAAAATAATTTTCAACAAAAAAAACAATTTGAAAGGCTACATAGGAATAAATGAAATCTTGAACTTGATACCCGTAGTACTTTACTAATTGAAAACTTTTATAATAAACGAAATTTAACCGATGGTATTTTGATGGCAGGTACAGTGGGCCAATTTATATTATATTTATATTATACGAGATGGAGTGTCTTAACACTAGGGTTCTAGGTTCCCTCTGCCTACCCGCTACGTGCGGGGTACAACGTGAAAGAAAGGCATATTGCCTATATACTATATCACGTTTCGTTCAGTTCTAGCTTTATAAGTTTAGATACATAGTTATGCCACCACAAAGTGTAGAACCTCCTAAAAGTGACGACAGAGCCCACTTCATACTCTAGACTCTAGAGTCTGAGAACCATTTCATTTGTTTGGTTTACTTTGATATTGTGAAGATATTATTGACATTCCGTTTTCACAATACCGTTGGCGTGTCATTGTTTAAAGAATAATTATTACATTAGTATATTTAAAATATGTTTTTTCATTTATCTGTGAAGACTCTTGATTGGTTTTGTATATTATGTTTTTGGTTTTAATTTAATAAAATTTAATAAAAAAACTGAAATAAATATTAATTATAATTTTTTTTTATTCAATTAAAGTTTTAAGTAAGTTAGTGGATTCGTTCCCTTTTTTTTAACCTGCATGATTTGGGAGAATACTTTAAGATAAACTTTAAATAATTGAAATTGAATTTAGAATTATTACAATATTAGAATTAATATCGATTAAAAAATATTTCGAGGCCGTTATGCCCTTTCTGTTTTTGTCAAGAATTGAAAATACACCTTTTCCCACGTTCTGTTCAATTTTCATCTGAGAGCGAGGAAATGAAAAAAATCTTTCCCCCAAGTGAAATCCAGCCCACAACCGGTGTTGTTAGCAGTCGGACGCCCAGTTGCTGCTATCATTTCATAGACATTCATAAATAGGTACAGTGAATAAAATAAAGCTATCTGAACAAGAGGCTTAAAGGAAAACGTAGGTTGTTTCGTGAGTTGCGTGATAAATCTACATCTATATATAAATAATAAAATTGTAACTGATCGGTGTCTATATACATGAGTGTATAGACCATACACTCATGTAATAGAAATTTAAATATTGAAAATATTTATCTGATTTCAATTTGTCTGTTTCTTTGTGTGTTTGTGAGTGTGCACGCTAACTCAGAAACGGCTGAACCGTTTTAAATGCAATTTTTATTATTGTATTTTGGCAAAAATCTTATACTAAAATCGGTTCATAAGTAAATTATTCTGTTTGACATAATTGCTATTAGATAACGGTTTTATTGAAATAACTGATAGCTCAGTTTCCAATATTATATGTCTTTAAAATAATAATGTTATTAAAACACTAAAGTAATTCAGATAAGTAAATATGACAGAAGTAATTAGGATTAGTTAACAAATAATTGTGTATTTAAAGCGGGTGAAGCCGCGAGGGAGTCGCTAGTGTTACATAAAATATAACAATATTTGTCCAAACTAAACACGAACAAAGTGGCATTAGACATGGTTTGAGTGTTGGATATCAAGAACGCTGTCACGTGCGGGGGCTGTGTTAATAATAAATACGTATCATTTTTTGTATCTTATTACTGAAAATGAACAACAGAATATATTTAGGCAAAGGATAATCCTTTTATTTGCTTAAAATATAAATTTCACGGTTGACTTTAAAGAATTTTGAAAAGCACTGAACGCTTAAGCGCGCTTAAGAACATAACTTAAAACACTTAAATATACTACACATACATTACGTTAACTTTTACAAAAATTATGAAAAAAACGTCATGGTGTGGCCGTCGTGGTCATACTGTTGACTCCATCTCTTATTCCACTCTCTTATCCGCCATTCTACACACAATGTACCTATAATTGAGTTTTTTTTTTATGGGAGAGGACAAGGCAAACGAGCGTTCGGGTCACCTGATGGTAAGTGATCACCGCCGCCCACGACCCCATGCAACACTAGAGGAGCCACAGGTGCGTTGCCCGCCTTTAAGGTGGAGATGAAGGGCACCGGGGCCCGGCATTACCTAATGCGAAACGCAGTGGCAAGGGCCACTACTTCACGCCGGTTTAAGATGCCGGGGGTGGTATGAAATCCGGTCGAGTCTGCCCATGCGTGTTGCCATTACTGGCGACGTGACTCTACCACACGTACTTTAGTCGCCTCTTACGACACCGACAGTACCAGGGTGATCCTATTCTAAGCCGGGACCACACGGCTGACTTTACCAGAGCGAAGAAATGAAAACATAAATAAATATTTTCTTTCCTCGAGTGGGAATCGAACCCGCAACCAGTCGATTGTGCAGCACAATTTGTACCACTTTTTATTAAACACAAATACAAGAAAATTTTTATTAAACATAAATACGTGAATACGTCACGTACCGGATCACACATCAGACAGCAGAGGAGGTAGGAGTAGGCAAACAGGTCGCGCGTTCACGCTCGATTGATTGGCAAGTGCGGCGCCGTAGAGCCTCCGTCCGGGGCTCCGCGCCACGGCCATACATTATCGAATACATTGTTTTATATTTTGTATGTTTTTTTTATTATGTAGATAATGTAGAGGGTATCTGTTAGCTTTGTGATTTTATTAATATAGTGTAAAGTTATTTTATTGTTAAACTTTATTAGAATTGGGCTCGACACGCTACTGCGTTGCCATATTGGCGCTGACGTTCGACTGTAAACGAGACGGTTGTGAGTTCGATTTCCATTCGGAGGAATGAATCATTTATATTTCTTCTATCATGTAATAAGACAATACGCGGAGTTGAATTACGCTATTCAAGCAATGCAAATAATGTGTCGAAACATTTTTCTTAACAGATAAATCCCTGTGGATACCCTGATATATACGGGATAGAGCGTGAAGCTAAGAAGAAATAACACACTTGTATGTATGTAGTTACATATGTATTCAGAGTTAAGCGTCAAACAAGTTCACGCGTTCACGCTCCATTGCCCGGCGCGGCGCCGGCGGGCCTCCGTCCGGTACGGGGACGACCTACTCACGTTATGAATGTATTTATATGCTTTTCTGAACAATAACACTATATTCTCTCTTTGTTTTTTGGAATTTTTATTTCCTTTTTATTTCAGCGTGGCAGAGGGAACCTAGTGTTAAGAAACTCCACTCCTAGCTTTATGCCGATTTTTTACGGCATTGCGTGGCGGAACTCAACGCCGCGCTTTACCTCGACATCATAGTCAATAGATTAATATATTAAATATTTCGTTTCGTCGAGTGGAAATCGAACCCAAAACTTTTCCAAAAATGTGACTACCTTTTTAATTTCACGCCGTACACCGCATGCTCTCAAAAGTATTATTCTTCTTTATACCCTACGAGATAAAGCGTGAAGAAAAAAAAAATATAAAAAAGCAAAGTAGAGAGGGATATTTTGTACGGTAAAATTTGCTCAAGAAATATTATTAAAAGTAAAATATAAAAATATCTAAAAACTTTTTTTTAAATATTATTCCACACATTAATAATTGAAAAATATAAATTTTTAAGTGTAATGAAAATTTTCAAAATATTATTTAATACCTATAAATCTCAGCCCGATTATATGTAAGAAATGACGCTCGTTCCTACATAGTTCTACGACAAAACAAAAAGGTAAAAGGACAAATTATTATGTCCCAACACGTCACAATATTTGTCAGGGGAATGAAAAAATACAATATTTTCAATGTTCCGAGCAATAAGGGCGAAAAGGACGAAAAGTTGTTGAATTATTAAAACCACGGCTCCGTATGTCTTCGCTAATCTATCTTTTGTCAACGGAGGATTTTATTTTAGTTTATTTTGGAATATTTTAGTTTTCATTTTATTTGTGTATAATATTTTATACAAAAATAGCTTTAAGCTGTATTCCGTGTATTAAAAATTTGAAAAAGCGGGGTTGAAAAAAGGAACCTAGTATTAAGACGCCACGTTCCCCACTTTTCGTTCAATTTTCGAGACATTTGGTGTTGAGTGGTGGAACTCAGCATCGTGCTTTGTCTTGTTACAAGATTGTGGAAATCATAATAATTCATTCCTCAATATCGGCTTCACTTAATTTACTCTAATATTATAGTTACAAAAAATATAAAACGCCACCTATAATGTATTATCGGCCCCCGCGTGGTTTCGCCCGCTTGAATTATACACATATGAGTTATATTTTTTTAAGTATACATAATATATTTGATGAAAATTCTTATACTGTACAAATATATTTTTATGCTATTGATATAATTGCAATCTTTTAAAATTTTATTTGCTTGTGCTTTTAAAAAATTTCGTATAAGACATGTCCCTATCTGCCTACGTAATGTAGCGAGATTTGCTGAGTAAATCCCGATATTGAGGGAATTTCAGGATAAAAATTGGTGTCATATCTCCTATAATTTTTTTAAATTTTATTTCCATAAAAATGAGATATTTTGAAATCTCGAACAGGTACTTCGATTTTATACATTATGTATAAATAAATCTAAGATTATTACACAAAAAAACAAGGTTAAAACTAAACCAGAATTTGTTATAAAAAGCTGAAAACTCGCTGTCATTTTTTCGCGCCATTTCTGTGGACATTTCGCCGCATGACGTGTAGACTGTAGAGACAAAGGCATTTCGTTATTCAGCCTCTAATCTACTGCGACCATTCACGCCCTAGTTCTAGATCGTAGTTAATTGTCGAAGCTATTACTTTACTTGGCTGTAACTTTGTCGTTGCTATCGTTGATTAAATTAGTCGTTAAATGGAATTACCATTTTAATCGTATCTTTGGTGCAGTTGAGTATGAGAACGCGGTGGTTGCAGGTTCATTTATAAAATGAATACAATAATAATAACAGCAAAAGAGAAACAACACAGCTCTCCAATATTGCAGCGATAAAATAGACGATTTTCTCGAGCGCACGGAAGCATTGAAGTACAAAGTAAAACAATTAGAAAAGAAAACCATGGATTTACAGAATATTAATTGTAAGTAAAATTGGTGCTTTAGAACAAATAAAAAAATAATAATAAAAATATTGGAATAATGGGAATTCCTTATACGCCTTAGACGGCATATAATACACTAATACAACGGCCTTGTTCTACACCGATAACAATATCACATGCTAGCTTCGTCATTTCCTTAGTAAATAGGTTATGTTCAAAATGCACTGTAATTAAAATAATTGGAAACTTTAGACGGAGCTCGGTGACAGTTGTAAGTTTCGCAATTAACGGAGCTGCAGGCGCCCTCTAATAGAATGAAATGCATTACCTACAACTACACTTCGCATGATTAATAATTAATTATAATTATTGTCTTGTATTATTATTAGACGCGTTTGGTTATAAACGTCACTGTAGTGGGTTCAATTCCACTATAGGAATGAAAATATGAAACATAGTGCTTTAAGTGTCGCTAGGTTCCATCTGTCTTTCCTGATACAGGCAGGATTCAGTATTAAGTAATTAATACATTTAAGGCTACCATTGACGAGTAGATATTTTATAATATTAGTGTTAATTAAAAAAAATATTTCAATAGAATTAAATTCTAATTTTATTCAAATTTTTTTACTTAAAATCTCCGAATAAAAATAAATTTAAATAAATTTTAATTTAATTTAATAAATTTAAATAAGTCATAGCAGTTGAATAACAATTTTATATAACTGTGCCTGCAAACTAAACTTTTTTAGAAACTAAAACATACGACTGTCATAGAAAATATGTAAGGGGAACAGGTCAAAAATTGCAGCAGTCGAATGCAAAACAAAAATATAGATGTGACCGACAGACAGACAGCGCCCGGCAAAAAGGCTACAGGTTTAACTTTGATTTTTAGCCTGACGCAGCTTTTGATGTGAACATGTAGGATATTGTCATTTCATATTGGAACTATGGGATTTTTCGCAAAAGTTTACGCTTTTAGTATAAAAAGAGTGTACTCTTTTTGAAAATCCTTTCGAAAAGAGTACACTCAAGAGTAAAGCATCCGCTAGAGACCATCTAATGTTAAATATAAATAAAATATAGTTTCCAAATTTAAGGCCAGTCATGGGTTCGATTTCTCCTCGAGGAGATGAAATATTTAAAATTATCATTTCCTATCAAGAGGCTAGTCGTGGCGCAGGCCACAGAGAGTGACTATAAAACCGACTAGTTGTGGATTCGATCTCGTTCCGGTGTCGAGGTAAAACGCGGAATTCGGCAGAATGTGGAGAACGGAGTGTCTTAACACTAGGTTTCCTCTGCCTACCCTGCTGTGTGCGGGATACACCGTGAAGCTGATCCATAATTTCCTCACTCTTGTAACGAAGAAAAGCGCAGTGTTCAGTTCCGCTACTCAACGTGCAGTACCAATAGAATTTCAGCGGAAAGTGGGAACGGATGTGTTTTAACACTAGGTTGTCAAGTTCTCTCTGGCTACCCTGCTATATACGGGATACAGCGTGAAGTTGATAAATAATGTTTTGGTAAGCTATTAATAAATATTTAATATACTAATAAAGTTTCATCTAATGTCGGGAGACGGTAAGCCGTTGGTCGGTTTCAAATTAATTGGTTTAAATGCAAGACTGGCCGCCTGCTCTCTCGCGGTGGACTTAATTTTATAGACTGTATAAACGGATCTAGAGATCGTAACTCAATGCTGCATTGCGGTGATTGTTGAAAAATTAAAAATTTATAGTGCAAACCTGCTAAGTCCGTTTTTTTGTTTGTTCGTTATGTATATTTTTATTCCATTTGAAATTATA
>JBAIZZ010000027.1:809008-990057 GCA_037355905.1 Heliconius aoede
TGGGCTATATTGAGAAAAATAAAATCGCGAGCGGAGATTCAGTCGGGCTGTATATGGCTAAAAGTTATAGGTATCGCTAAAAAAAAAAATACGAGGAAAATGTTCCATGTATATGTAATAAATAGGACTGGAGCTGAAAAAATATACACTTATCATTGATATTTGAACCCGCTATCATTGTATCTAATATGACGTATTATAAACTGCACTACAATAGTTTCAAAATAATTAATTATACATAAAATTGCAATTTAAACAAAACATTATTGCTATCTAACAATCACAGCGTAGTTAGTTAGTTAGTTTACTAACGACGCTATATAACTGTCAATATTTTACACGAGCGCCCGAGGCAACGCGATCAAAATGCCATTCGCGGAATAGCGTACATTTAAAATATTATTGTCAGTATCGGATTTCTATACTAGATTAGATACCATTGAAGCATAGATGCTTAGCAAATTACCGATGGTCCCGGATTCGATTTTGTAGTAAAACATATGTGTATATGTTTTTTAGTTTCTGAGAAATTTGTGGATGTATAAGAACATACATACACTTAAGCCTAAATAACTCGTCATACCTAAATATTTATAATTTATATGTCTAACTGATAACCTCCCTTTTCTGATGAAGTCCGTTAAAAAAGTTCTGTGATACAAGTGATACGTTTGATAAGTTTCGATACAAATCATAGTGATGAAGTACTGGAAGCGGCTAATACTTTAAATAATGCCAACAATTATCTAAGCGCAGGTGTGGCAGAGTCACGCAATACTGTTAAATTGGCGAAAATTATTTTGGATTACGGGGATTTTTCTAATTGTTGCCATTTTCGTTGGGACAGCTGAGCCAGCAGCGAAGAGATATCGGTGGGATATGAGTAGGAGGGTTCCGTGTAAAGAGAGCCAAGTAACCAATGTGTCGCCTGTAAGGTTCCATAAATTAAAATGTATAAAAACATTATACTTAATCTTAGGCTGCAAGGCCACAAGGTTGTAACTGTAACGCGACGGTTTTGGGTTCAATCCCCTACTTAGGGGAATGAATAATGTCATTTTTTCGTTTTGACACTAAGACAACAGTCCGGCCTTGAGTGTCACCATTCAATACTTAATGCTCTCTGCCTACTGCTATATGCGGGATACAGCGTGAAGCTGAAAAAATAATACATGTATTAAAATCCTATTATAAAAACCGATAAGGGAGGCATTAAAAATGACACACATAAAACTAAGAAACATCACTTATAGGACACAGCATAAAGCATCATGATATCCAGGGGCTGGATACAAGATGGTGAAGAATGAGAAGTCTTACGCTGGAGCTGGCCGCCAATTAACAATCGAAATGATTGTGAAGTTCAATCAACACATATTTGAACAATTATGTGAAAAAAAATGTTTTTATTACTTTTTCTGGCAAGTTATTCTTATTAAAGTCCGTCACTCAGTATACAGTATGGGCAGGACTCAAAATTCTCTTTGCTTACCGTAAAATTAAAAAAAAGAAAAATAAAATATCCTTCTAGATTTAACATTAAATACAAATGGATAGTTTGGTTTTGACAATTACTGTGAATATTAAATAGTGTTATTTTTTATATTGTTTATAAATTTTACAATGAGGCCGTCGCAAGTATCGCGGAACCTAGAAGCTGTTAAGACGACGGGACAGCCTCTTCCCCTTCAATGAAAATTCACATACATTTTTAAATATTAGTCAATTTTTTATAAGTTGAAAGATATCCTACATCTCTTCTATTATGCGGCAGGACCCTAAAACGTTATAAATGAAGTATATAATTCTTTCTTTGTAAGAAGTACTCCGGGATATGTTCAGTAACACGATCCACATATAATTTTGCCCAAAATTATATTTCTTTCTCTCTTGCTAAAGCAAAGAAAATTTTTATCTTTATATTTAGAGTATCTGGAGTTGTTAGTAATCCTTTGAATTCTTGAGACATTCTTGTTGCATGCGCTAAGCATTGGCGGTACTTAGCGCCGCCCTTTGCCCCATGACCAGACAGACCACTTTGTAATTTTTTCACATTTCAAACCATATTCACACTCTTAGAATTTGTGAAACATATTAAATACCTATAAAATTGGCGGCGCTATTAAGAAACCTTGCTTTACATAACATAAAAAAGGTCTCAGAAAGTATGCGAAGAATATATTTATTTAACTTATGGAATACGCATATATATGAGTATATGGAACTACTTCGGTAAAAATAGAATTTTTCTAATAAACATTTGAGTTTCACAAGAACTTATAAAACCTTCAAAGTAAAAGTATTGACGTTTGAAACGATAATGGTGGAGGGTGGGAAGAGGATATGGAAAAATATGAGGAAACTTGGCCAATATGTATGTATATTTCATCGGAGATTTTTTTTATTTGGACTAAGAAATGGTTCCGATGTCGTGTTGCCTAAGTTTGCTAGTGCCATCATTTCTATGAGTATCGTAAGACAAACAAAAGTTATGATACGACGAAAATATAATAATATTTTAACGATACCAGTCATGGCGCAGTGGTACAAGCACTACAGGTTGTGGGTTCGATTCCCACACGACAGAAAAAAAAAGAAAGTGAAGAATGGAAGGTTTCCAAGTCCCCTCTGCTATATGAGGCATAAAGCGTGAAGTAACACACAAGTAACAATTTTGTAATGTTTTTGTTTAATAATTAAATCAACAAACAAAACCTTGTTTTTTACATTGACTATACGTGGATTTTATGTTTTCTAAGTAAAATACAAAGGTCTACAATTTTTTTTTAAATCCAAAAATCGTGTTGTCAACACAACTGGCGCAGCGGCACACAGTATGACTTTGACAGTCATAGACTGGCTGTGTGTTCGATCCTCACTCCAGAAAATGAAAAATTTATTTAAAATTATATTTCCATTTCTTTGTTTTCACTCAACACGCCGTGCTTCCAGGCTTCAGCACAAAGTGGTGAAAGGAGTGTCTTAACACCAGGGTCCTTCCGCCTATCCCTTTGGGGATATACCGTGAAGCTGACTTAATTTAATTATTTTAACTTAATTCGTTCCACCGAGTGGGAAACGAACCTACAACCGTCGTTATTACGGTCAGATGCTGTGCACTAACGGGACGCCGACAGAATCCAATAACTTTTATATTGAAACCACATTTCAATTTTTATATTTATGTGAAAAATTTAAAAATTGACCCAAGTAAAGGTACTCGTGTCTACTCTAAGAGGCGGAGAGCTCCACAAACAAAAGCTGGAACATCAAAACACTTTACAGTTTTACCTTTTCGTTATTTTTTTTAAATGATGGAAAAATTCTAAATATTTAGAAGAGGTTGTTCAAAATTTGATTGCCTATGGGATTTTTGTTATTATGTAAAACTTTATTGGTGAATTTAAAAATGAAATTATTATAAAAAAACTCTTTTGTAACTACTTGTTAAAAAAATATGTAAAAAAAATATATAAAAGAAATATTAAATATTTTCATTTTCTCGCTCTGGTAACAAGGCAAATTGCGGCGCTCATTTGCGCCACTCATAATGTAATGTCTCCAGAATTCGCCGGAAATTGGGAAACGAAAGTGTCTTAATGGGAACGAAGGGTCTAAAAACATATATCTCAGTTTCCCTCTGACTACCCTGCTACGCAAGGATACAACATGAAGCAAATAAAAAAAATATAATAAAAACATTGTTATACCCTCATTATTTTTTCTTTTGCAATCACAATGTTAATTACTATATTTCAAAACGATTCTAACTTTTTAGCTTATTTTATTAACAAGTAATATAATAAGAATAAGTCAGAATCATATATATTTTACCAATTTTCTAAAATATTTAATTCTTGATACAACCCTCATACAATTCAGTTCTGTGCCCTTACTCATCTTGACATTGGGTCATCTATCTTCATAACAAACGAAATGAAACAGTCTCCCACCCATTTTCCACCCATCAAAAACCGTTCACCCATCACGACAAATATACCTACACGCGGTTGTGTGACTGAATTACTGAGATTTTATGGCCACCTTCCTTTTATGACCAGCTCCATCATTAGCCCTTGGTTACCACTTAGCACCAAAATACTCGTCGAGATGGATCAAACCGAGCTGACTCGCGGAAGTAGGTATGTGTCTATACTGATATTGCGAGCTGACTGCAGTTAACGTTACTGCTATATGATTATCGTCTAAATCGCTGCACAAAATGAATTTTTATCCCTTTCTTTTCTAAACCGCATGTAACAAGTGAAATAAATAATGATATATTTAAACATAATACGTAAAACAATAGTAATGTACGTCGTTTTAATACAAAACAAATTAGGCCGAAACGCATTTCAGTCCGTTTCGCATATCATTTGGTGAAATTATATGTAGTTGCTGCATATTTGAGACTTTTGAATATTTTATTTAATTTTTAAAGTAAATTTAATTATTTGTAAATTTTTTAATTCAAAGGCCGTCGTAGTGCAGTGGCAGAAGCGTGTGTCTGAAAAACACGTCGGTTGCGGGTTCAATTTCCAGTCGATGGAATATATTTTTTTTATTTCCTTACACTACTCTTGTAAATAAATAAATAAATAAATAAAATAAAATAAATAAAAATAATTTATTTCAGATTACCATCCATATAGTGTTAAACAACAATACAATTAAATTATATTCTACTATTATATTCACTATCATATTATATTCTACTTTATTTTATTTTATTTTATTTGGCCCGTCATGACTTCCATCCTATGTTTTTGGATACAACAATCTCGACGGGCCGTGATTGTCTTCAGACAAACAACAAACGACAGATTTTTTCTTTATTTCAGATAAATAAAAGTACAGATGAAACAATAACAAAATGAGAAAAATGAAACCCTAAAAATGAGCGCAAGATTTCAAACATAGATTTGTATCGCCAAATTTATCTGCGTTTTTAAAAAGAAATTTAAAACGAAGGCAGTTTTTGGCTGACAAACATTACATAGTGTACGCCGAGTCTTATTGAATAATGATAATACACATTTCATTCATTTAAATATACATTTAATTGCCTTTATAATTAAAATCCTATTTGCATAGTTTTTGTTTCAGGCTGGAAACAGTATCGTCGCATTCAAATCCTGATTCGAATAATCGATTTTGCATTAAAATACATCCGAATATGGAAGTAATTTTGTTCTTCTGAATAAGCCCTTTAGGGGGAAAATTGTATTAACTGACACCGACCAATATTTGGTGTACTATTATAGGCAGCCTGTGGAAATTCTTTTCATTTGTGTAAAATAAAGATTTATAAAATTTTCAAAGTGTTATTCCATATTAAAGATAGAAAAATTCAAAAGCGTTTAAAAATTTGAACGTAGAGGAGTTCAAACTTGGCCCTCTTGGAAACTGTAGACGATTTCTTCGAGGTTCCTTGGATGGTTTCCAAGGTGTGCGAGTTTGACTCCCGCTACGTTCAAATTCTTATACGTTTTCTAAAAATAGTTGAAAGTTCTCAAAACTGAATCATTCTGGTCTTCTTCTTTTTTTCATTCTTTTTTATCTCACCATGTAACAGATATATATTCACCACTTCCAAATTCTAATTAAACAAGAAGATACAGACTAAGCTTTTTCTCGTGTAGAAGATTACCAGGCTAATGACAAATCATTTCATTTTCCACTTTTCGCGCAATTTTTGAGGTATTGTGTGTTGAATGGGGAAATTTATTACTACTATTTGCCTATGAGATCAGGAAAATAAAAATACTTTTAATTTTTCGCTTCAAATTAATTTCTACAGAGTATTTTTTTTTTAATCGAAATAAATAAAATATGATATTTGCTGCATATCTCTTAATCCTATATTAATAGGTCAATATGATACAATTCTGTTTGAAATTACAATCCTTTAGGTATTGCCAAACAGAGCTGGACTACGGTCAATTTAGGATCCAATTACGTTCAGCTTAGTGGCAAAAAATCCTGGGTAATCCAGGTTTTAAATGCGACACAAGGTATGAGCGACGTGACATTTGTGACGTCACTAGAATTTTATATTTATAATGTAGATAAGAAAAGCGTGACGTGGGATTTCGCTACCCAACGTGCAATGTCTTGAAAATTAGTCAAAAAATTGGGAAAGGAGTGTCGTAGCACTAAATTCACCTATACCTACCCTACTATTCGGGAAAGCGTGAAGATTTTTTTTACAAAGTACTGAATTTTTAAAGTAATAGGGAGGTTTTACATAATAGTTGCTGTTTCAAGTATATACGTTTATATATATATATATAAGTTATATAAGTTTTATAAGTTTTAGACTGTTAAGGCAATGGGCGGTGCTAAGTCCTGTCAATAAGCTTACAATGTCTATGTAACTCTACGGATGTAGTTCAATATCTGATTTTCGACTATCTAAACATGTTCAACAACAAGAAGATGAAGAACGAGAACTTGTTTGGTACCAATCACAACATAAAGGTGAGCAAAAATTTGAGAATAAGAGGCCATCGTGGCTTGGCGGAGAGTTTGACAGAAACTGCAACGGCTGTGGGTTCGATTAACACTCAGAGGACATATTACTACCACTATTGTATGAGTGTGAAGCTAAAACGTAAAAAAAAACAAAGTGAACCCATACAAAATTCTATCCGCTTTTTGAATATAATGAGAAAATGTAAAGATAACTGATCGCGATCTCTTATTAACATGGCTATGTCCAGTGTCCACCAGCACGCGCTTTTAGATCCGGCGGTGGCCGTCAAAACACAATAGCGTATGACGGATTAAGGAGGCCGCCCCTCATATTGATTGCTTTGTACAAATTCAATTTATTTGTATTGCGATGCGGTTCATATTACAACCGCTATTCACTAAATAAATATGATGAATTTGTTGAAACAGGACGTATTGTGCGCATTTATACTCTACGTAGTACAAATTACGCGGGAGATATTTTTATAATTGTACGAATGTAAGGTGATTCAGTCTGTTTCATACGTCTAATGTCTAATTCAATAACTAATATAAGAAACTTTAAAAGAAATAATTTTATATATTTAATTATACTAAAATTACATCACGTAAGTGATCCTCGTTATTTTATAAGGCTGAAAGTTTATATAATAATATCAGAGAATATTGAATTTTAGTGGTGGAACCTTGGCAGTCATTAGATACCTAAGATGCGAAAAATAGTGCCTAACGTTCGTTAAATTATAAAGCTCAATTTTTTAAAAATTTATTGAGAATAATTTTAAAAATGACGTTGTCCAATAAAATAAAGAGGCATTTTAGAAATATTTTTTTTTATAAATAATAAGGAAAAAATGAATAAAAAAGTAAATCATAAGTTATAATTGTAATATAAATAAAATATAAAGGCAAAAAATATAAAAATAAAATAAATAACCAAATTTAAATAATAAGAAAACTATTATACATTAGAATTAAGTAAATTTGTACACAGTAAAACTTATTGCTCATTGGGAAATAAAAGATTGTGTTTATTTTATTTACGTATAAATTACAAAGATTTCTGGTTCAGATCGTCATGGTCAGCATTACAACAGCCACCTTATCATGACAACCAACCATGACTTCAGAAATATCGATTTTTCGTACAATTTCTACAAGATTGAAGTTTAATTTTAATATAAGGCAGAACACGTGAAGTCGTTAGATTTCAATTTTATCAAACACATCTGTCGTGTAAACATTAAAAAAATCCTTTTCTTTAAACTATTAGTACCGACAAATTTATTAAGAATTACCTGCAGTGCGACATTAAAGAATTTTTTTTAGTTGATCACAACGAATTTTGTGATAATATAGCTCAGCAACAATCAGATGGTTAATTGGTTGGAGTGCTGCCAGGTGCATTCGTTAGGCCCGACTTCATTATGGACCTCGTTAGCTGTTGGAATATGTGGAAGAATGTGTACCGTATATTGTTTTATGTCTTTAGAAAGTGTAGTGATAAGTCACTCTGTTCCATTTTTAGTCTCTTGAAGTAGATCCGTACTGGATGCGGTTGTTTCACGTCGCGATTAGTGGGCAAACAAGAATGTTGTATAAGCATTTTGTGGAGTTATTAAGACAATCTGCGGTGTTGAGTTTCATTACTAAATATAAAATGTCTTGAATTCATACACACACTACAGTGGTGGAGACACATAAAGTGTCTCCACCACTCTGATGATGATGATAAAGGCTGCATGCCTTATGGGGGAACTGAACCCATATTCATTGCGTACAACCAGACATTGCTCGACTGACCAATAATAGTAAGTACTCTATCATGAAACATTAAAAAAACTAACGTCTTATATATATTTATTTTTGTAAATTTTTAAAGATGAGTTTTTAGTTCTGTTCATTTTCTTTAACTCCGAGTGCCGAAAAATGCCTTAACTTTCTATTTTATATTTAGCAATAACGTAACGTATGCTAATAAGATAAATAAAATTTGGCACTGATAATACAGGATATATTTTGATTTCCTGGCTCTACGAGTAGTAACAAGACAAAGCGTGGCGTTGAGGTCTGCCGCTAAAGTGGAGAAGGGAGTGTCTTAATATAATCGGCGTACCTTTACACTAGGTTCCCATGTTCCCTCTGCCCTCCCTGCTACGTGCGGAATTGATAGCATGAACCTAAAAAAATATTTAATATGAAAGATTTTCTTAATATTTTTAAGATTTTAATGTTATTAAGAACATTGTTATAATTCATCTTGCTCAAGCTATGAGTTCGCGGAACGTGGGACGGTCGTACGTTTTATCCCGACACTTTAAATTACATCGGCGTGACGTCAGCTGGCAGAGATGCTAATGCATATGAATTATTAATTATATTATATGCTTCGTGGCGCAGCGGTACAGTGTTTGACTGTAAATGAGATGGTCGTGGACTCGATTACCACTCGGAGGAATAAATTACTTTCATTTTCATAACTCGGGTAGTACAATAGATTTGGTAAATTTCAATGTGGCGTAAAAAAACGACATATACAAAAAACTTGAGTGAAGATAAACAAATTATATGAGTTCAAACATCTATTTTCTATATTGTACTTCACTTAAGATTTTTTTATTACAGAAAGTAAGTGTAAGTACTAACTGATCTTAAGCGGAACCTGCGCCCATGGACATCTACAATGCGTTGCCAGCTTTGAGGGTGAAGGGTCTTTTATATGACGCTTGAAAGCCTCCAATCATAACGCTAAGGGAAAATATCGGATTCCATAGTTTGCACGTATATGAAAATAATATCTTGTTGCAAAATATATTAAGATATATCGATCGATGATATTTTCTCCTATTTATATTAGCATGAGATACGATAATAGAAAGAGAATCGTGGCAAGTGGAACGACAAGTTGCAAATATCCAAATTGCTCTGTCAATTGGACTACATTCGATGTGTTCACTTTAAGAATCCTGATATTGTAATAATGAAATGGAAATAATGGGATAGAAATGGTAAACGAGAAAATATATCATTGAGAAGTAAAATTTGACGGTTACGTTCACCTCATTCCAATAATTGCTCTGAAGTTGTCCATTACGGAAACTAGTAACGCAACTGCACAATTTCATGAGAAATTCACAAGGTGGTAACGGTTTGATAAAAGAGCTTTGTGTCAGACCCAGTCAAAGGCCTTTGCGCTGACAAGGGTGACTGCCTTCCTCCTTATGCTCATACTTAATAGTAGCTGTCCAGCTGTGAGTTAGACATGTCAAGAAGTTACCAGTGTTGCGTTAGTGTCAGAAACCGCACTGATCATCGTTCATAAGTTAGGTTTCTATAAGATAACCAAGGAGTTGGGTGTTTATTACAAATTCAATCATCCTACCTAGTAAGGAGGTAATCCTGTCGTCAAATATTCTACTTATTGTACTATGGATGATTCTTTCTGCTTTACGTAATATAAAGTTAAATAAAAAATTTACTTTTTTTTAAGGAAAAGTTTTAACTTAGTTTTTAATTAATTCAGCATCACGCTGTATCCCGCACACAGCAGGGTAGGCAGAGGGAACTCGATGTTAAGACACTCCGTCCCCCAAATTCTCAAAGAATCATTATGAAGTAATTCTCTGAGCACACATTACACACACGCATCTTGCTTATTTTAAAAATAATGGCATTTTACTTACATGCCTGTTCCACCCAACTGCCAATATCAACTTAAACCGAGCGAACACAAATAATAGCAGATAAAACACATGCAAAATAAAATATACTTCTCCACAATTGACTATCAACAAACAAAAAAAAAAGCAGGCCGCGGTCCAAAACCGGCCATTATGAGGGATGACCCATCACTTCCCTTTATCAGGCCAGGAAAAAAAGCTTATCAATATATATCATTAATCAAATAAGACGCTAACGATGTAACTTGATAGGTTTATAGCGGTATTTAATTTGTCCGTACATCGCTGCCAAATTACTTCGTTCTGGCTCCGAAATTCGCTTTCAAAATACCCTTTACGACGAGATAATGAATATTTGATACAATAACCGCCGTATTGGGAGCTTGTTGATCGCTCTGATGTAGGTCTTGTTGGATGAGGCAAGTAATGGATGCTTACTGATGCTGTCGTGGCGCAGGGCCACGAGTGTGTGACAGCAAACGCGATGGCTGTGGGTTCGAGTTCCACTCGGGGAAATGTGTAATTTAATATTTTCATTTAGGTTAAGAGGTAAAGTGCGACGTTGATTTCCGCTACTCAACATACAATGTCTCCAGATTTCGACGGAAAGTGGGGAGCTGAAGTGTCTTAATGGGCAATGGAGTATCTTAACACCAGGTTCCCTCTGTCCATAATCACGCTAATTAAATTAAAGTTTAAAATACCTATAATAGTGAGTAAGAAATTGTAAAGTTAGCCATGCATCTTTCTCACACGAGATCTCTGTGCTAAGCTAAGTTATTATTATTTGCGTACATTTTTTGTAGTAATATTTAGTACCATATCCACGCTATATTGTAACAATCTTTCATTTCCTCGCGATTGGTCGACTGGTTTACGTAAAGTAATTATTTTGGAATGCCGCCAAATAATATCGGGATCTATGAGAAGAGGTGCTCTCAGATTTGGCAGGCTTTTCTAGTGGGGTATCACGTTTGTATGGAATATATTAACTTTTTCTTATGTGGGTGTTGATTTTATAAATTAATAAAGTTTTAGAAGTTTTTGAGGTCAGTCCTGGTATTAGTATATATTGTGCGATTGTAAGCGTGACAGATTGTGGGTTCAATTCCCACTCGAGGAAATTAAGTATTTAATATTTTCATTCTGTCGCTCTGGTAACGAAGCAAAGCACAGTGTTGAGTTCTGCTGTAAATGGCGAATGGATGTATTCATAGAAAAAATATAGATTAAATATTATGCCAAGAACTTCCTTTTTTTTAACTTCACGCTGTATCCCGCACAGTTTAGTCATAGGAAATATACACACGCATGGATAAGATTCTTCGTGAAGAATTTCGGGCTAACAATGGACAGTACTTTTTCTTGGCCTTTTCATATATCTGAGATTTGTAGAAAAATCTTTTCTGTGATCTGTCGCTTTTTAATATGAAAAAAATCCTTCGTGTGAAAACTAAGATATCCCTTGCTCAGACTCTTGCCTAATTCAAAATAAGTAAATACACATTTCGTTCTCCTTAAAACACTTACATGCCCCCAGATGCATTGCGTGTTGAGTTGTGGAACTTAACACCTTAACACCACCTTTTGCCTCGTGACTAGTGTGAGGAAATGAAGATATTAAACATTTCATTTCCTCGAGTAAGAATTGAACTAATAACCAGTCGTATTTTCAGTTGCACACTTGTACCTCTGTGCCACGACTCGCCTCTTGTAATATTTCTTATATTAATAAAAAATAATTAGTGACGCCGCATCCATTTTTCTTTCAACAATGTTATATAAGATTGTAAGCGATATTTAATTTTTAATTTTTTGGACATATTTATATTTTTTTGAAATTTTGACTTTCCTTCTTTAATTAAAAATTTAAAAAATCGACGCGACGTGCGATGCTGCGCTTTATCTCCTTAAAAGAGAAGAGAATTTTTTTTTTTCATCCCCTCGAGGCGGATTCGAACCCGTAAACATTTAATTGCAATCAACACGCTGTGTCTCTGCGCCCCGACGGCCTCTTTATAATGAATACATTAGTGAGAATACAATTAAGAGCAAGTGAATTGACTCGAACATCTTTAGTTCAATGATGAATATTATTAAATGGGAAACTTGTTCGTAGTAAATTGAAAAGTTTTAGAATTTCCTTTCATAAAGTGAATGATGACGTTGAAAGAAGCTAAAGTATGCTGAGATCGTGATTCTTGGCGTTCTTTACTTGAGATAGATAATAATAATAGTTTCTCTATATATTATTCGGGCCATCGTGGCGCAGGAGCTCATGGGTGTGACTGTAGCAGTTGTGGATTCGATCCCCCTCGAGTGAATGAATTATTATTTATATTTTTATTTCTTCGGTGTGGCAATAAAGAAAAAGCATTGAGTTCCGCCACTCGACACGCAATGCCTTAAGAATACGGCGGAAAGTAGAAGGAAAGGAAGTGTTTAATGAAATGGAGTGTCTTAACACTAGGTTACCAGGTTCTCTCTGTTTAATCCGTTACAACGTGAAGATCAAAGATATGATCCTTCCATCACCTATGCTAAGTATAAAATTATCAATAAAAATGCAAAGTGTCCTAATACTAAATCCACTATGTCTACAATACAAAATAGACATAAACAATATATTTGGTAATTATTTTCTTAGCTAAAAATAAAGGCAATTATTCATTTTCCCTTTTCCTTGTACAGAGGTAGCGTAATAAATTATAAGAATAACCGCAGCCCCTTATATGCTCTTTGTACGATTTGCTAAAAATATGAAACAGTATTTGACATTTCATATTTGAAACCATTTTTATTGAACACGCGGTAACTTTTAATTTAAGTGGGTTATAGAACTTTTCTCATTTTTCATCATATTTTATTAAATTGAAGCTCTTTTTAAGCTACCTGTTGGACTGTTACGGGTTCGATTCCTGTTGGGAAAAATTACTATGTTGTTTTTATTTCATCGTTTTTATAAAGACACAAAGCAAGATGTCTCACAGTCCGCTTCTACTCAAGTTAGGTCTAGGGGGTGTGTGGGCAAGAGATTGTCTTAATAGGTTACCTCTGGCTTCCCCGCGTATATGAGATACAGTGTGAAACGAGAAAAATTATGAAATAAAAAAAAATATGTTTCTTCCAAAGAAACAACCACAATATTTAGATCTGTAAAAGCCAATAGCAAGTATGCATAATAGTACAAACAAGTTAAAAAAGGGCCAATTAACACCGGAAGTAGGTAGTCGGTAGCTTTAAAGTCGTAATTAGCACCTGTTAGTTAACAAGGTAGGACTTTCGTATTTTCTCAACCTGAAACACAAAGGATTCTGTGTTAGGCATTTAGCTAATAAAGCTTAGCGTGCATATGCTTGAGCTTTGTAGCCGAAGCTCGCATACCAATGTTGCTCAAAAATAACGGTTATTTTGAAGTTTTATAACAAGTCTTCAATGTTCTCTGCTGTTCTTTAATTTTATATACATCTAATCTAATATTACAAATTCGAGGCCAGTCATGGGGCAAGCATGTGTCTGTAAGCGAGACAGGTTGTAGGTTCGATTGCCACTCTAGGAAACACGAAATGCCTTCAGAATTCGGCGAAAATGAAAACTGGAAGTGTCTAATAGAAACGGAATATTTTAACACTAGGTTTCCAGGTTCCCTCTGTGTTCCCTATGTGTGAGATGAAGCGTAAAAAAAAATAATTTGTTTGGTAAAAACATTAGGTTAGAAGGTCAGTTAGAAACACGTAGATTCACCAATAATGTCAGAATTTTTTCCATGTGGTGATAATAAACTGTCCACTTGTATATATAAAGATCTTTTTTTCTTAAAAATTAGCTGTACGCTTTATGCCGCACACAGCAGGGTGAACTTATTTTTGAGACACTCCCTTCCCCATTTCCCATGAAATTCTAGAGGCACTGCAAATTGAGTGGCGGAACTCAACGCTACGTTTTGCCTCTACACCAGAGCGAAAAAATAAAAATAAATTTATATAAATATTTCATTTCTTCGAGTGGCAATCGAACCTACAAACAATCGGTTTTCAATCACTTTTTTCTATTTCTTTGTTTACATTTTGCCAAAATACATAAGAGTTTCGATATTTAGATAGCTTGTGATTCCGACTTGATACCTCCCCATGATCTTGAGAAAGATGCTTTTGACTTATTTGTTATTTGTTTTGAGGTATGAAAACTTGGAAAGGCAGGCAAAGACGTATTATTTAAATATTTACATTTTTACTTACAATAGAAAAAATCCAATGCCTCTTAAGAAAGCCTACCGAACAAACTATGTCACTTTAAAAAGAATGAGGACGTAAATTTAAAGAACTTAATTGGTATTTTTTCAGAAAATTATGAAAAGCCTTTAGAAAATTAAAAGCGAAACTAAAACTGAGCGAACCGCTAGTCACGATCGCTCTTTCAGCGCATACAGAGTTATTCATTTCATACAACTGTAGGGGATTTTAAAATTTCAAAATGACCTTTGAATTCAATGTTTCTACTGAAAATACATTTCTTTTTATTTTGATTCTACGTGTCTTGAGATTAAATTTATATATTGTACATATAAAATATATTAATTTATTTTTTATATGAGTCCATTTTTTTAAATTATCAAAATACCTAGTGGATACTCTGTTTTTCCACCGATTTTCCATGTGTGTGTGTGTAGAGCGTGTTTAGAGCGTGCTTAAGCACGCTCTAAACACACACATAAGAAGGTTTAATCTTGTGTAGCAGGTTGTAGCAGGTGGTGGAAATTTAATGTTAAGACACTCCGTTTTCTACTTTCCGCTCAATTTTTGAGACATTGCTTGTTGAGTTGCGGAACTCAACGCCGCACTTAGTCTAGATAATAAGTAAAGGAACTAAAGGGAACCTGCAAATATGTCGCGTAAACAGTCTCACGTTCGTGCTCCTGCGCCACGACTGGTCTTGTATTAGTATAATTTGTACTTAAGAACTAAATCATATAAAAACATTAACCAGTAACTTTTACGTGTAGAGTTAATACACTCTGCGAATGTTGAGACAAAGTTCAGTAACAAATTGCAGTCCGTCGCGCCCGCTGGTGTAATTAATCAAAACTAAGAAACTTTTAATGAGAGCAATGTGCTCCGCTTGTGGGCCTTGGGACTTTCGTATGGTCATTACTGAAATTTTGTATTATTACACACAAAAATGTATCGTCCACTTTGATTTGATTGGAAGGAGAATGCTTGAAAATAGATACATAATTAATATATTATATACATGCACTTTGTCTGGTTGCCACAGGGTAAGCAGATTTGCCCAGACGGGGAACCGTCGCGCTTAGACATATAATGATACCGCTGCTTTACGTATAGTGTAATATTCAAATCTTATATTTTCAGAAACATGGATGATGGTCAGTTTCTCAAAATCTGTCATTATGCCGATTATTGTTATAGCATGCCTAGATAATAACCTATTTATTAATACTGCACTAAATACATGAGAAAATATAAAATTGAAAATAAAATATAAAAGTTTTATTCAAAGGCAAACATGTGTGTAGTGAACACACATTACAAACAGCTTCGAAGCAATAAATCAAGTGGTAATAGAACTTGTGAACCAATTTCTTTATTTTACGTGTATTTTCTAAAAACACGTATCGCACAGAGTCAATTTGCGGCGAACTCTCTCAATGTCCGTTTGATCCCAGGTACGTCCACTGGTCTTTGAGAGCCAGCACACCGTGAAATTGAGGCTGCCGATTGTCTAATATAGATACTTGTTTGATTCTTTGGAATTAACTGCTTGGATATCTAGACGTTTTTTTTTTATAGTATATACTGATTTTGTAGGATATTTTTTTCTTTAATTAATGGTATTTTTTAAAGGAATGTACGTTATAGATTAATAAGAATACAGACTCATATTATATATGTTGGTTTTCTATGTATATTTATAAAATTTCATTTACAACATTTTAATTTCAATCGTCGTTCAGATTTGAACGCTACTTTACTATTTTGTGTATCTTAATTAAAAATTAAACTTTTCTTTATATTAACGAAGTAATTTTCAATAATAATAATAATACATTTTAGATTTGATAATTTTGTTTTATAATAAACTTATATTAATAAATAACAATAATAATATTTTATCTTCTCTTTTTTTCTTTACTTATTGATACTCTCACTCGAATAAAAAACATAATATACATACATCTTGTTTGTTATTATTTACTAAACCTTATTTAACAGCTCTAAATACAACAATCTCACCGAGTTTTATTATATATCCATACTATCGTTATGTTATAAAAAATATTAAAAAAAATCTTTGGAAACCATTGTTTTCCCCATCACGTCAAAGCGTCGGTCTGCAGTATCCGAGCCAGTCGCGTCTATAACCTGTTGGGCATTGAGACGGTATGGACAAAATAAACTTGGACGATCTCGCGTCAACACAATTCCCGTTTTGATCCTTTTCGAAACCACTTTCGCAGTCGCTTTCCTTTATTTCTATTTCTACATTTTCCGTACAGTTTTCTTCTTTGCAAAGTTTACCGTGATATTTGGGTTCTATTATTTCTACATCGTTATTTGGATCTTTTTCTGTTATATTTCTTTTGAATTTATTCACAGCTTCAGTATGAATATTTGCTTTAGTTTCAACGTAACTGAACATAGTATCGTAAATGTATGTTTTGAATAATTTCAAAACACAACTGACGCTTCTAACCCAGACACTCGTCGTTTCAGGCGCTTCTATGCTTGTCAAGTTTTCGGTCTCATTATTAGTTCTATGAAATGAAAATAATCGTTTGACAACAACTTCAGCCAAAATTTCACTCCAATCCTGAGTTTGAGTTGCATTTATTGGACTTATATCTTGGAAATTTTGTATTTCCGGAATTTTCACTGTCTGTTCTTCAAAATCCTCGTCAAATTCTGAAGCTGTAATATAATAACTATTTGTTTCACTAATTACGAGAAAAACACACAAAATAACAATATACATCGTAGGAATCTCTTTGACGGTACGCAATGAAACTATAAGATTAAACTACAGTAGATAGAAGATAAGGGTAATTGTACAGACGCGTTGAAAATATCTCGTATAGTATCTGAGTTTGGCTGAACAAATAAAGGCAACTGGTAGTAATCTGCAATCTTTTTGCTTATGAGAAACGATTGTTTCTATATGAAATTAAATATTAATATAGTACATTTGTCAAAAAAAAATCTTTATGTTACCATAACTTTTTTTTATTTAAGAACCGATTTGAATAAAACAAACAATAAATGGAAAGGGAAGGGAGCCAAGACACAATATTGAAAAAATGGGTTAAGCTGGTTTTGAGATTAGCGCTTACAAACGCACAGCAAACACAACCTTTTAAAAAAATTTTGTTTAAGGGTTAACAGTGATAAATGCTCCTATTATTAGTCCTCTGCTACAGTATAATAATATCCTGAATACAGTGTAAATATTTAAAATTTAAATCAATTTTCACATACCTAAGCAATACCAAACATCTAATATAAAATAGTACTCGACGAGGCAATTTATAAGGTACATTAGATAAAAACTTAGATAAAAAATATGGAACGCGTCCAACTAACTTGTAGGTGCAATATAGCCGTCCGTTCTAATGTATTTCCATGTGTAATATACGTGATGTAGATGTAGCCGTACAAAAACACTGCCAAGTTCTTGCTGGTTGTCCAATTTGGATTTTATTTTTCTTTAAAATTGTTCTATTTTGGACTTCATTATGATGTGGTTGGTTTTTGTTTTAGCTAGTAGTGTTTAGTCACACTGTATTCCGCAAAGATAATAGGATAGGCAGAGGGAACCTGGTGTTCACACACGCCCCTCCCAACTTTGGCGGTGTGTGGAGAACGGAGTGACTTACTAAATGGAACGTGTACTTATTGTTTCTCAGATATTGTTAGAGGATTGCTTTTCTGGGGCAAAACGACATGGGTAACTTCAAAAAGCGCGTCTACTTCCGCTTTAAAGGCAGGCAACGCACCTTCCACTAATGTTGAATGACGTTAAGAATTCAACGTCATGGCTTGCTAGAGATCGGAGTAAGGGAATGTAAATATTAATTATTACATCCTCCCGAGTCGGAATCGAACCTATGACCGCAGCGGTTATAGTCACACGCTCGTGCTCCTGCGCTACGACGGCCTCCAAAATAATAAACTAAAATAAAATAAATATATAGTAGGCAACATAAAATTCAGAAAATTTTAGAGAACTAAGTGAATGTACAAAGAGATATGAAAAATGTACTATTCTTTAACAACGTAATAACAGTTGAAATTTATATGAAGAGGCGGAAATTATTTTTCTTGGCAGTGTTTCTTAACATCTCTATTAGACTCTTTTAATACAATACAAAATATATTTTTATTTCAACATAACTTATTTCAAGTATTTTTTTCTAAAGAATAGTTTTGCTAGAAACTTTTTTAAAACTATTATTATTTATTTTGAACTTCTATTGCCAATTGAACGTTATCTGAATTATCTTCATATTAAAATTATGCTATGTAAATCTATTTTGTGACGATGAAGTGACAAATCACTCCATCCACCTTCCACTCTGTTCGACATATTGTTTTTATTTCTTACCTAAAAAAAACAACAATTTTAAACTTCTCGAATCACTTCAGCCACCACCTGTACCCTTTATCAAATATATCGGAGAGATTATCAAAGTGTAAATATTGGCTGTGTGACGCCCATTAACGTATTATGGTGAAAATAACTTTATCATTCACTTGAGTGCCTCAAAATGTACCAAGGACAATTTGGAAATTGTTATCGATTTCAAGATTTTAATTTTCTAGCGAATAGCGATTCAAGATATGATTGGCGTTGTGGGTTCGATCCAGATTCAGTGTTTTTCTATAGCTTCATATTCTTTGATATGGCGGCATTAGGTTCTGATGTTTTAACATGTAATGCACCTTATACTGTAAGACACATTAAAATATAAAAACTTAACAATAATATATTTTAACAATAAATTGTATATTAAACGAATGCAGTTGTAGCCCTGGAGCACAAGCGTGCAAGTGTAAATGCGACAGGTTGTGCGTTCGATTTCCGAAAATGTAATATTTAATATTTTTATTTCCTCGCTCTAGCAACAGCAAAGCGTGGCGTTGAGTTCGGCCACTCAGTACGCAATGCCTCTAGAAGCGTCTAAATGACAATGGAGTGTCATAACGTCAGGTTATATATACAGTGTGAAGCTAAAAACATCTTTTATTCTTTCGGAACACTAAACGGTCAATGAACTTAAAAATATAACGTCTTGATTTTGTATTTAAACATATTGTTTAGAAATATTTAACATAATATTTACTCGTTTATCTCAGAGATAAATAAATAACGTTACTTATATTTAACACAAACATGATAATTCCTCTGATTATTCTGGCTAAAGCTACTCTTATAGGCGAAAAATCAACGTTTACTAGAGATCTCTCTATACCTCTCGTGTATCATATAATGTTTTTTTCAAGATTAACGCTGTATCCCGTATATATCCCGAAAACTAGCAAGAAAATCCGTCTCCATTAAAACTCTTTCGTTCCCAACTTTCCGAGGCATTGCTTATTGAGTAAGAGAGTAAGTTTTGCCTTGTTACGAGAACGAAGAAACGAAAATATCAAATAAGACAAGAGTGATAAGAGACATAAAAAACGTCTTTCATGTTGGATAATCCATTTATTCAGATATCCTTTACCAATAGATTGTATTACATTACGTTAATAGTTTTAATTTAATACTTGTGGTGATAGTTACTTTGGACATTTTGAATAGGTCTTTCACAACTTTTAGTTATTTCCATTTGAAGAAGCGAGGCAGGAAATGGTAATAAAATACGTGTCAAAAATACTTCTATCTGACCTGATAATAATAATATTAATATATAATGTATGTATGCATGTTTGCACCATCCACTATTTAATTTAAATTTTATATAATATCTGCCAACCTTACGGTTGTCTGGAAGAAATCGCTAATTAGCGATAAGATTTTCTATTGTACTTCACAAAATGTAATGTGCATATGATACACTACGGTTATTGAACTATCTACAAGTAAATATCGATTTAAATTTGCAACCCAATTTCACATAAAAAAACCTTAGGTTGTGTACGTTGTTTTTAACAAAATCGATTTCAATTTCGAGTCCAAAGTAGAGTTTCATATGAAAATTTTGTGTTCTGAAATGTTTTTTTCTCGTTTTTCAAAGACAAATAAAAACCTCCATAAACTGCGCGGAACTAACGTTCACTATTTCTGCATTTGCCTGCGTTTTAGTTTGAACTAGGTAACATGACGTCTGGATATGTAAATAAAAACTAATACGTATAATAAAGCCATTTGGAACAGTATTTGTATACAAGTTGTCAGCTTTGTCAGTAGCCTCTGCCTACCCTCACAGCAGGGTAGGCAGAGGGAACCTAGTGTTCATGCACTTCGTTCCACACATCCCGTCAATTTTTTCTAGGCATTACGTGTTGAGTGGGCAGTTGAGCTTTTTGCCTTGATGTCAGAGCGAAGAATGAAAAATATTTCATTCCCTCAAGTGGGGATCGAACCCACAAGCGTCGCCTTACATTCACTCCCTGTGCCTCGGCCTCCATGTGTAGAATTTCTAGAAAAATATGCAATAACAAGCAGAATCACACACATAGAGTAGGCAAAGAGAATCTAAGAATGTTATATTAAAATATTATGTTTCCATTAAGAGACTTTGTTCCCCAAATATCGCCGAATTCTAGAGGCACTACGTGTTGAGTGTCGAAACTCAATGCCGCACTTTACTTAATTACTATTGTGAAAAAATGAGAATATTAAATATTTGATTTCCTCAATTGGGAATCGCACTGTCGCACGCTTGTCTCTGTCGCGACTGAGGTTCCCTATATTTTCGAACATTGTCCTTTCGTTTATAGACACTAAAAATTTCAAACAAACAAAAAAATGTCAATAAAATATAAAGACAAGTATTCTGCAAATAACAAATACCTACAATAAACCAGACTTATAATTCAGTACACATTCAATAAGGAAAAAAATATTCGGCCAGCGCTCAAAGGACTTTGTCCAAAGGCGGGCGACGGGAGCCGTGAAATTGGGTTGACGGCACGTACGAGGTATTATACTATTTCTTATATAACGATAGCTGTTCGCAAATATGGAAATATTGCTAATAGTTGTTGACGAATTTTTGATACAAAATGAATAGAAAATTGAGTGGACTGGAAATTGAATTGAATAGGAAATTGAATCCAAATGATATACCACATAGGCAATTTTAAATAACTTTTACAATATTTAACCTTTTTATTTATATAGTCCGTAAATGCTTAGTTATCACGTTACAGTAAATTTAATTTAGTATACTAAGATTAAGTAATAAAACTACTGAAAATGTACAATGTATACGTAAATAGAATGGGAAAACTAAATCTTATATAGTAAAGCCGTTATATTTTAAGAGTCAACATTTACCCAACAGAAGGCATACACGATATCAATACTACAACTTGAACTGCAATATTTATAAAAACTTGTTCCAGTGAAAGAAGGGCGCTTAAGCTAAAAGCACGAGCTGAGAAACCGCAGAATAAATAACGATAACAGAAGTGCAACAACTGATTGAATTCGTATTGCGTTTCTGTATATTTTTTTATTGAATAGGGTTGCCTGTTTATAAGAAAAATTATAATCAAGCTGTTTCTGTTTGCAGAGGGATGTCATCTCTCAGAGTGGTTTCCTGTAACCAATTCTACCTTTTTCCTTCTTTGTACAATTCCATTAAGACTAGGTTTTCTTCCTAGTGTCAAGATGATCTGCCCTTCGCACATTACATATTCGTAATGTTCCTGGTATGTGTTCGGTACTGCTTCGATGGTTGTGAGATCTAATTTGATTGGTTCAAAATATATATATATATATTTTAAGTAATTATTACTATTAAGTTATTATAATAATATGCTTGTCCTTATTAAAAAGTATAATGTTGATCCTGGTGACAAAAATAATAATATTTACTTATGAGGCCGTCGTGGCACATTGGCACAAGGTTGTGATTGTAACGCTACGGTTGAGGGTTCGATTTCCACTCAAATACCGCCACAGTAGATAATTGCACTATATATAAATATTCAGTATAATATAAAAACACATTCACATTTCGTTTAGAAATTTAAATAAATCAAATAAGAAAAGTATAGTGACAACCCTAGAACAGGATTTCCCAAGGTATACGGAGCATAAGTGTTTTTTTGCATTCAGTATCGTTTTCACGTATTGGAGGGGCTTAATTGGAAACAGTTGTTCTGAACAAGACCTGCGCGCTCTGTGACGTGTGAGTAGCAGTTCTCCTTTTAGTTGAGGGTTTCGCTGAGATAATACTGTGCTGCTTTATAAAATTTACTTTTAACGCTTCATGTTGTCTGTATTCATTCGTCATTTTCTTATTTGTTTATGTTTTGAAAATGCGTGGGCAGTGGTAGTGTGTACGACACCACTGGTGGAATGAAAATAATTCACTCCCCGACTGGGGCTCAAACCCACTAACGTCCCATTTGCAGTCACCCACTGCGTTCTCATGGATATTTTTTTGCACACTTATTAAGATGAAAGGAGGAAAGTAAAATAATTAATTCCCTCGAGAAAGAACTGAACCGGAAACCGCAGTATTTGTGATCCTGCGCTACGACGATCTCAATCAATGACCACAACTTCTTCAAATGGATATTTACATGAAAAAAAATATATAAAAATATATATTTTTTCATAACTTTTTTCTACTTTTACAATACAAAACGTGTTCGACGGTGCGATTCATAGTACACGTGTATTTTAAAAAACAATACACCACTAGGTGTTGTTTCCGTGCGGGGTGTAGTCAAGTATGAAATCGAGTCGGGGCGGTCGCCAATTTCAATATAAGGAGGCTCTGTATTGGGAGCAGAAACGCAGCGGCAAAATGTTAGTTTTACGAAAAATATGGTCATATAGTTCGTTTTGTATACTGACACTAATACCAGTGAAAAAGTAATCATAAAATATAATTTCAATATTTATTTCACATTTTTTCCCTTCCTTTTCTTATTTAATATTTTCATTTTCCTCGCTCTGGTAATGAGGCCGAGGACTGCGTTAAGTTACGCCACTACGGCGGTAAATTCATATGAGATGCTTGTGCCCGTGCGCAAGCAGCTAATATTTCAAATACACATTTAAATCCAAAAACGTCTAAAAAAACGCTGCGTTGCACCCGCCGTATAGCCCCACCCTTGCAAACGTATCAACAACACATGAGATCATTACATGGAGAATTATTCGCGTCGTATCGTGCAGTATCGGATGTTTTTAAAGGAGCCGGCCGGCGAAACGGCAATCGGATTAAAGTATCGCTGCTATTCCATTTGTTATTGGTCACTGTGTACCAATTTAATGTACTTTTGTTTTATTCGCAGTAAGAATTAACTTTTTTTTCGTGGAAACGTTAAAAATCTCTTCGTATTCTCTTTTAAGTTTAACAAAAGATTTTTTCGAAAGAATAAGTAAATGTGAATAAACTGTTTCATGAGAGATTTTTTTTTGGGTATATGCACCTTAATAATCCTTGATAAAAAAATATTATCCGAATCTACAATCATCATCCCTATAGAAAAAACATTTTTCCGGTGCCACTACTAACTACAATTTAATTTACATTAACAAAGCATTTTACACACAGTGTAAATCTAAAATAAAAGAATGTGTCGTTGCTTGTTATTTTTTCAAATATCAAATAAAGCAATTTATGCAGCCTGAATATTAAATAGACCACTCAAAAGATTAAATCTTCTTTCAAAAGACCAAATAGGATTCTACAAATCGTACTTACATTCTATATATTCCGGAAGTTACCAGTTTGTAACTATTTTTGGTCATCAGTTACCCCCCACAAGTCATTACCGTCGACTTTGACAGTTAGCAATCTACGGTAATTAGAGGTTAATTCTCACGGCCTACTGCCTAAAGTGTTTAGTTCAACCGTTTCGCGTCCATTTCTATTTGGAGTTGCGAATTTGTTGTAATGAAAATCATTTAGTTTAGTTTAAGCTTTTAGTAATGTCGTTACAAGTTATATGCTCTGAGTAATAAAGTAATATTTTATATTTTTTTATTTAAGTTATTAGAAAATAGCCAAATGCGAATCGGACGTGCTCACCGAGGGTTCCATACTGATTTCAGGATTGTAGGTCAACGGGAAGTATAACTTGTAGAAGTTGATATAAAATTGCGATAAACGTAGAAGTTTCATTTCAGTGATCCAAAAAAAAATATCAAATCTAGAATTACATGGCCTTGAAAGACGGATAGACGGACAACAAAGTGGTTCTGGTTATCCGTCTATCTTTGGTTCTTACAGAACCACATTGCATTTTGTTTGTTTTCCCTATTTGACGTTCATATCAAAAAAATATTCATGAATGTAATGAAAAAGGAGATGTATTGCAAAGATTGGATGTAAATTACATGGTTGTGGGTTCAATGCTCACTTAGAAAAAAAAACTATTTGTTTATTTTTTCCTCCTGTGTTAGACAAATTGCGGCATTGAGCTGAACTACTCAATACGCAATGTCCCGAAAATTGGGCGAAAAGTAGGGAACGGCATGTCTTAACAATACGTTCACTCTATCTTTTCGGGAAAATGCATGAAGCCGCTGAAAAGCAAATATTTTTGATAATTTATTAACATAGCTGATAGTCGAATTTTGGATTTGCATTATGTTCATAAAATTGAGTACATTTCCCACAAAAACTCGTTTCATAGCTACCTCTCCTGTATAATATTACAAGGATTCCTATATGAATTATAAAACAAATTTAACAAGTGTTTATCTCAGGATATACCTCTAAGCACTCCACTTAACTTCTAAAACAGTTCAAAATTTACAACACAAACTATAACATAAGATAACTAAAGCGAGCTGTTCGCACATAGTAATTACGCAGTAACGTCGGAACGCGTCAGGCCCTGGGGAAATTACACATGTCCCTCATATATAGTTATTACATTGCCAGAGAAGAATATTAAAGAGTTACGGTTTGAGGATCTGTGTCTTGTCAGATTTTTGGACTGATTTGGCTTATCTGAAAGGTTTTCGTCTACTCCTTTTTGTAGGGAATGTATGAATTTTTGATCGAAATTTCTAGTGAGGACTGTGATAACTTCTGGTCGAGGGTTAAAAAGTCAGTGATTTATTATATCTATTAGAATATTATTGTTTTTAGATAGTAATTACATGTTAAATATTTTTTTATAATCACCTAACAGTCAGATATCAGAGTATGCATCGCCCGCGATGTCCCACGGATTCAGTGGAAACTGGAGAAGTGAAATGTTAATTGGGGTTAATAATACTATAAATTTAATAAATAAATGCTAAGTAAAGCGTGAAACTAACAAAAGTCGAAAAATTATAACAGTCATTTGTTAAAATACTTATTTCGATAAATTCATCAGTTCATTCAATCTAATAAAAATATAACTTAAAAACACTACATACTATATGCAGAATTTACCAACATAGATATATGTATAAGTTAGGGAGCAATACACGTGACTACTTCGAATAAGCTACCAACATATAAAGCTTTTTTTATCTTCAAAGGCATTTCCCAAACCCATTCCATCAGCAACTAGCTATTAAACGACAACAATTTGACACCTCGTCGAGTTCAGGAAACCCATTTCTTAGATGACGCCATAAAAATATAATTTCACTCACGTACCACCATAAAGTGTTAACCCCTTCACTCCGTAAATACTAAGTGATAAAATTTTATTGAGGCAACAATTTAGCGGGGCTGTAAAATTTTGGTTCATTTTCCAAGTTACCTACGAGATCCTTGGGAACTGCTGAGTCAGGTGCTCAACGTGGCAATTTGTTTTGTCTGTTATATTGTACGTTGTAATACGTCGTATGTGCTCATAAAAGTGTACTAAGTATGATGTTATATTTTTTTTAGTTTCGAGCTGTACCCTGCACATGGAAGCCCTGCACATGGAAGGATAGCTAGTGTCTCATTAGGACACTTCCTTTTCCCACTTTTCGCCGAAGTCTTCTTGGTGCGTGGGTGGTGAGGGGCGGAACTCAAATGATGACAACAAAATATTTGAGTTTATTTGTAGAATCATTAATATTGGCGCAGGGGCACAAAGTGTGACCGTAACACGATGGTTGTGGGTTCGATGGTTGTGGGAAAGTGAGGATGGAGGGAATGGAGTGCTTACATAGAAGCTTAACTCAATGTGTGCGACTGTACTGAAATTATTTTTTTTCTCTTAACAGCTTGTTCCACACGAACACACTTATTTTTTATCTTTTTTTTTCTTCCTTCTGGTAAGTGAGGAATACATACAAACTTTTTGAAAGAATTTATCTTCAGATTAATTACTTCAAGTTTATCATATAATGTATGGACTGTAACAGATCCTGTTAGTCCATTTCATGGATTCGAAACATTTCTTCTGGATTTTCTCTTCAATGCTCCAAGCAACATTTTTATGACAGCACGAACATAAAGATATGATGTATTGGAACCGAGTAGCTTTGAAAGTCGTCGAGGCGTTTTAATGCCGTACGGGAGCAGGCTATTAATCATATTGGCCGAACTGAAACAGACCGCCCCACGACCCTCTTGCCCTTTTGTTTCTTAATTTGTATAATGTAAGATGTATTTTTGCTTTATTTTGTAAGTCTTATTTTCATTCATGAGATCATCGCGACGTTGTTTTTAGGGTTCCGCAAATTTTAAAGAAAAAAGGATCATAAGATAATTTAGTTTCTTTTTTTCTTTAAAATTTCTCTGTATGTCAAGAGCCTTTGTCTCAAGGATGCTTGGAGATTCGATTTGAAATTCAAATCATATACTGATATCTACAGTACTTTGATTTCCTGAAGAAATCCTATTTCTACATTTACTTAAAAAACATTTACACACATTTACTTAAAAAAACATTTAACATAAACAACTGTTTATATCGCAAATAATGTTAACCCTATAAAGGTGATCATAATTCATAGGCTGAGATTAAAGAAAAATGTGTGAAAATGACGAATTGTTGTATTTTGATTTTTGACACTAGAATCTCACTCATTAACACTTGATCGGGACTATATATCAAAAAATTAAAATTAAATTAGCTGTATCCCGCACTAAGCAATGTAGGCAAACGCAACCTAGTGTTAAGACACTCCGTTCGCCACTTCCCGTTGAATTTTTCGAGGCATTGTGTGTTGAGTGGCGAAACTCCACATCGGGCATATTTGCTTGATGTTAGGGCGAAGAAATAAAAATATTAATACATAATAATTTATTCCCTTAAGTGGGGATCGATCCCACAATCGTCATGTTAAAGTAACAGCCTTTGGTCCTGCGTCACGACATATATGATCAAACGGTAAAAAATGTGCTATATTTTGTTTAGCTATGATATAAGATCAGAATTGATGCTGTAGGCGCTATCGATAGTACGAGTATATGCGTATCACGACTTCAATCAAGTTTTTATTTCGCTGTCTCCCCTAGTTTCGAGACATTGGCAATTTGTTATCAAAACAAGGGGCGAATTAAGTAATTCTCTTACTTTCTAAGTATGTTTGACTATCTTCTAAAATCAATAGATACCGCTTTCTATTAAGTAGGTAAACTGCCGATAATTCTATTATGTGTGGCCCCGTATCCTTGAATAACTGTCCCATGTTCCCTGGACGGGGGATTGCTGTCACTGATCACCTTGAAAGTAACTTTCAATAGAAATAAATAACTAACATCGAAATTTTTTCCACTTTCCGCGGGAACCTGGAGGTATTTCGTATTCAACGCTGCCCTTTGCCTTGTTACCAGAACGAGGAATTGAAAATATTAAACAGTTTTGCCCCGAGCAGGAATCAAATTTACAACCGTCGCGTTTGCCGTCACACCCTGTTGCGAGTAGACCACATGATTAGCGGTTTAAGTTTCTCCAATTTTTTTATATTAGTACACTTCGATTCACGTCGATGCATTCACGATATGTAAATTAATATTCAAAAATTACGTGGTCTGGATAGAATGAAAGGAATTTATTTCATAGTAAAAAACTTATTTATCCGATATTTGACGAACTAACTATAACGGAGTATTTCGAGGCTTCACTTTGAGTTGTTTCAAAAAGCGACAGATAATGAAAAAATAATTAATAAATTAGTAATAAATAATGTAAAATTGTAATAATAATAAAAAAAACCTCACAATAATGGAGAACTGATAAAGAACAAGTGTCATTAGGTACATCATACCTATCTCTTAGCGAAGGTTATATTTTAAGTTTTTAAAAATTAAACTTTTTTAGCATACCTGATATTGAGACATTCACAATTGCCTGTTAGGTGGCGAAACTCAACACTGCGCTTTTACCTGAGCAAGGAAATGAAAATAACTCATTACTATCTTGTTTAGTCACACACTTGTTGATTAGTACAGATAATAAATCCAAAAAAATCTATATAAATTTAAAGCTTTTAAAGACCGCCAACGTACAACAATCACGATCGTAATACGGGCGTTTATTAAAAAAGTTATAAAATAATTTAAGCAAACTTCAACTTTTATATCACACTTTCAATTGGATTCCGGCCAAAAACCAGTGGCCGGTGCCCTCTGGGCCCATTAAAAGTTCGTATTGCTTCACAAACTTACAATTTTAAGCCATTCACCAATGGACACGTATTGAAATGTAAAAACATTTGGTTATTTTGTTTGCATTAAGAATTAGGCGATCTAATATAATTATTTCAACACTTAACGGTGTTGTAATTTGGTTTAGTATTAACATTTTCATCTCAATCTTCGAGATATTGTAACTCAACGTCGCGTTTAATGTAACAGAGCGAGTGATTGAATATGGTTTACATAATATAATCATTCGGATGAAGTAAGAACTTAGTATTATAAATATATTTTTAGCTTTACGAGAGACTTCCAGTCTAAGACTGCCATTATTTTTTACAGTTATAAATTTATAAGTAAAAAAAATATTATATAAATGTGTATAAGTGTATATGTATTATCACATTTAATTGCAAGCGTTGTGTTTTAAGTGGTGGAACTCAACGCCGCGCGCAATGCTAGGCCTCAATGATATATAAATTTATATGAAAATATTTGTATATTAAAAAATATTTATCAATTTATATTTCTTATTTAAATTGTTTGCATTTCTTCGCTATGGTCATGCAAAGCTTGGTAAATTTCCTTAAATTTAGGCACAACGCTGAAAACGAGTTACCTTAATATTAGTTTTTTTTCACGTGGCCCGCCATATGTGAGAAAGCGTTCAAACTGTCGGTTGTACCATGAAGCTGTTACAAATAAACATCTACTCACAGAGAAAACTTTTGAGAAATCCCATAAACATTTGTAAATTTCCAAACTAACTCAAATATAATATTCATATTCATAAATAACTTTAGCAATTCATTTCATGTGGAGCTTTGAGATGGATTTCACGTAGTAAATTGTAAGTAGAGGGCTTTTGGCCCTAGTGGCCGGCCATTGTGGCACAGTGGCACAAGCGTGTGACTGTAAGCGCGATGGTCGTGTATTTGATTTCAAATTATTATAAAATAACATTTCCTCGAGTAGGAATCGAACCCACAACTTATCGCGTTGCAACCTGCGTTACGACAGGCCTCGTTTCACAGTTCAATTTTATACTTCCGAATTGCGTCACTAACAAACTTATAAGACAAATTTCCTCAAATTTTTATATTACTGTAAACCTTATCTTACCGTATCCATCATTATAATAATATCTTGGGCTGACAAAATTTAATATTCTTAGTAAAAAGAAAAAGAAGATTACACTTACACTTAACAAATATTGGTTTAATTTTTTATATCTATAGAGCTCTTAGGTAAATTGAAGTCATTATATTATGTTCCCCGGAACCCACGTTACGTTCCTCTTATATTATGGGTATAAAGTGTAGACAGAGAGTTGAGACATTCCAGTCTCCAGTTCCCACACAAAATTTTAGATACTGCACATTAAGTCGCGGAGTTCAACGCAGCCCTTAGTCTTACTAAAAGAGCGAGTAAATCAAACTAGTTCATTTCCGAATGGGATTCGAACCTGCAACTGTTGCATTTACAGTCAGATGTTCTACTTTTGCGCTACAACAGCTCAAATTATACGCTGGCAAATTTATTAATTAAATAGAACCTACGAAGCTCAAACTTCTATGTATATTTATTTAAATTTTGCATTTAAAATGTTTTTGTTGAATATCTTTATACTACTTTACATTTACAGTACTTGTAATTTTGAAATGAATATCTTTATTTAAGTTGTTTTGATATTCCTTACTTTAATTTGTAACTTCGGTTAATTGGGCGCAAAAAGCTGAATTTTAAAAATAATTAGTAAATATCTTCGTAGTCGTGGCGCAAGGGACAAGCGTAGGAATAAAGCTACAAACTCGACAGGTTGTAGGTTCGATTTTCATTTCCCTCTAGTAACCAGGCAATACGCAGCGTTCAATTCTGTCACTCAACACGCAATGTTTCCATGATTCGGCGGAAAGTCGGGAACGGAAGTATCTTAATTTTAGGTTCCCAGGTTACCTCTGCCTACCCGGTGACATGCGGAATACAAGCTAAAATTTATATATTTAACATGGAAGTTTGGGAAAGCTTGTTGTAAAATATCGTGCGCTAAACAAGTTCGATACGAGCATAAATTTAAGTTCGAAAAGTAGATTGTCCTGACAGAGTATGTCATCGAAGTTTCGTTGAGAAATAAATGCGACTTCATTGTTTAATTAAGACTTTGGTACTCTTTCTATTGTTAATTATAATTAAGGAAAATGAGCTTAATGAAGCTTTATGTGGAATATAAAGTGGTTTATCACTATTACTTTTACACTGTATACCGTATATGGCAGAGTAAGCAGATGGAAATCAGTGTTAAGACATTCCGTTCCCGCACTATAAAATTTTCGAGATTCGAATTTTCGAAATTTTCGAGACGTGTTGAGTGTCGGTACACGAGGCGATCTATTTACTAGAGCGACTAAATGTAATTAATTAATTTGTGGGAATCGAATCCATAGCCACATTCATGTTTACTTGGCCCTTGTAGCAAATTGAACGAAACTAATATTTTAGATTTCATCTACTAAAACTACATTTCTTATTACTCTACCAGGTTTACACTTTACGCTGTATCCCGCACACAGCAGGGTGGGCAGAGGGAAACTCGTGTTAAGACACTCCGTTCCCCACTTTCCGCCGAATTCTGGAGGCATTACGTGTTGAATGACGGAACTCAACGGCGCGTTTTGTCTCGACACCAGAGCGAAGAAATGAAAATACAAATTTAAATAAATATTTCCTTTCCTCGAGTGGGGATAAAACCCACAACCAATTGATTTTGCAACACACTTTGTGCTCCTGCGCAAGGACTGGCCACCATTTCTTATCACTTAATTTTACGCTGTACGAACTTTTTTCACATTACGAAAAGTTTTTACCATCGGCGTCGCCCCCTTGTCACATGGCGATAGCTTAGAGTTGTAGATGACACAATATATCTAAGATAATGAAACGATTGTCGTAATGCAATGTCTATAGGACAATAGAACTATACAGTACAAGTTACAATACAAACCAGTCAGTAGTTCCTGAGATATAATATTAGTATTAGATAGATACGAATGTTAGATAATGATTTATCTAACGTTCATGAACGTTAGATGATGACATTGCTGTTCACCTGTAATAAGAAACCTGAATTGTCGATATTTTTCATTAATCTCGAATAAAAATTTCGATCGAAAATCTCAATTCAATTATAAATTGATAACAGAGTTATCAGATGTCCAATTTTAATTCGATCCTCAGAAGAATTTGCATTACATTTTCCACGGGACGGGTCAGACCAAAAATTGTCGACATCAAAGCGTGTAACCGAATATTCGGCCTTTGAGTTGTGAGAAGCTGATGGGATCCAGACATCGTAATGAGTAATAATTCGTGATAATAAGATATTTATGTCACGTATGGACGGTATTTAAAAAAAGTATTTTTGTATACTTAATTTTAATTAAATTTTAATTTAACACTTATATTATAAATTTAAAAGCAACTCGCGGCCAAACCGCTAATCCGATTGTAATAAAACTTCAAATAGAGATACTTGAGGATCTTGGGATCAAGGAAGGCCACATTTCTTTCTCTTTTTTTTATTTTCCAGGAATTTCGTTGTTTCAAGAAAAGGTCACTGAATATGGGCTTTCTTAACGCAGTTTGGACACTGGTCTCTCACATTAGCTTTTTACTGTTCACCGCTATTTTTTGTCATATGTTATATTAATTAATACCAAGCCTTGTAAGAAGAGAAGAAAGATCTGACTAATATTTATTATTGTTTTTCTTGGTATATTTTTAATAGGTAACCATAAAATTTGCGTGTGCATACACGTCTCCCAGTACGTGCGTCACTACGGTAAATATTTTCATGATAATTTGTAAAATGTGAATGCTATCAAAAATAAATAAATAAAACAATGACATATTTAGCGTTCTTTGCAAATTTTCTCTTCACCTATTGACTTTTTTCAAGCAAATTTTTAACCAATTTAAGAATACATATTATTTAATAAAAAATAAATTGCATTTTTGCATTTTCCTCTGCGCTGACAGATAACACATATAAACAACGCGTCTCATCTTGATTACACTTCTTGACGTGTAAATATACGTTATAAGATTTTTTTGACAGCGGATTCTTTATCTATTGTGCAACTGTATCTTCAGAAAATAAATAATAAAAGATGTTATAAAAATAGTAATATACTCGTATATAAGTTGTATAAGTAAGTACGGTTAATACTATAGAGATTGAAAATGTACTGCAGATTTTTTGATTCCGCCTTGCTGAGTACTAACCCAGGAGATTTCTTGCCATTCGTATCAACTTTGAGTGGGAATCGAACCCAGAACCGTTGCGTTTACGGGCGGCACCCTTGTGCCACTGCGCCACGACGGCCTCAATTTCATTTATATTTATTATTATTTTATTAGATATGACTCCGATCTATATGGGCAGCGAAACCCAGCCCTTCAATTTATCTAATATTGTATTATATTTAAAATAACTAATAGTACTTTACATATAGATGTAAAGTACTATTATATATAAAATATCACCCACTACATAATTTATTAAATATTTTAAGTATGTACAAAGAAGTGTAAACAAATAAATCATTATATATATTATGGACTTTTTAAATTCTTAGAATACCCATCAACGTATTATCATCAAAAGGCATTTTCCTGATAGATATAACTTATAAAAAAGAAATTTATTGGTCACATATTTCTTATTAATGCTTAATAGAGTGGACGATAAAATGTTCGCGTTGTTTTTTTTTTATTTATTCATTTCTGTTTTGGCAGATGATGACTGTGAGTTTCTTTTTAAATTATTCTTTATTTTTTAATTTAGCTTATATATTTAATAAAAGGATTAGAAAAAATATAAAAATACTTTTTTCGTAATAGGCATTTGAGCTAGCAGGCATATTTCTTAGATTTTTTTTTGTTACTAACAGAAAACGCACATACAAAACTACTGGAATTAAAAGTTGACATTTGGCGTGTGGGATTTCTTGAAAGTTCTATGGAAACGAGAAAAGATAGGATTTTTCATTTTAAGTCCTTTAAGTCACTTTTTTTTAGGTAATTTTATACTTTTACTTATATTTTATACTTTTTATAGCATACTCCATTCAATCACGTATTTTGTATGGAGAAGACGTCAGAATAGAAGATTATCCGTACTATGCGGGTCTGATGGGTTGTGGTGCAGCTATTATATCTGACGTTTGGATTTTAACAGCAGCTCACTGTGTCTCTGATATTAAGTAAGTATTGGTTTTCTATTTATTTTAAATTTTAATTATAAATATTTAGCATGACCAAATAGGTAGAGGGAAACTAGTGTTAAAACACTCCACTCCCTATTTTCCCATCAATTTTCATTGCGAATTGGGTGGCGGTTTACCACTGCAATGCGATGGCCTCGCTAATAAAGTGAGTAGAAATATCTACATCGTAGTCACAACGGTCTCACTTGTTTCAGCCTTAGAGTGCAGAATTTTGTGTTTGTGGGTGGAGAATCTTTCAGTAACAGCGTAGCATATCCATACAACAAAATAATAATACATGAGAATTACCAATTACATTTAGGGTTGCCTCTAAATGATGTGGCCTTAATACAGCTCTCAACATCCTTGAAATTTTCGAAAAAAATCGGCCAAATAAAGCTTCCAAGTGATAGATCTACGAGCTTTAATAAGAATATTCTGTTTGTAGGAAGAGGTAGAGACGAGGTAAGATTTTATTTTTAAAATATTTCGGTTTTCTTTAGTATTGTCTTCCAATTCTTTTTATTTTCTATTTTTGAAATATATAATATGACTTCTGGAGAGGACTTATTCAGTTTCTTTAGTTATTTTGCAATTGAGATTCAGTAGTTTAAAAAACCTTTAAAAATTATACCGACTTTCACGGTGGAATATTATTTGTTAAACATTGTCTTGTTTAATATAGCTATTTATCCATTGAATAATAATATATTTTAAATAACAAAGTTCCCCAATTTTCATCAATTTTTAGAATTTGGCAATGTAAAAGATTTGTAGTCTTGAAGTAATAATTGAATTCACAATCATTACGCATGCAGCTAGCTATATGAAAGTCCCACAATATCTTTTATATTGTTTTTTTTTTTAGTTTCACGCTGTATCCCGTACACTCCAATTCTATTAAGATATTTCCGTTCCCAACTTTCTGTAAATTTTGGCATTGAGACGGAACTCAACGCCGTGTTTAGCCTCGATACTAGAATAAACATATTTGATATTTCATTTCCTCGAATTGGAGTTAAATCCGCAACCTATCGCGTTGACGGTTGTTCCCTTGCGCCACCACTGGTCCCAGTCGACGACTACGTTTATATAATTTTGAAATAACTTGTAATAAATTATTTTTGTTTCTGTTCAGACAGGAAAATTGTCTAAGAAGCTTCAAAAAGTGGATCTTGTTAGGTTAACACCTGCACAATGTATTGACCTAGTTCCAAATGAAGCGCTGGACTTTTTTGGAAGACCAACTGTCAAGTTTTTGGAGAAAACCAACATATGTGCCAAACGAGAGATAAATATGCCTACTATTTGCCAAGTAAGCGAAAAAAATACACATTCATTTAAGAATTTAAATTATGATTAGAAAATAATAGAATAATAGAATTTAATTTCTAGAAGTCCCTAAATCTCAAATAAATCTGAAAGATTTTTTGAGATATTTGTGATGTTGGAGATTTTTATTAATAAGGTTATATTTAAATAAATTATCATTATTTATCCATTTTGATAGACAAAGTGCGTAGTTACAGTTAAGTCTCGACAATTTGGGCAGAATGTGGGAAACAGAGTATCTTAGGATTAGTTTTCCTGTGCCTATTATAATAATTATTTCATACTTTACAAGATAAATGATCAAAAATATATTCTATATCCACGCAGATGAGAATAATCGCCTCTAAAACGCGCTATGCCAGTATTATCTGCATTTGGCCGATATTATATATGGCCGTAGGCTTTGCCACATTATAAATTATTTACACTAAATACTTATCTACGTGTATTTATTAACTGTCAAGGCTCACTACATACAACTGCATAGTTATGGAATTCAAAATAAAGAATATCATTTAGTACATTCATATTATTTAGTTGAGAGGTACACTTTATACATAATATCCGTATATTTTTACGGCTTCACGCTACATCCCGCATAGACTAGTGTTAATTCACTCCGTTCCCCATTTTCTGCCGAATTTTCCGAAGTATTGCGTGTTAAGTGGCAGGACTCAACGCCAGGGTTTTGCCTTGGTGCCATAGTGAAGAAATAAAAAAATTTAAAAATAATAATTCATTATTCAATTCAATTAATATTAAATTCATATTTGTAATTTCCTTATGAATATTTTTATTTCAGGGAGATTCAGGCAGTCCTTTAGTCAGCGGTAACACTGTTATAGGTCTTGCTTCGTACATAGGTGGTCAGGAATGCGACAAACTACGCCTTGGTTTTTATGTAAACGTTCAATACTATGTACCCTGGATTAAAAAACATACAGGCCTTTAAATAAATTTTAATCTAAATCACTGGTTTTTTTATCTTCCTTATATAATAATATTGTAATGTAAATATTAAAATTTCATTACCTCGAGTGGGAATGGAACCGGCAATCAGTGACAATGACAATCGCACGCTTGTGTGCCTGCGCCACGACTGGCCTCTAACGACTCTTTTATACCGATTTTACACTTTTTATATTTACTGTTAGTTAATCGTGTTTTCCTTTCCATATTTATAAAATGCAGATATATAAAAAACGAATGTAAACAGTTACGCCAAATCTAAAAGATTCATAGAACACACGTATTTTCAATTGCAAACATTTGCTCAATAAAAGGAATAAATATGTGAAAAAACCGCTTTTGAAATTCATTCGTTCTATATGTAATAACCTATGTAGGTCCATTAATAGACACGAGTGAGAAATATTCATCAGTATATTATATTAGTTGTACAATTAAATTCTATTTATTTGTTATCAATTCTAACCCCTTTTAATCTTACAATATCTATATTCAATTAAAAAAAGATTTTATTTAATTAATCAGCTTCACGCTGTATCCCGCACTCAGCAGGGTAGGCAGAGGGAACCTGAAGACACTGTTTAGTGGCGGTACTCCACGCTGTGCTTTGCCTCGACACCAGAGTGATGACAGGAAAACATAAATTTAAAAAATATTTCCCCAAGTGGGATCGAACCCACAACCAGTCGATTTCGCAGCACACTTTGTGCCACTGCGCCGCGAAATAAATAAAGAAATTCTTGTAAAATTTCGCATCACATTTATAGTTGGACGCGGTTCTTTTTTTAATGTCAAGATTATAAGCAAGTAAGTCTGAAAGCTCTGGGAGTCTTGAAGTATAACAACTAGTTAACGAATGTTTTAAAATTAAAAATTTTGTGTTTTGACGTTTTTAATATTCACTATTATATATACGGTACATTATCGTTAGTTATCGTAATTTTTTTCCATGTACTTATATATATACCCCATATATTACAGACATCATACATGAAATAGAAATAAACTTAATTTTCTATTAGCATATTCTAGTAGTTACTTTAGAATGGGTGGCCGTAAACAGATTTTTGGTCTTCAGTACTGGTACGACGAACATTTTTTCCCCCGAAGACGTGGCCTCGTTACCTAAATCGAACTCAGGACAACCTTAACGCAAGAAACTGCAGTGAAACACCTTTCCAATCTATTGAAATCTACAAGTCATGGTTAGGATTAATGATATAGTAGTAATGTGACGTATAATATTATGCACCGCTCGAATGCGCTTCGGTTCGCTGAGGACGGCATACTGAAAGAATGTACAGAGTAGCTTTTATAAGACATTTTTTGTTAATAAAAAAGCAATCCAATTTTGGAGATATTGTGTCATGTGTGGCGGCACTCAACTTTGTGTTCCAGAGCAGTACCAGGGGAAGGGAGATAAAACACGTAAAATCGTTCAGAGAAACGAAGCAAACCTAAAACCATCTCGTTTTCAGTCAGATGATTGATATACGTTCTTGGCACGACTATTTGAATTCATTAAAAATATGATCATACTAGTCATCTATCTATCTTAGCCACAGTATTGGTCAGAAGTTAGCCTGCTTCGACAGCACGATCTTATAACCGTTATTTTGGGCATTAGAAAGAATGTCACTCACTTCTCCATTTTTTTCCCGCATACAATATATTACGTGTTGATTGGCTGCGTGCAGATACACCCACAACAATTGTGTTTACAGTCAGCTGTCCGACTAGGGTCAAATTCAAAATATTCTTCATTCAAATAGACTTTTGAATCTTCGTACGAACATATAAACAAAGAAAGTATCACCGGTTCGGATGGATTCCAGATAATGTTCCACTGGAGTTTGGAATCTGTGTTTGTGATGACAGAGTTCAGCTGTACAGTATTAGTATAGAATTTTAAAAAATCTGTGACACATTACACTGTACACGTCAAGAAAGCTTCCCTCGCGCAGTGTTCTTAAGAAACTCCATTCTCATGCAAGTCACGTTCGTTACGAATTTACGGGCGATTCATTCGATATTGGATTATTAGGCATTGATCCTTTTAAAATTTCTCAACTAATTCGTTTTGCGACGATGCCGATTCACCAATTTTGGTAAAACGAGAAAATAATGTCGATCGACGGAATTATACGCCGTGTGAATGTTAATGTAGGCCTTTATTATGAATCCACTGTCCGGTGGAACGCGGTGGAATTACCAAATAAATACTGATAATATTAAAATATGTTTATGTTTATATGATGTGGAAAAAACTACTGCTGATATAGTTTTGTTGAACTTGTAATAAAAGTATTTAACAATTAAATTACAATTAATATAAATACCGCTTTTTATAAAGTTTATTCACAAGCAACGCCGCCATAGTCGTGGTTGTATCGATAAATATAACAAGTCAACAAATATTTAGTGGAAATCTATTAAATTTAATCTGTTAAATTTCAAGACAGATCAATTTGAAATAAACTATATTATAGTTGAAATTGTTTTTTATGAAAATACGGCCTCCAAGATACTGCGAGAGAATGACTAATCTAGTCCTATGTTGTTATGTCGAACCTTACATAAAACAATTATTTAGATCGTTAAATTAAATTTTGTTGAATAGACACAGTACATATGTTATAATTTTTACAACTTATTGGCGTCTCTTAAAAGGTATAAAGTGGAGAATCGACTCTTTAGCTGTATGAAAAATTATGTGAAGTAATTCTTCTGTACTAACAATGAAATGAATAAGAAATTTGGGAATTATTTTTTCACAATTTTTTGTTTAAGAAATATTTTTTGAGATGTTAAATTGAAATTCAACTTAAGTTGGGTTTAACTTGGGAAGAGTGACAATCATCCTTTTTCTAAAAACAAACTTGTGTATAAAACTTTTTTATTTCTTTGATGGATTGGACCAAAAGTTTGTATAAACACAAATTGTCGTCGGGATTGAATTTCAGGCCCGAAAATTACTATATATTCTATGTTTCGTAGCAGGTACTTACAATTAAATTTGTTCAAATACAAAAAAAAAAAAGGTAAAAAAAAGTTTAAACTAGTAAACTTTGAGAGGTTCCAAATTCAATTTCTGGCTCCACCAAGCTTCATACGTATACAACTTATTACAAGTCTTAATGGGAACGGAGTGTCTTAACTCTAGATTTCCAAATTATCTCTATCTACTCTGCTACAAATAATAGTAATTACTAAATAAAACACGTTGAATAAATAAATTCTTCACTTTCATATGTTAATATAATATAAATGAACAATTAAATCTCGACATAATTTAAGAGTGTAAAGATCAAATGTCATACAAGTACAATTTTATAAGAGCGTGTCAACCGCATGTTCTGGAAAGCAAGACAACTTTTAATTAAACACTAATGCCATTCGCGAGCAAATTAACAACTAATAGGGATTCCAAGGGTATATCGATAACAAAATATTTTTCGATGTATAATATCGATATGCAATCATTGTACAATGGAGGGTATCTTGAGACTATTAAGGAACACTGATACAATGTCTGACTATACTTATCCTGCTATAATATTATATTATTATATATATTATATATATGGGAGGTTGATGGATAGAAAAGGATTTAAATTTCCACATACGCGCTTGTTCCTTCTGTCTAATCTATATGTTTATGATGTGTAAAACAAGAAAAAAAACCCTTTTACTTTTCATATATTTTTCTAAGCATTGCTTGTAAGGTAGCAAAATTTAACGCCGCGTTTCGTAATCCAGATCGGGGAAATAATAATAAATTAAGCATAATCTTTCCCACGACTGTGGATCGAACTGAGAACCGTTGAGTTTACAGGTAGACAGTGTTCTACAGCACCACGATTGTTTGTAACTTGTATTATATAATTAGTATCGACAATATAATTGACATCCTTAACCCCCATGTGTAGAGAGAGCGCTATGAAGAAATTAATTCGTATATTTTCAGTCTCGCTAACGAATCATTCCAGTTTGTAAAGTAAACACGAGTTGCCTACATTCATACACACAAACGCGTTTTGCATGTTCAACATTAATCAAGGAACTAAGCATATATTAACTCAACTTTGAAGTTATGGATCATTTACATATAAACATATATATATGTTCTCAAGATGAACACGTAAAATTGATATAATGCGAGAAGCAAGTAGTCTTTAATACATCAGGCAAGAAGCAATCAGAGCTTATCAGAATAAACTTTATTTAATCTAAGAAACACCTGATATGATTGTCACATATGAAACAACAGACTATCTATGTTCGCCATCGAAGCTGGACATTTTTTTTCACTGGACAAACTTAAGTCGCATAAGTTTCAGTTCCATCAGGAGTACGTTTATATGTGAGCGTGGCCTACACTTGGTCATACAGAGAAAGCGCGGCGTTGAGTTCTGCCACTTAACACGCAACGCCTGCTGAATTCGGCAGAAAGTGGGAACGGAGTGTCTTAACACTAGGTTCCCCCTGCCTACCCTGCTGTGTGCAGGATACAGCGTGAAGCTTAAAAAAAAGAACTTACTTTTTTCTCGCACGCAAATTCGTTTCAATTTATTGCACACACGCAGGCTTATTAGTTTCACAGATTTAAGATGCTTCAAAATTATGTCATTCTAATATTTTTAGAGACATTAAAATTCGTCCCCTAATTAAAAAAAAACTCTTTCACATAGAAAATTGAATAGCTCCCTTTATCATACAATCTACTACAAATAACTACGAAGCAGAAGCCAGCTATCAGATCCAAACAATCTAATTCCCAACATAAACGTTGAAATGTTACGGATACTTAAATCCGAAATACGCACGAACGATAAAAACTTTATAGAAATGACTATTTAAAGAGATAGGAAGGTAGAATGTACTTTCTTGGCGGGGAGTATCCACTCTGTATTGCTTTCTGGCTGTAGTGAGAAAATTAAATTACCCCATTATGTGCCGGTTGTTGCTTAAAGGCGTCTACACACGATAAACGCCTTTGCTATGCTACCAAGAAAATGAAAATATTAAATATTTCATTTCTTCGAGTAGGAATCGAACCCACAAGCGCTTACACTCGAAGGGTTGTGGGCTCCTGGGTCTGTAAAAAGTGCTATTTTTATATTTTGCTATGTGAATGAACAGTAGTGGTACGTCACTCTGTTTTGTATATTATCTTCTTTTATTTCATATAACCCAAATTATTAGTATAGATAATTTAGCTAGAACTAGGCGCGAGAGGTATCACATCGTAATTTCTCTATTGTTCGCTAAAATACATGCCAGGCATGTGTAAAACTATCACCAAAGAAATGGGATGCGTAGGGTCCCTCTGCCTACCCCGCTTTATCCAGGACCAAGCGTGAAAAGAAACAAAATAATATCTTTAAAATCGACATTGTATGACAAACCTTTATTCGTCAAACCAATCGCAGGCTATATAATGGTATCCAAAACTTGCTGCGTTCATTAGAGGCATCTTGTATTCTTATTATGCCCATAATAGCGGAATGGATACCCGCATCAATTATTTCAACGTCTGCTCCTCTTTTATCCAAGAGTGTTTTTCATTTTAAGTCCTGACCGTTGGAAGCCGTTTCGTAGCTTGTTAACGAAAATGAAAATGCTAGTTCTGAAATTGCTCTATAAAATTCATTGGTTTTAGAGGCGCTTGTGTTTGTTTGTTTTTACCTTTTTTTGTAGTCATTTTTGGGATAATTTCTTTAGTTTGTTACATAACAAGGCGCAGCGTTAAATTCCACCTCTCAAGCTTTGTAAATGAGCTTCTATAATCACATAATGAGGCCGTCGTGGCGCAGCGACACAAAGGTGTGACTGTAACGCGACGGTTGTGGGTTCGATCCCCACTCGAGGAAGTGAAATATTTATTTACGTTTATATTTTCATTTCTTCGCTCTGGTGTCGAGGCTAAGCGAGGCGTTGAGTTCAGCCACTCAACACGCAATACCTCCAAAATTAGACAGAAAGTGGGGAACGGAGTGTCTTAACACTAGGTTCCCTCGGAAATCACAGATGACAGCTGGTTGTTAAGAAATAGATTCTCAAGTCTAATTTCAATAAAAACTTCCGTCTGTATTGACTATTATTCTTACTAAAAAAATATAATAAATTCAAAAAAATTGTTTAGACCGATAACAGAACAGACTTCCGTCGCCATAGAAACATCTCTCTATATATAAATACAGCTTGGGGATCGACACTTACAGAGTATAATTTTATTTTCCACATGACCTTTGTAAATCACATTCTAGCCGCATTGCATATGCAAAACGAAAATATGTTAATGTCGTCCACACTGCGTATGGTTTAGAGGTAGGTATGATATACATACATACATATATACATATATGTGGGCCCCGAGGTCGTCGCAAAAACAAGATAATTTTACGCTGAAATATCTATGAAATATGTGTTTTGTTCGAATGTTTGGATATTTTATGGAGATATCCTCCTACTATATTGTTTGTCTATAGCTTGTTAAACCTTTATTTACTTTTTAACATGATGGTATTACATTTAGCTGTAGCTGATAGTTAGTGAGAGTAATAAAATATAAGAATCTGAAGTATACGCACTTCTAAGTCTTGTATTATCTATCATGAAACTTGCCAACTATATGTTGATGAGACGACAATATAATATGATGATACCGTAGTGCTGGCCTGAGGGTTGGAAGATGGCTGGTGGAAACTTATCGAGTTCGTGCTCATTAAATTCATCTTATTATTGTGTAAAAAGTAGTTAAGTTTTTAAAATTATCAATTATTTTAATTGTAAAATAATTGATAATTTTTAAAATTATCAATTATTTTACAATTAAAATAATTGTGTTGTATTGACAGCACCAGCTAAGGAAACCGGATTTAAATACCATTCTTAATAATCGGTTAATCATGAAACTTGGCAGTGGCTTAGGTGACAGTACATAGATATAATGCTTCAATGATGGAATTAAGACTTAATAAAGTAATTTTTTGGAGTAAAATGATTCGAGGAAATATATCAGTACAGACACGGCGTTGAGTTGCGCCGTTCACACTAGGAATGTGATTTATACCAGGATCTCCCCTACCCTACCGTACTTCCTCTTTGACCTACTTAACTATCAATACAAGGATAGGGTAACAAGTAAACAAGTACACAGAAACTAAGACATGGGCTCGTGACGGCGCATAATGTGATATTTGAACGATTGAAACGTGCAGCTCCATGCATGATACAGACACGACTTGTAGTCTAAACCTGGCTTCTGAATGGAAGCTTTAATATATTCACAAATATAGGGCATTTAAAAAGCCAATCGTTGTTATGGTGTGAAGTACCGTCTCGCTCTGTTTCTTACTTAGACCAATATTAATTATAAGCCTTGGCTTATTTTTAACTTCTCATTGGGTTTTTAATACCAATCTCATATAATATTTCATTCATAGGGTTCAACAATGACGTAATACAATTTGTTTTAATAGGTAAAATGCGTTATTGTATACGAAACGATACATATAAACTTTGAAATGCAATATTTTAGCGATTTTTTCGCTTGATTCCCTCGTGAGCTCCTTGCTGGAACCACGAGCTCGTGGGAATCGAAACCACAATCTGTCACGTGTACATCGATTAAAAATATGATTAAGAATAAAACTTAAAATAATTTAAGATTTAAATATCATCGCTCATCATCAGCCACCAGCACCTGCTAGTGTGGTTATTTTAAATGCACTCAAGTACACTCGGGGAAGGCTTATGCAAATTTTTCGAAACGTTTACATGATAGTGTTCACTTAAGTTCGTGAGATTAAGTTGTTTAATGCCGTAGCGTTATAACGTACTTGGAGGGTAGTTTCGAAGAGATTACAATTTACAACTCGTGAAATTTCATGTAAATTTTGCTAGATTATATTTATTTAATAAAAAAAAATAATACATGTTGAGGCCAGTCGCGCTTTGCATAAGCGTGTGTTTAAACAAGACAGGTTGTGGGTTCGATTTCCAGTCGAGGAAATGAAATATTATTACTATTAATACAATTATATTGTTAGTACTTTGGTACTACGAAAGTGAGCAGAGTGGAAAATATAGTATGTTAACACTAGTTTGCCTACCTTGCTATGTGCAAGATTCAGCGCGAAGCTAAGAAACCAACTTTACTATTTATTTTTATAAATAGTAAAGTTCCCAAATCGGAAATCGAACCCACATCCATCGTCAACTGACAGACATTGCCACTGTATTTTCACAATATAACTATAATGTCGGACATATTTTAGCGTGAACGTTTAATTGACAAAGTATTTATCATTGAAAGTAATACAGCAAATAGGTATAGGCCATTTATCATTGTCAGTTAGGGGTAGCTCACACTGTAGAGATTTCTTCTCAGACTGTTAATGTTGAGATATATGTAAAAAATAGTGACTTTTGTTATTGTCACGTAATTCTCATTTACATTAGGGTAGGCAGAGAGAATTTTTCTTCACGCTGTATTCTGTCACTTAGCAGGGTAAGCAGAGGGACTGAACACTGTTACTGTGTTATACTCCGTTCCTATTAAGACACTCTTGAATTCTGGAGGTGGCATGAATTATTTTCATTTCACCTCTCGCGAAAATAAAAAGTCAACAGTGTACGACAGCACTGAGCTTTGAAAATAACTCTCGTGCCGCCAATCTGCGTCCTGATTAATGGGGGTACAAAATATCATATTATTTTAATAAACCATTTTAACTTTATGTCGTTTGCTTTATTACAATATTATTATGAAATTTTACGTTTCAAAGGAGAATAAATATATATTATATTGTAATTTTAAAAGGCAGAAAGACCTAAGACATTTACATATAGTCTGTTTCCATATTATTGGTTTAAAAAGGAATAAAAAATATATTATGATAAATAATTTATAATTTGTTGTAGAGGTCGTCGTGATGCAGGGGTGGATGGATTCGATTCCCACTCGGGGGAGTTCTAATTTCTTCGCTCTGGTGACATAGCAAAGACAGCGTCGAATTCCGCCACAAAATATGCAATGCCTCTAGAATTCGGCGAAAAGTGGCAATGGCCTCTACTACAAAATAATAAACTAAAACACGAAACTATACTTACAAAATTTAATTTGTTAATTAAATCAATAATATCTATCGAAAATCGGTATTAATTTCCTATTACAGGAGGCCTAATTAATACAGCAATTCGCAGTGAGTTCTCGATTGCCGAGATCGTTACGAATTACAACACTTGAGGGCGCTCCCTCAAATTTAACGATTCGGGTTAAATGACAACACATTAGTTGTTAGAAGTGACAAAAAGTAACGGTTATTAATTTTATTATACAAATAAGTAATTTTTATGTATTATATTATAATAATTATATGTTATATATTTGCTCCATGGCTTAAGCAGGATGGTTGTAGAATCGAATCCGGCTCGGGAGAATATTGTTTTCATTTCATCACTCTGGTTATAAAAGTGCGGCGTTAAACTCCGCCACTGAACACACAATGCCTCCAGAATTTGGTGAAAAATGGGGAAGGGAAGTCTCTTAAAGGGAATAGAGTACCTTAATAATGATTATGTTCCAGGTGTTCTTTGCCTAATCTGCCAAGTGCTGGATACAGGCTGAAATTTAAAAAAAAAATGATATTTTTAACATAATCACAGGGTGACTACATAAAAACCAAATTGCGTTTAAACACACTTTAAATTAAAATCTATCCATTAGTTCTATATCAGCTTTTAACATGTTAGAGATATTGTAATGAATTCACGGCAAAACCGTTGAGTGTTAATTTTAGATAACGCTAAAAATTAACTTTAGATTATTAGAAAACCTATCAGAACCTAAAAGATTTATGAAGGAGAACTGTGTGGAAAACGAGATAGGATGAGACCTAGGTTGACCTTCATGAAAATACAGTATCGAAAATACTGAAGGAAGGTCACGTAAAAAGGATGAGAACCTCCCGGAGGGTAAGTATGAAAAGGTTGATGACAGTGGACGAGGCGAAAGAAGTATGTAGACCTTGGCGTACCTGGAGTTTGGTGCGCTGGTTTCTTTGCCTACCCTGCTAGGGATACCGCGTGACGCTGATTATTTAAATAATATATGTTTTTTGATATCTTAAATTTAAAATACATTTGTGCTTGAAGTTTATATGTTTGCTTAAGTTCTGAATAACTTTATATGTAATACATACTTTAAATCTGGCGTATAGGTAAATAAAATACAGAGGCAACTTACGAGTGGATTTCTCGTAATTTCTCTACGGGATCGGAAGTATACCGGATTTTCCATTTTTATTATTAAATTCCAATAAAAAAAAAACAATTTCAATCAAAGAGGAGAAAGGAAAAAATCACTCAGCTTTCTATTTTTATTTATTATATTTAAATACACAACACACACACAACGGACAAATGTCGTCTGCGTCATATTTTAATTTGTCTCTTTTGTGTGATAATTTTTTTATATTGTGACTATATAATTTATATAATTTGAGGTTTTTATAAGAGCTCATGGTTGAGTTTGGGTATAGGGTTAAGCCAGGCTAGTACTAGAACTAGTATTGGGTAGGTAGTTCTATTTACAAACATGTATATATATAACTATAACTGTATATATACTATATATACTATACTGTAATAAAATCTCTTTTTCGTATATATTTAATGCAGGCGGCATTATAATATCGTTTTTGGCATTGTGATTGAATCAAGAGCTCAATTTAAATTTTTTAAAAATTACACTTTTATGCTCCATTGTTTACGACTTATCCCGAGTTTTGTTTGATTTCCACATACAATAATATCCAGCGTTGTTCGGTTTTAAGGGATTCCTTTATTTTGTATGAAACGAGATGAATTGTATTGAAAATGTTTTTTAATTTTCGAAATGTTTAATAGTCATTGATCTGTGTTTATTGTGTTTTTACAAGATTGTAATGTCTCGTCACAGCAATACGGAAACGGATGTATAACAACGCTAGGTACCTGTATAGTGAGATCACTATTCAGTAAGAATATGTCAGTTTTTATTTTTTTTATTCACGCTGTATCCCACACACAGCAGGGTAGCCAGAGGGAACCTGGGAACCTAGTGCTAAGATCCTTTATTATAATATACTTCCGTAACAATGGTGAATCAATAAATTCAAATAATTAACATAATTCTGACTTCAAGCGTGGTGGCGCACATCACAATTACTAACTTGATCTAAATTCCTTCTTCGATAAATTGACTATCGAAATATAAAATAATTTGAATCGAGCCAATGGTTCCTCAACGCAAACGATTAAGCCAACTAAATCTCCAGATGCCCTTTGCCTTGTTATCCGAGCAGAGATATCAAAATAATTTATTACCCCAGTGGGCGCCGAATCCAAAATCTTCGCTAGGATGTTATAAGTTTTATAAATATTGGACGTTGTGACCAAGCTTGTAACTTTAAACTCGAAGGTTGTACATTCGATTTCCATTCAGATGAATTAATTATTTATTAATAGATATTTTTATTACTTCTCAGGTAACAAGGTTAAGCGAGGCGTTGAGCCACTCAATACGCAATTGCAAATGAAAAGTTCCTTGGAAAGTAGAACAAGTCTCTTAGGGTTTTTCTACCTACCCTACTAAATGCGGGATCCAGCTTAAAGCTGAAAAATAACCTCCTTGTTTTATTAAATAACCTCAGAGATTACCCAGCTAATATAATGTATTCAATAAAAATTTTGATAACCTTTTTCAAACATCTTCATTTAAATGGCATATTTCTTAAGCGAAAATTCGTGTAAAGTTGAAAGTGAATAAGATCTGAAAACCAGTGAAAGGTTTTAGTTACCGAGATATGTATTTCTTGGAAATCTACTTTGCATTTTATTTGCTTTTATTCTGACTTATGATCTTTGAAAATGATTTTATATTTGTATTTATTTTTGTAACTTCACGCTGTATCCCGCATTTGGCGACGTAGGCAGAGGCAACCTTGAAGACACTCCGTTCCCATTAAGACACTTACGTGTCCCAGTTTCCGTTACGTCCGCAGTTTGGCAGCACACGTAACCAAAGCTACAGCTAGTGTTTTTGAATATTTATTTTCTTCAAGTGGGAATCGAATTCCATAACCATTCGAGTTTACAGTCGCACGCTGTACTCCCGGCGCTTCGACTAGCCTTAATATACGGTATTAAGCTTTAATATTATTATTATTAAGAAATACATTCTTAATTAAGCTACTGTTTTTTTTAGAAATTTTACAGTGTAAACTGTATGAAAATGAACTATGTTAATTATTCACATGTACTCGTATGTTGCTAAGCAGCTAGTATGTAAATTTATGAAGACAGAGTGTTGGTTAATGTAATTATTACCTCCATACTTCAAGAATCGCTCGAGTGTACTACTACTATTTTTTTCCTGTTTTTAACAATATATTATATAATAAATTCATCATTTTAATATATTATATTATTTAATTTTTTACAAATTTTATTGAGACATTTTCGCCACTTTTTATAATTTTACATTTTATCCTACTTACCAGGAGGGTGCAGTCACCCAGAGGTGTCAAGACACTCAATTCGTCACTTCTTCACTTTTAACAATAGATATTTATATAAATACTTTAGTTTCTTAAGTTTGGAATAACATTTTAAGCAATATTTAATAAATGACCTCTCATTCTGATCCTCATCTGGACTCTTGCTTTGAACGGATCTGTTGGTGTATAGCTTTTTCTTTAATTTTTTAGGGCAGAAGACCCTCCCTCCACCCTCTCTATCAATTCCTTCGCTGATGATTATCACATTCGTTTTCTTACGCTCTATACAATTTTCAAGTTGTTCTTGAATAAGGAAAATTACAGCCGTCCTTAAATACATGCTTGTTATTTTCTCTTTTCTTGACTTTTATTCTATTATCAACTCATTTTATTTCTATAAGTAATTCTATAATTCTATAAGTAATTGATATATTAGTAGCCTACAAGTTATAACTTTTCATTCAATTTTGAACATAAAATTTAATACTTATTAATTTATTAATTGAGTAATTAAAGTGAACAGATTGCTTGTTAATTAACTCACGGGACTTTTCATGAGATAACTCTTTCGATGGTTTGGAAAGTATAATTTTATTAACATAAAAACAATCAAATTATTTACACTCTATGTTAATATTTTGAGTTTGAAGTGTTTGTTTGGTTGAAAAGCGCGGCGTTGAGTTACGCCAGTCAACACGCAATGCCTCCAGAATTAGGCAGAAAGTGAGAAACGGAAGTGTCTTAAGACACTTCCGTCGGAGATCGGTTCTCAACACTGTTCCATGTTCTCTCTACTTATCTTGCTGCGGGAAGTAAAATAAATAAATAAGAAAAAATATTTTAGTTAAAAGGAAGAATTATTTGAGTCAGTATTACTATAAATTCAGTCTAGCAATGTAATAGGTGACGTCACGTTACGTGAAGGTCCAGGCTTAAAGCCCAAGGTTTAGCATTGGACATCTTCCAATACAGAAAGGTACAGCGCATTTGGTCAGAAATGAAAAACATTTTGTTGTATTTATTTAGTTCATTTATTAAAGACCTACATTTTATTTTTTCAAAACAGTTTATGACATAAATTAAATATTTTAATAAATATGTTATTATATATATATATTCTGATTATTTGTAATGACCACAAAAATTAAAGATTTATTTTAATATTTACAAGCGATGTAAACGACAATTTGTTTAAAACTAAAAAATTGGAACACTATTTAACCGCCTTACATCGATGCAAAAAGCTAATTGCATGTATTAATGTATGTTTTTATGTATTTCATTATCTTAATTTTTTTATCCATTCCTCCTAGTGGAAATCGATCTCATAACCGATGTGTTTACACTCCGCTCTCCCACTGCGTCAAACAGGCTCACTGTATTGTAGGTATTACAATAATACAATACATTATGATATAAGCAGAATAAACTTCAGACCTTATGTTAAAACGAGAACGTATTTAAAATAGGTTTACGATCTCTGCTTTGGCTACATTTGAATTGTATAATACCAATAATGCTGGAACATTTGGCGTAGAAGCTGGTAGAAGGTGGTGTAAATTGCTCGAGACGCGCCTCTTAGGACGTTCACATAATACGTCTTCTAAAATAAATAAAGAAAATGCTGGATCCATTACTAGTCGCGCTTATAGTCTCCTTGGGGCACAAGGGGCAGACTTGTGTCCCTGCGCCATTAATTAATTGGCTTCACGCTGTATCCCGCGCTGCAGGGTGGGCAGAGAGAACCTAGTGTTAAGACAATCCGTTTCCCATTTTCTGCCGTATTCTGGAGGCATTGGGTGTTGAGTGGCAGAACTTGACGCCACCCTTTGCCTCGACATCAGAGTGAAAAAATGGAAATATAAACATAAATAAATATTTCACATACCGAGTGGGGATCGAACCCACAACCGTCGCGTTGCAGTCACACCCTTGTGCCGCCGCTGCTTGTCACAGCCTTAAGTCTGCCATGATTGGCCCCGATATATATATTTCATATTTAACTATTTTTTTGTATTTGCCAATATCTAATATAACATGATCTACCATTTAATAGAACTTCGTAGGTTTCTCATTTCCATTCTGAAGAATAAATATTTCGAAAGTTCCGAGCTTTAAATTAACAAGGTATCGTTTAATTTATTGCTTTTCAGTTCGTTGATATTGTAAGTTTGTATTTAACAGTTGTTAGGGTTCATTATTTTCACATTTAATTTATTATACTGCATTCTGTGCCAGAATATTAATTGTGGAATCGTAATGTAATAGTGAAAAAATTGTTAAGAAACAATAAATAATCAGACAGGTTGCTGCTTCAAATCCAATTAATCCAAGAAATAGAAATAGAAGTGTCTTAATGGAGAAAGAAAAATCTTACACCTGGGGTTCCAGGGTCTCTATGCCCACTTTTTCAGGTGCAAGATGCAATACAAAGCTGAATAAAGCACATACTGTTACGTAGTACAAAATATAAATTGTGTCCAATTTATGTACTTTCTTTTTATTCTATTTACTATTTGCATACAATTTAAAAGAATATTAAAAAATATACAGCTGTAATAAATTCACCTGTTAAATGCAAATGTAATTTTGAAATAGAAGCGCTGTGTAGATTTTTCCTCCTTTTTGCTTCAAAACTTTTGTTTTTAATAAAAGTTATTGTGGCGCAGTGGAACAGTTCGATTTCCAACACAGGCTTTTTCTCATTTCTTCACTGTTTTTTTTACGAATAAGTTTAATTGTAAGAAAAACATGTAATATAATTATACAACATGTGTTCTTTTAATTTGACGTGGACATACAAAATAGCCTTAAGTTCTCCTAACAATGTTTGTTCAGCCAAAGGGCCAAGGTTCAGGTCTATTTGAATAAATATTTATCGAGGTTTACCTAAAATCTTTTTTAAATACTGAAACAAAAATTAAAATGAAAAAAAAAAACCCGAAGAAAATCATAAAAAAATCAAAAGACACTACTCTACTGTCCTTCACCTACAATCCTCAGTTGGAACAATCCTTGCCTACATAACTCTATGAATTCTGAATGAGCTATCAAAGTTTCGAAGATACTTCACTTATAATTAGTAGCGAGATCATAACAAAGGGTCCCGCGGGAAGAGTTTAGTTTGGGATGAATTAGTATGATAATATAATGAACAATTGATGAAGTACTTTCTTTGAGACCCTTATAGTTAAATGGGACATGTAGGACGTGTGATTGAATTGTGGTTTAATTTCTACTGCGGGGACTCACTTTCATTAATTTCAATATTGTCGATTGTCAAATCGATAATATTTTAATACTAAAGGTGGGACATCTAAAACTACAAATCCTATAATATTTTGCGAATCGAAGTGTCTAAACACTAACTCTCTGCCTTCCATATTATACAAAAAGAAATCAAAACTGAAAAAACTGATTAACTATTACTAGTTTCCACGAACACAAAGCACCAGGTTTATTGCATTAGTACATGAATGCACAAGCTTTTTGTATCAATTACAATATAATATGAAGTAAGTGAACGACCTGAGTTGCAAAAGCTCTATGTGTAATGAAATCAAGTAAAATAATATTACAACGACGGTGCATTTCAACTATTGAGTCCTGAAAGCTCATATTAGTTATAAATCACATTTCATATAGTTAGTTTCGTTAACTTGTTTATTAATAACGGGGTATTGTTATATCTGTGAGGTATTTGTCCTGGGAATTATTTTTTTCGTACATTGCAGGGTAGGGAGAGGATAATTCCCGCTGAATTCTGGAGTCTAACGATTGTGCCCTGCACCATAACTGGCCTCAGGGAACTATTTTTCGTTTACTTTCACATTATATTCCAGATACAGTGTAAGCAGAAGGAATCTAATTATAAGGACACTGTTTTTCTCTTTTACTGCTTTGTTTTTGAGACTGAATTGAGTACCAGTATTTAATGCCGTAATTTGTCTTCGTAACAAAGTGACTAAAAACTATTTATTTCTTCGATTGGGAATTAAACCCACAACCATCGTATTTACAGTCAGACGTAAACACGACGGTTGCCAACGTGCCAACAATTCTATGTTTCTTGTTTTTTTGCACTTAAAACATTATTCTTTCACTTAGCTAGTATCTTCTTCCATTTCCAACACTAAATACTTCTACACCCAAGTTAATAACAACACAAAAACGGAAGATACAGCTGCAAAACTAACTAATAAACACGATTTATGCCTTTACAAGAAACCTGAAACATATTTTGTACATGTGATCCACATTTTCAGTCTATATTGAGACTGTGCCTGAAAGCCTCTCTATTATTAACTCAACTCAACTCAACGTGTAGTATGAGTCGAGAAGGTTGTTAAAAGCCACATTAGGCTTAGATGGCGCTAGTGTAGCGTAAATGTTACATTTGGGATTTATTTAGATATTAGTAAACGAAAATTATATAATTTCACTTCCTTAATAACTTTTTTCCAGCTTCAGGAATCTAGTCAAAGAATCTTTTCATTATTAAAGAGAAGAATCGAAAATATTTAATATAATAAAATAATAAATAAATATATATTATAATAAAATATATAATTAATTTATAAAAATACGTAAAACGATAAATTAGAAAAATAATAATACACCCACGATCTTCGAAGGTTAGAGCTCCAGAGTGGGGAACCTGCTCACAATACGTGTAAAAGTGTGAAAAGAGGTGAAAAATAAAACAGTGAAGTAAAATAAAAATTATATAAAAATTATTAAAGTAATTAAAAATGATATATTTTTAGTATTATTATTATTACTAAAAATTATATATTTTTGGTATTATTACTTAAAATTATATACTCGTATATAGATTTCTTTATTATCACCGACGTAAGCCAAAATACATGCTTAATACACATTTCACAATTTAAAGCTATCCTTGGAACGGCCTAATAGAGCGATTGTGAACAGAACCATCTTTGCCATTAGGCTGGTACAGGTTAAAGATTATGATTATTTTGTATTCATTTTTTTTCAGCTTCACGCTGTATCCCGCACACAGCAGGGTAGGCAGAGGGAACCTCGGTGTTAAGACACTCCGTTCCCCACTTTCTGCCGAATTCTGGAGGCATTGCGTGATGAGTGGCCGAACTCAACGCCGCGCTTTGCCTCGACACCAGAGCGAAGAAAAATGGAAATATAAACGTAAAGAAATATTTCACTTTTTTGAGTGGGAATTGAAACCACAAACGTCGCGTTGGCGGCACCCTTGTGCAACTGCGCCACGATGGCACAAGGGTGCCGCCCGGGGTACATATTTTTTTTTAAAAATAACTTATAAAGTTACAAGTATATTTTTTTACTGATTTATATGTGATTTTCATGATTTTTAAATGTTTTTATTCTTCGTTGCTTATATATTTTACGTTCTGTAATATTGCTAATTTGATTTGTGTTTTGATACAAGAAGATTTGTATTAATTGCAGTCTATTTATAACTATAAAACTAAATTATAATTTTACAGAAAATTATTTCTTTATACTAATAAAACACTTGAATTAGAATTTTGAATTTAAAATCATATCCTTCTTCTAAAGAGATGATATAGAGACCGAAAATAATTAATGGTTAATATTGTGACACTATTCAATGTGACTGACGTGGTACCGTCAGAGAGCCCAGAGAGAAATTTCGTTTCCAATTAGGATAAGTTGTATTTAAAGTTATTTTCTCTTACCGGTTCGTGTACAAGGACAATGCAAATACTAAACATGTCGGCTGACGGAGAGTGATAAACTTAATTTCTTGACACTAGGTTTTCTGTCTCATTCTAAGACTGGGTTTTCTTTGTATACTCCTACTACGCGACGAAAGATGAATCTGTAAATAATTTTTTTTTACAATTGTCGATAGTGTGAACGATCTTAAATGTGTATCTTCATTCTTAGATTAGTCTTGGCTGGCTTCCAAAATAATTATGCCTTGAAGTATATTATTACTAGTGACTGCTGCACGAGGAGCTGATATAGAAAATCAAGAGGACTTTTAAAACTAATTGAAAATTTTCATTAAAATGACAGCAAGTTATTCAATAATTTCATCTAACAAAACCTCTTACGGAAATAACTAGTGGAGAGTTACGGATGTACGAGTAAGTTAGACAGGAAGCTAATAGTTATATCAACGATATATATAGAATTATTCTTTATATGACAATATACTTTTTAGACTCCCGTGCCTCTAAATAACGCTCTTCATGTCTTGCTCAGGCACAGAACCTGTGACTCTCGCCTCTTCACCACCGATCTATATCTTTAAGCTTGTATGTAACAAAGAGCAATTCAATTGGGGTTCGTTACAACTCCAACTTGAGAGTTCGATGTCTTAACTGAATTATAACTTAGTTCATTCGATACAATTCACAATATATAGTACCTTCATATACTCATGTGCTCTCTTCAGCTATTCAGCTACATGCTTCTCTTACAGGGCAGGGCAAGTATTTATTCCATCTTGTTTTATTTTCATACTGCCAAATTTTTAAGACATAATTTTGACATTTTAAATGGCGGAACTTAACGCCGCGCTACGTTATTTTGTTACGAGCCCCGTATATTTACAATATAGGTTCTTATGTTTATGACAATTTGCTTAATAAATCTTTTTAATTTCCTAACTTGTCGACATTCTTGCACTGGATGACAATACTCGCAGGTGGAATTTGACTAATAAACTTGGAAGTCAATAAAAGAAATGCGACATTCGAGTGGAATTTGAGCTCTCTGTTCCACGGACGAACATACAGATAGAAAGAATGTGAATCTTTTGTATTAGCGTGATTAATATTATTTTTTACGTCAAAAATATCGGAACATGTGTACAAGTTCTTGTTTCTAATCTATGAATATATCTGAAAATATAATAATCAGTTCGGTCTCATAATGAACAGAAAGTAGAACATACGCAGAACCTAGTGTCAAAATCATCCATTCTTTGAGTGACGATACTCGAAAAGTATACGTGACGAACCGTGTGTTTTTTTTTTAATTAAATAAAAACAAACAGAAATAGCATGACAACAACAATATATACATATTTTTTTACAGAATATTTGATAATCTTTAAAGCGGTGTGTGTATTCAGTAGATAATATTGCTTAACTTTTCCAATAAAATTGGAGTGAAATGAAATTTGAAATTTAGAAATGAAGGTGAGTAGCAATAGACGCGATACCGGCGCCGACGCCAATTGTGAGTACTTCACCGCTTCAACGAAATTTAATTTGAGGGAAAAAGTAGAAAATAAAAAAAACGGGAAGTCAAGAATTTGCGTATCCAGTCACAGGGGATGGATTTAATTACTATTGTACAATATTTTTTTCTTTAAACTTTATAAAATTAAATAAATATACTTGATTGACTGTATATGAATCGGTGGTAGGTTCGATTTCCACTAGGGAAATGATTTTCCTTGCTGTGGTAAAAAGTCCAGGCGCGTGGCTGACTTCTGACCCTAAATACTAAAAGCTTGAAAAGTGGGTTTAAAATCGAGGACGGAGTATCTTAGCACTAGGATTATTCTGTCTACTCTGCTATTTAGATTTCAGTAAAAATGTAAAATGAGTGAAGTTAAACAAAACTGTTCAAGTGTGGGTTGGACGCACTCACTGAGGGTTCCAGACAAAATCAGAATTATAGTTCAATGGGAAGTACAATTAAAAACAAAAGTTTCTTAGGTATGCAGGCGAATAAACTCATTTTGGATCAAATTAACTACAATTATAAATTTGTAATAGTTTTCATCTGGAATATAAATATAAAGTATGTTGTCACTCGTATAACTTACATTACATGAGAAATTAGTCATTTATTTTGTCGACTGGGAATCGAACCCACAACTGTCGCGTTTACAGTACCGTGCCACTGTGCCGTGTCACCTATTTAATACAAATATTTATTTTTAAAATGCACACACGACGGCAATAGATATATAAGCTTAAATAAGAATTTATCGCTTTATTCTCCTCACAAAGTTTTCAACGGTATTCTTGAAATATTCACGTTGAAGTTAAGAAAATTCAAAAGCCAACTTGCCACGCTTCAGTACTGACGCAGTGTATTTGTCTACGAATGTACATTTGACTTCGAGAATGTTTTACTTGGCGAATTATTCGATCGCTAGTTTACTTTAACTGTACCGAGTTCGTTTTTGAATAATTGCATTGACAGTGTGACTGTACGCGACGGTTGTGCGGTCGATTCCCACTCGAAGAAATTAAATATTAATTTGTAATATATAATTTTATTTCACTCTGGTATCGAGACTTGAGTTCCGCCACTCAACACGCCTCCTGAATTCGGCGAAAAGTTGAAAATGGAGTGTCTTAACACTAGGTTCCCTCTGCCTTTTGTTTGCTCTGCCTGGGATATAACGTGGAACTGATTAGGAAAACTAACACATGTATGAAATATTTTTCTTAGAGAATTACGCTTTTCTTACAGAATTACTTTTCATATAAGATTCTCACTTCCTAAGAATTTCAATCTGTACCCTATTGCCGTAAAATATTTATATAGCTCGGAAATTCAAGAGCAAATGCTTGTAGTCTACAATGTTACATGGTCGCGACGTAGCATGGTCGTGCAAATATACTTTTTAAATATAACAAACACAATACAAGCAAATACTTGATTTTTAATCTTATAGAATAAATTTTATTTTCACAGCCTTTATGGGGTCAGTTTAGTGTTAAGACACTATTTTCTCTCTGAAAAGAGAAACACAGTCTTTATGTACTGAATATACTGAAAAGTGATTAATTATATTTTTCAAATGCCACTGCACACTAAGGATATAAAAATATGTTTAAAAAGTTTGATTCAATAATTCCGGATAAAATCAAATCTCATGCAGATTATTAAAATTAAAAATACATAATGATAAAAATATATATAATACATAATGATAAATATAATATATTTTGAATATATTTTAATTACGTGAAGTAACAAAAAGAAATTTCCATTTTTTTCTCATATAATATGGCGTAGATTATTTCAAGAATTTCATAAAAAAAATATATATATCCAAATTTAGGCCAAACAAAAACTCATAGCAACATATCAATATATTCGCATCGAAGTTTCCATTGCTCAGTCAGTCGTATCATATGCCTTGTAAAGTTCGTGTAAAGTGGTCCACAAGTTCCCCATCTTTATTTATGGGAGCACTTCCTCGCAGTCGATCGCCGTTTCGACGCGATCGTGCAAGTTTTCTTCGCGTTCGAGCCGGTTTTTTGGCAAGAAAAGAGCTTGTACAGCACGTGCTGTCTTTGCAATAACTTTTTGATCGGCGGATACAATGAATTTGCTTTTTTTTTAATGTTTATGTGAGTTCTTATAGTATGGACATTCGTCTTTCTTTTTTCTTTTGACGCCAATAGTGGCGGTGGAGCACAAAGTGTGACTGTAAATGAAATACTCCAACTCGAAGAAATGAAATATTTATTTAAATTTATATCTTCGCTCTAATGTCGGGGTAAAGGGTGACGCTGAGTTCCGCCACTCTATATGCAATGCCTCCAGAATTTAGCGAAAAGTGGGGAACGGAACGAAGTTCCCTCTGTCTGTCCTGCAGTGTACGGGATCTGTACGGGATACAGCGTGAAGGTGATTTTTAAAAAAATGAACATGCTATTTCTAAAACAAGCAAAAAGCCTAAATTCACTACATCTACCAATATTATATATTTTTTATGCATATTTTATCTGTATCCTGCCTATAGTAGATAGAAAGAGATAACTTAGTTAACTGTTGAGTGATCGTCCTTAATACCGAGCTTTGTTCTCTGACAAGAGCGAGGACAGTACAAATCGAACCCGTAACCGTCGCGTTGATAATCAGAGGTGGAGTGAGACTCCCACTGCATCACAGCTCCATAATATTATGTTTATTAGTATTACAAAGTTTTATTAAATCCTAAAAGTAATAATCTAATGAATTGAAATAACGCGCTACGTTCATCTAATTTTCTTTGCGTTATATAAACACACAGTTCCTTGGGGTTTACTAATAAACACAAAATGTTGAAATTCAGAGGCAAAAAAGAGTGTCTTGACATTAAGATTTCTCTGCCTACTCTTTCCAAGATAAAACGTAAAGCTAAAATTAGGTTAAATTCAATTTGATTAGGTCAAAGTTACGCTTTAAAAATATTCAGACAAAAGTTCAGAGCACTCACAGTGTAGGGTTTATTTTTTTAAAATGTAAATAACATGCATGCGGGTTAAATTTTATTTTTGTTTGTGTATTTTTTTCAGCCATCTGAAATATTTTTTAGCTTAACGCTATATCTCGAATATAGAACAGGTTTCGCTCTCCACTCTATTTTCGACACTTCCATTGCCTTTTATCACTATAGTACTTATACTATTTGCTATAGTAAATTGTATTTTTAGCTTTTCTAAACTGTACAGTGTTGAAAATTTTATAACACTTCTATAGTTGAAACAGTTGCTAAGAGATTCGACCAAGCTTTAAAGCAACGCTGTATTTTTATTAAACTGTAATATTATTTAGGCCAAAGTGTGTGACTGTAAACGCGACGGGTTCGATTTTAAATATTTAATATTTTCATTTCATTTGAGTTGAGTTCCGCAACTCAAAACGAAATGCCTTCGGAATTCGATGGAAATTGGAGAACGGAAGTGTTGTAAGATAGATAAAGTAAAAAAGGGCGTATTTAGCACGGGCGTGCATGTTCAAAGGAAAACATAGTGTCAATCCGTTGTTAGTTTTACGTCTAATTACGACGAGGATTTAAGCACTCAAGGAAATGAAAATATAAAATTTCCTCGAGTAGTAATCGAACCCAGAACCACAACCCGTCACATTTGCGATCCCTTGCTTGTTCCCTTGCTCCACGAGTGGCCTGTCCATCCTGAATTCTTTTCCTTACTAATTTTGGTCAGGAATAAAATTTTAACGACAAATCTTCCTTTACCATAAAAGATATAACCACCTATATAGATTACATTGTTGTACGTATTGATAAAGAGTTAGCTGAAGCTATCAGTATCTAATATTGGTAAGTCACGTGTGCAACAGCCGGCGTTGTTGTCGTGTCAGAATTGGAAATCGAAGGGGAAAATTGCGTCTACGTCGTATATTGGCATTGAAATATTAGCCTTGTAACGTAATATGCGTAGAATATATTTGTGGGTACATTTGTTGAGTGGGGTGAAGTGATTGTGTATGAGATAGCTTATAGGTTCGATTTTTTATATTGCCAAATTAAAAATCAAATCAGCTTCACGCTGTATACCGCACACAGTAGGGTAGGCAGAGGGAACTCAGTGTAAAGGCACTCTGTTCCCGACTTTCTGTTGAATTATGGGGGACATTGTGCGTTGAATGGCGGAACCTGTCACGTTTACAGTCACTCTTTTTATCCCTGCGCCACGACTGCCCTTTTTATTAACCGACTGCTGTAAAAAAAAGGATCAATTCGACTGCATTTTTTTTATTCTTGTCTTTTAGCTTTTGACAGAGTGAATCGATTTTGATGTTTTTTTTAATAATTCAAAGCTAGTAGTTCCCGTGTGCTCCCTTTTTTTTGTGTGTTGAGTGACAGAACTCAACGCCACATTTAATTTTACTGTCTGATAAGTTTAGTCATAAGAAAAACAACAAATTCTCCTCGAAATACAATAATAAGGTATATTCATTATATTAAAATCGAAACTGTGTCGATATTTTTCGGAAAAGGCCGCGCTTTATTTGTCGGAATTCTAATTAAACCTATAGGTGATTTTTTCTATGTCAAAGTGTAAGCGATAGAGTTTTTAAAATTTTTATCTGAAAAGTTTTTCTAATTATTTTCAGATTTTTCTAGCTTCATGCGTTCTCCCGTACATAGTAGGATAAGTAGAGGGAACCTGGAAATCTAGTGTTAAAACACTCCATTTTCTTTAAGACAAAATAGACACTGCCGTGTCCCACTTTCCGTTGAATTATGGAGACGTTACGTGCCGAGTGGCGAAACTCTTCGCCACGCTATGCCGTATTCCCAGAGCGAAGAAATGAAAATAGTTTATAATTTATTTTCTTGAGTGGAAATCGTACTTACAACCGTCGCGCATATAGTCTAACGCTATGCTGTTGCGTCCGACGGCATGTCTCAAAAATGACAGTGCACGAGAATATCTACGTAGGTTCCCTCTGCCTACCTTGCTATATGTGAGATACAGCAAGAAACTAAAAAATATTGGCACAAAAAGTAATAACAAAGTGCTGTGACATTTTATAATTTAAAGTAACGATGGTTGTGGCTTCGATTCTCATTCGGGGAAGTAATTTTTTTTATTACAGCAAACGGTGAACAGAGTGTTTCCCTACCTAGAAAAAGAAAGAGAAACCGAAGAATATTCGCTATTTTCTTTTAACTTGTAATGTTTACTAATACCAAGGTTTTATTTGACAGTCAGAATGATATACGGACTTTCATTAGTGGCTAAACAACACAAGGTACCCGCCCCCGACTATTTGTTACCTTTTTTACAAGGTACAGCTTCCTCTCTATACATAGTAATATGTCGGCCGGCTACGTAATGAGGTTCGAGTCTTAATCAACTACTTAATTAGATTTGGGATTGATAATACCGAACATCTATAAATACTTTTGTTTTATTCGAAGAGTGAAATAAATATAGGAAATGTTTTTTTCCTGTGTGTGTGACATCTCATCTCATCCTTTTCTCTTAGTAGCGTAGGTTTATATTAGATAGTGTGTTCGTTCTCCGTTACAAAATCAAAATCAGATATATTTCTTTAAATTAAATCTCGTAGACACGATAATATAATGAATTATTGTTATCTCACTGGATTCAATGTTACTAACTTCTCCATAAATAAAAAAACATTAACTAATAAGCAAATATACAAAACTACCCCCCAATATTTTGAACAACAAAACAGTCATTTATTTGGCAAAACTTGAATCCTGGGTGATGTAAACGCAAATAAATAAGCGTTCTCGTCACAGTAACGGCGGTAGACATAAAACCGGTAACGCAACTCCAATGAGAGTCAACTAAACAATAGTGGCAAATAAAAATAAATGACTCTCCCGCTTCCTTCGTCTAAGTTTTTGTGAGTCCATCGGAAGGTCTTTAGAATGAGTGCTGGGTACCGTTCGCAAAATAATCATGTATACTGCATAATAGGCTTACGTTGTTGTGACGGACCTACTGACAAGTGTCTTAGATACACCATCCCACACTACCCAAATTTATGACATAATTGGTGGAATTTAACCTCGTGCTTCGTTTACGTTGGTAAACTCTACGTAACGTTACGTTTGGCTGGTAAACCAAAGCCTCGAAAATGATAATAAATTTAAAAAAATTCTGATCAGATCGATGAAACCAAAATATTTTAAAAATACTCGTATCCTTAGGTGAGAATCAAACCTACATCCTTAACAACTTTGCTATAATTAAAAAAAAAGACAATATTATAAAATATAAAACATTATCAACATTTGCGATTAAAAACTACAAATTGTTAATTAGGACTTTTTTTTTGCTATCTGTACATATCCGGCGAGTATAGAAGTAGGAGTCTGATATCCGCCGCGGCGCCGCCACGACGCTAACCTCTTTATAACTTTGACTGACCTATCACTGAGAAAACTATAAATATAATTAAATTAATATTTTTATTTCGTTTTTCATAGACTATATTTAGGGGAGTTAGTGAAAGAAACTTTTTGAGATATTTCTTTCTCCAATTTACGCCTAATTTAAAGACCTTCTTTGACGTTAAACTAATACCACATTTTGAGTACGGATGGGGCCTATAAAAATCATCATATGATAGGCTTGTGAACTAAGTGCATTTATTTTTATTTTTATCTTTACTCAATACAATTTGACTTAACCGGAATAGAAATGTAAAAATATTTTAAACAAAATCCCCAAAGTGGAAATTGACCGTTAGGGATTCAAATCAAATGTAAAGGTAAATAAATAATAAATTTCTCCGCATGGGAATCGATCCCATAACCAGTCAATTTTACAATCACACTTTGTGCCCCTGCGCCACGACAAGACTCGAAAACAACTTTATAATTCCTAATTATCTTGTTACGTCAGAAACTCATATCCCACGAATTCATTTCTGACATTGGAAAGTATGTAAGAAGTTTTACCAAAGTAATAAATATAAGGAAGTAACGGGGAACTTAATCACATTGGCGCCTTCAACTTCTCAATCGCGTATGATATGACTGGAATGTTGCCTCGAGTGTCTGAACAATTATGAATTTTACCCCAAAAACACCACCACCCCCATTGATATTATCATAACCGCAAATTGGAGTATAGCGATCGCTATACATTTATATACAAATAACTACTACTTGTATATTGACTCCACTGGTTGCAAATGTTTATATTTTAAGTATTTTCGTTTCCCCTATAATTATATTATATTTTTTTTTATGCAAAAGGACAAGGCAAACGAGCGTTCGGGTCATCTGATGGTAAGTGATCACGGCGGCCCACGACCCCGTGCAACACCAGAGGAGCTACAGGTGCGCTGCCGGCCTTAAACGCGCTTCTTGAAGGTGCCCATATCGTATCGACCTGGAAATACCGCCGCGGATAGGCCATTCCAGAGTTCCGTTACTAAAGTTGGAATATCTCGATATCACTCCACTTACTACTTTCTGTTAAACAGAGAACCTGGGAACCTAGTGTAAGATAGTTCCCATAAAGACATTGGAAAATCCAAAAATATTTCATTTTCTCGAGTACGAAACGAACCTATTACCCGCTGCGTTTAAACAGATGCACTCTTGTCTCCCTACGCCACTGCCGGCTTCAATATACTATTTCTACCAAATAATTTTATATTTCCCGTCTACAAAAACATTGAATCGTACTTAAAGTGGATTTCCACAGTTTTTGCAGCGGAAATCGACCGGATACAGCGCAGACGCTTCCTTATTTGGTTTGACGGTAAGGAGTGTGTACAGATTCTTCAAAGACTAGTCTTTATGATTTATTTGCCAGTATTTATTTTTTTATTTATTTAAACATTTCTTTTTTTTTGGTAAATGAAAGTCACATATTTTTATTTTGAATAAGAATTTACAAGTTTATTACTTATATGTCAAATAATTTACAACCAGTTTACTAAAACAGTTTATGACAATGATACCTTTGAACTAGTCCAGAGAGAGCATCCTATTCCCGAGTCATGTTGCTATTAATAAAATCCCTAATTAAGTTAATACTCGTTGTGGTATAGGGGCACAAAGGGTGACTGTAAGCGCGGTTGGTTGTGGGTTCGATCCTCACTGGAGGAGATGAAATTCTTATTTATATTTATATTTTCATTTCTTCACTCTGGTATCTATCAACTTTTAAGTCCATTCGAAAATGCATCAATTTAAGGTCTCCACTAAAATTTAATAGTCACTTATATTATTAACAATCTACAACCGTACAGTTATTGACAGAGCGTGCCCTCATCTTCATAAAATCTGTTGTCGGTCTTCTGGTCTCATTTATTTTAATGAAATTGCAAACCTGTTTTTACTAAAATCATTATTTCCAAAATAAATTTATTCCCCTAGTGGTAATTATTTAAATACAAGATAAGAATATTTGCTATTAAAAATCAAACTTACTACCAACGTGGAACACGACGAGAGCGTTGCATAATAATTATAATTAAATATATGTTATATGTATGCGCTCCTGGCTATTGCTAATTTTAATTGCCTCCTGCCCACTTCGCTGGCACTCGTTCCGTATTCGTTGTGAAGTCATATTATTCGTAACCTCTGACTACTTCATACATTTATGTATATTAAATGTATATATGTATGTATGTATGTGTATTGGTAGATTTTTTTAAAAATATGAATATTTATGAATGCCTTTTCGTTCAATTTTTTTCGTCGGAAAATGGGGAATGGAATATTTGAACATTAGGTTCCCTTTGCTTACGATGCTGTGTGCGGGATACAGCGTGAAACAGGTTGGTTGATTGCATTATTATAAAATATTTTAGATGTATCGGCTTTTACAATTTCCTTTAACTAATCAAAATTATACACTTTAGATAAGAAAATGTTTTAGAAATCATATATTTTTTGCCCGCATGTAGGCAGAATAGGCAGAGGGAGGGAGGGAGGAACCTAGTATGAAGATACTCCTTTCCCGATTTTCTGGCTAGTTATCGAAAGGTACAAATATAGTGAGTCTATACGACTACACATCAGAACACAATCAATGGAGTCCGAATAATTTTATTTATATATGGGCATTCGGCCGCCATTTATCAATTTGCCTTTTGTGATTTAATCTATTTATGCTTTGTTAATGTAACGTGACGTAGCGAAGTGTAATATTCGCATATAACGCGAATATTAAATGAAAATTAAAAATTACATTTAATTGGGGTCACTGTGGGACAGTTTATATTATAGAACATTTTGGGTTCGAATATAAAAATATCTTTAAGCTGTAATGTAGGCTGTATTGAGTGTTTAGTGGCGTGTCAAGTCAACGTCATGCTTTGTCTTATAGCGATCGTATTGATGAAAATAATTCATTGCCTAAGGGCAAGTTCCCACTAGGGATTTGTCACTTTTGCAAACAAAAAAAAAATAATAATAAAAAGTATAAATATGATTTTATAAAAGAACACTATCATGGCGAATTCAATGAGTACTAACTCGATTTGTTTACTAGTAGGCGGTCCAAGGTTCCAGTAATCATCTTCTGATTCCATCATCAGATCAGACCATATCTCGATGATAACAGAATATGGTATTGTCGTCTAATCTAAATATACCTAATTGCCAAATTTCATGATGATAAAGAGAAAAATCTTTTAAAGAAATCTTAAAGAAAAAAATCCTTTGAAGAAATAACATTTTCTTAACTAGGAATCGAATCCGCAATCACCAGATATAGTACCTATGTACCAAAAGGGTTTATTTAATTAAGCAAATTTGGTAGGAGTGTCCTAAAAGCGAGTAATCGGACTCAACGTTATACAAGGATCATAAATAAGCGGCCGTATGCTGCGTTTTGCTGCTAACTGGCTATTTAGCGGTCATATCTAAACGTTGACATGGCTGTAGAGTTTACAGAAGGTGGATAAAAATTATTTATTTTTCAAATATTTACAAAAAATTGTAGTGGGTGGCCAGTCGTGCCGCAAAGGAGCAGAGTGAGACTGTTAAATCGACAGGTTGCGGGTTCGAACCCCACTATAGGAAATTAATAAATATTTAATATTTTCATTTATTCGCTCTGGTAACGAGGCGAAGCTAACAGACCAGAAGTGTCTTGTTGAGACCGGTGTGTCTATATACTAGGTTCCCTCTTACTACCCAGGAACCTTTTATTTAACCAATATTTATTCCAGTAAAACTAATTCCGTACGTACTGATCGTTTTGGACCAACACCAAAGGCAATTAAACCGTAGCTGTTGCAATGTACCGCCTTCCGTCCGCGCGATTTGACGGTTAACGCGCTCGCGTTCATTTCTGCCTTTTTTACCCTCTTTTATTTATTTTACTGTATTTATTCCGTTTAACACTAAATGTTTACGTTTCAGGTGGAAATTGGGTACAATATATATTTTTATCTGCATCCTGTATCCTATATATATATATATCTCGAGTCAACACGTCTAGCGTCTCTACTTTTCGCCTGAATTCCTTATATTATATTTTGAGAGACGGAGAACACCATAGTTTGCCTTACCACAGCAGGGCAATGGAAATTATTAATTCCATCAACAGTTCCATGTCCTAGATAAAGCAGTTTATTTTTCTATATTTAGACATACATATGTTTGTATCATTTAAAAAATTATACATATATTTAAATTACAGTCTTCCTCGATAAACGACAAAGCAATAAAAAACAACCAGTAGTTCCTGAGATGTACGCTCGTTCAATCAAACAAACTCTTTAGCTTTATAATATTAGTATAGAATCATGAAATATTTGTTACGTGGATTTGTAGGACTTTATGCGCCATTGTTTGCGATATCAAACGGAAATCGAACCTACAATCATGTCACAGCAGCCCTAACTATAGACCTTTAATTTAGGTAAAGCAACCATTAGATACTTGTTAGTTAGCCGTGTGGTCCCGGCTTAGAATAGGATCACCCTGGTACTGTCGGTGTCGTAAGAGGCGACTAAAGTACGTGTGGTAGAGTCACGTCGTCAGTAATGGCAACACGCATGGGCAGACTCGACCGGATTTAATACCACCCCCGACATTTAAAACCGGCGTGAAGTAGTGGCCCTTGCCATTGCGTTTCGCATTAGGTAATGCCGGGCCCCGGTGCCCTTCATCTCCACCTTAAAGGCTGGCAACGCACCTGTGGCTCCTCTGGTGTTGCATGGGGTCGTGGGCGGCGGTGATCACTTACCATCAGGTGACCCGAACGCTCGTTTGCCTTGTCCTCTCCCATAAAAAAAAAAAGTTAAGATTCATTTTATTCAAAGGAATGGTATAACAACGCAAAGTTTCAGTATGATATCAGTTATGGGCTTTTAATGCATATAAATGACTTATTAGAAAATTTATGGTGTCGAAACCACATGGTATAATATCGTAGATTTGATCTCTAATTGTTATCTTTTTATTTCTTGCGAATATTTTTATCATCTCAGATATAATTGGGCAGACTGAGGGAACCCAGGGGCATTATATTGTATGGCGGAACTCAACGCTGCGCTTTGTCTACCTATTCAATTCCGCAAGTGACAATTGAAATCGCAATCCTAGCCAAGAAAATGTCGGGAACCTCTGAGTTACACACATAGGTAGATTATAACTATATTATACATAATATAATATATTTTAAACTCTTCAAAGTTTAACTCTATCACCAAATATCTTTATAGGATTAAATTAACTTTGGTCTCCATGATTTTTACAAAAATCGTTATTTCATTCAACAACCATTATTGAAAATCCAATCGCGTCCAAACCACTCCAATATATAGAACTCTGTATTAAGTATACATACATATATATATGTTGAGAGCACGGATTAAACCGACAGGTTAAACGCTAACCCTTTCGATTCTATTTTCGTGTAAAATAGGCCATTTCGGAATTGAGTGAACGCGGCTTTGCCGTTGACAGTGTCAATCACAGTATTTGAAATGTGGAATGGTATTATGGAAATTTTAGCTGGTGAACGGAATATCGCGTATGTATTCATGTATCGATATAGATATGCCAATTTATTTTGGTGATGTGGAGGTCTACTTGAAGAAAGTCTATTCATTCCATCTGAGCTTCAGGCTGTATCCTGCACTCTGCAAGATAAGGATTAATATACTTGCGTTCCCCAATACTCGTTCAATGATCTTTTAATTTTTTATCTTTAAGTGGCAATATATTAATTGTATTTAATTTTTAAGTGTAGATTAACTTGAAATGTAACAATGTATGAGCCGTTGGTAAACTTAATAAAATGAAATAAAAATAAAAAATAACATAAAATTTAATATTTTAATTCCCCCGAGCTGAAATTGAACCTACAACTGTCGCGTTTATGGTTTATATAAGAGAGATAAGATAAAAACGTTTTCAAATGATAATTTTTAGTGCTCGCTGTAATAAAAGGAAATTTGAGCGTTTATTTGAACGTGGTGTCGACAAATTCATTTTTCTCGCTTCGTCGGGTGGTAATCAAATTCTTCCCATTCCTGAAGACTTAAGGACTGCGCTTGGATGTTTGTGTATGCGAGACAAATGTCGTGGTTTTTATTTATTTCTTTATTAATCGACTTTCAAGAAAAGGAGGTTCTTCTTCTCTCTTTCTTTTATTTTACGTATGTTAAGCGACTAGTTTGAAAAGATCTCACAGGTGGTCCCATCGTGACCATGTCAAGATCTTGTTTTATGCTTAATGTGAAGTAAATTTGTTTTTATACTTTTTAATTAATTGCTTGAAGTTGGTTTGTATTTTGTTGAAAATTATTTTATTTGCACTTTTATTTACAATTCAATATTTAAAACAGGAAAATAAAAGAAAGTAGAAAATAATAATAATAATAATATATATAATCGAGAATTGGGAGTAATTAAAAGTAAAATTGAAGTTAAGAGAAGTCTACACTGTATCCAATATATAGTAGGGTAGACGGAGCCTGTCTTCAATACCCCGGCTAGCAAAATAGAAGATAATTTTATACCTCATTCCCCCGGCATGAGGTATGAAATTTTTTTTCCGTAAAAAAAGAAACTGTCACTATTACAGTGGCATTACTTGTTTCCCTGCGCCACGACAGCCCACCCCATCATTTATTATGCACGCACTTTATGCTGTTTCAATACCGGGCTGATTTCCTCTACCCAGTCTATGTGAGGGATCCTACAAAAAATAAATAAATAAAAAAATAATTTAAAGTATACTAAAATTAGTAATAGCTTTATTGGTTGTAAAGGTTAATTTTTTATAACGCTTTTCAACTATTTCATTTTGTTTTCCAGCACTCTAAAAATAGAGAGATTAAACTTTTGCAACGTTTTAACAACGCTTAATCGAATAACAAATCAATGTGGCGCTGCGGTACAGAGAGATAAGCCGTTTGTAAGGGAAACTTAATATATTTAGCACATAAAACTAAAATTTGTTATTGTTTTATGAGTTTTTATACATATAAATTGAATAGAAGCATGTTGTGTATAATACAATGTTTATAAAATAGGCACAACGACTGGTTGTGGGTTCGATTCCCACTTAAGGTAATGAAACATTTATTTAAATTTATATTTTCATTTTTTCGCTCTGGTGTCGAGGTGAAGCGCGGCGTTGAGTTTGGCCACTCAACACGCCATGCCTTGAAAATTCTTTCGTCTTTTAACACTAGGTTCCCTATGCCTATATGCCAGCTATGTGGCAAAAAGCTGCTGTTTTAGAAAGCTGAAATAAACATTACGCGTTTCATAATTGTAATAAACTTAAGGAATATAGCTTTTACAGTTTTGAGACAAATTACATTTTAAATCAAAATTGCATATTAAGTATTAATTTTTATTCCATTCTAATTAGATAAAGCTTCATGCTACATGCTGCATATAGCAGGGTAGGCAGAGGGAATTGACGAACGTATGTTCTGTTAAAATAACTCCATTCTCATTGCTTCTAGTGTCGAGTGCCGGTGGAAGGTGGAACCCAACGGCACTCGACACTAAATATATTAATATTTCAGTATCGAGCTCGAAGCGTGCGCGAGAATCAAACCCATAAATAACTACTAGTGGTTTAAAAGAATCTCTTCTAATAACTAACATATTCGCCCCCGTGCACTAACCTTTTATCGTGCAATACTCAAACACGTAACACTCCCTCGCGAATTGACAGTATTTTATAGTTATCGCAGCGATACGCGCCGTTATATCCCCTATGTGTTTTAAAGTATATTAACAATAATAAATTTTAGCATAACGCGACAAGCTTCGTGTTACACCTTTAGTATCTATCAGATGTTTTTATTACTGTCTACCCTACATAAATAATATAATGGATTTTGTTTTTGTGGCCGTCGTGGCACAGTGTTTGAGTGTCAACACACGAGGAGGATTCATTCACCACTCTAGGGTGTCATTATATATCAATTGTTTTCTTATTCCCCCTCTTGTGGACAGAGCGCTGCGTTTAGCTCCACCATACAACACACAATGTCTCATAAATTGATGGAAAGTGAGACAGTACTACTACTACTTTTATTATGTTGTTATAAACGTAACTGATATTTTTTTTAGAAATTAACTATTTAATAATAAATGAAAATTAAATAATGAAAAAACTGTGTTCAATTTTAATTTACTCTGAAACTCGTCACTATTTTTAAAGGCGAAGTTAAGCTATTTTTCTTCAGTGTCGATAGCTTGATAGCTTGATTTATACGAGAAGTTGGTGAAGTGTCTGCAATGAGATTACTTTCCGCTCCTGATGTGAGAACAAGAGCAATACAACTATACAACTATTTACATTATAAAAAGTTGTCACCGTGCTAGCGCAGCGACGAAATGTTTGATTAAAATTAACTACGGTTGTGGGTTCGATTCCCACTTGTCAAAATAGTTATATTTCAAATATTAGTGACATTGAAAGATTGTAAGAGAGTAGAAGGTAGAAGATATTAGATCATTTGTTCTGTTCTTTATGTTTGTGTACTGTTCACCACTTCCCACCCAACTTCGACACATTGAGTGTTGAAAAGCAGAGTTCAACGCCGCGTTTTGAATTACTACACAGACATTTATAAATAATGGTATCATTGAGTAAAATAATATGTATTAAAACTACATAAAAGGGAATAGACGGGCATTACTAGACGGGCAATGCACTTGTAATTGTAAAGGTTGAAATTTATTAGAAAATATTCTATGAGAGATATTTTTATCAGATATTTATAAAAACTTTAATCTTATACTTCAACAATACAAGGATTACGCTTCTATTGAAAATGTAGAAAAAAATGTTTTCTAAAACTATAATATTTAATAAGAAGTATCCCTAAGCTGTTGTTCAAATGTCATATATTTATATGTCTTGCTTGGAGAAATCATTTCGATATTTTATATTAAACATAAAATAAATGTATAATGGAGTCATGGCGCAGGGGCGCAAAGCTCGACTGGTTGTGGGTTCGATGCCAACTCGAGGAAAAGAAATATTTATTTGAATTTATGTTTTCATGTCTTCGATCTAGTTTTGAGGCAAAACGCGGCATTGAGTTCCGCCACTCAGCACGCAATGCCTCCAGGATATGGCGGAAAGTGGGGGACGGAGTGTCTTAACACGAGGTTCCCTCTGTCTACCCTGCTGTGTAATGTAATTGTATATGTAATTTAATTTTGTTTTACATTAAAGTAGTAATTTAAAAAATAATCAGTTCCAAATACCTGTCAATTACGTAGGTCCTGCGTATATTGTATACTACACGTGTCCGTTCCAAGAAGCGGACATTCATGTTTCAAACACAAATCAACCGACTTGGTTCATTATTATTAAATACTACATTTAACACCCGTACTTAAAACTTAATCAGAAATAGATCCTCGAAATAAACAAATATAATAATTTTTTGGAAATCCTTTATTATATAAAAATATTATTAATTAAGATAGATACATAGAGAAAGCGGCCAAGAAGTACTCGCTCCTGAAGGTTTCGTACGGGTTCATGGGCGAGTATGTTACCTATAAAAACAACAAAAAATATATATTTTTTGTATGGGATTATAACGGCAACAGAAAACATCATTTTCATGAGTTACAATCATATAAATGGTGACAGGCGGACAGACAGATGAACAGCAGAACAGAAGTCTTAGTATTAGGGTGATTACACTATGGGTACGGAACCCCAAAAAGCTAATCTAGAGCTTCCAAATAAGAAAGTGTAATGCCTTTTACATTTCTATGACATCAACACAAATGCGTGAAAAAAACTTCTTCACATCAAAAAAGTGGTCCATGTTTTATTTTATGGAAAGAAAATCTAAGCTATAAAGATTGTTTTTATGTTAGATTTTACGAGGGAACTTGCTGCCCTTGTTTACTTCGCGGGGGGTTTTTGATTAAATTACGCGGACCTTGATTTACCATCTTTTTTATTACTCTCTACTTTTACTCTTTACTCTCTTTTTTGAGATTAACAAAGCAAACCATATAATATGTTTGAAACGATAGCAAGAAGATTGACGGTTTGTACCTAATTTCCTATTAAATAAATAAAAAAATATCTTTATTATTATTAACTTTTTCCATTTCCATGTTATATATTATGAACACATTTTGTATTACACAAAATTACTTAATTAACTAATTATTTCGGTACATCGGAAGAGCAGTGGCATTGGCCTCCAATAAGCAGGAGTTCCAGTCCCGCTATATTCAATTTTTTATGTTTTCTAGCATTTTGCCGTCTTACCTTTACAAAATTGTAAAGAAAATTTTCATGACAGTAAATTAATAAAGACAGATCATATCTCAACAATTTATGTCGTTTCACTAGAATCTTCACAGCGAAGTTCATTACGGCGTCGCGTTGCAACAAAAGACTGACTTTATGAGTATCAAATATTTAATTTAACGTTTGGTACTTGAGTAATAAACTTTGGAAGTGCTAAATATTATAAACTTTTTGGAGTAAACTTAAATATATATTATTCATTTGACTTCACTTTGACTTTCACGGGAGCATATAGGGTAAAAAACAATCAAGATTCCTCAACATTTCAGGCGTAGGATTATTATTTTCTTTCAACTGTGTTAACTCATGTATCTTAAGAAATCTATTTTGTCTCATTTCATACCTGAAGCCCACTTGAAGTTAAGCTAATTCATTGACAATATAGCAGTATATTGAATGCACGTATCCTCCGCCAATTTTATATACCGTGTACGGCTTAAGCCTAAAAAAATATTTCTACAACTAAGATATAACAAAATCAGTATGTGTTTCATTAAAACGTGTAAACATTGATGTAACTTTTATTTATTCTAGTTTGTATTCAAGAGGTGTGAGTTCGTGTCCCAGTTTCCCGTTCGAGCTATGTTTAAATATTTAATTTCATTTAAAAAATTGCTTGCTTTCATTTCAATTTTATATGTTTTTCATAGTTTAATACTGAATCACAAATAAGCAGAGAGTATGTAATTTTAAAACACTCCATTTTCCACTTTCGTATCTAACTTTCGAGACGTTGTACACTAAAGAGAAGAATAGAAAATATAAATAAAAAAAAACAACGATTGTGCTCCTGCGCCACGACTCGCCTCCTCAACTAGTTAATTATATATTTTTTAAACATGTTAGACCTTTCTTCTATAACTTGAGTCGATACATGAAGTCACTTTGGACTTTTTCCAAGAACGATGCCACCTCAGAGGTTAAGCGTACTCGTATATGAAGTCGCTGTGTACTTTGCTGATTGCAACTTGTATGCCATATAATAAAATAAACGTCACCGCCGCTTTATGAATTTTTTTGAGAAATTCAATAGAAAATTTTATAATATTTTTGAGTTTTATTCTAGTTAACAGTGCTATGGCACTCTTTTCTATTAGGAAACTACCGTAAGCCACTCTCCGCTGAATTCCAAAAACATTGTGTGTTGAGTGGTGGAACTCAACGCCGCACCTTGCTTTGCTACAAGTGCGAAGAAATGAAAATATTTCATTTATTTGAGTGGTAATAGAACATAATAAGATATTGTAGTGTAGTGTGGTGTATGTGCATCATTCTTAACACATACAGTTGTATTTTACAACGATAATATTATTATTTAATTTGTTTAAAATAACATTTTTGGCTAAATCTATTTCGTTTTAATTGTATTAGCCTTTTATCCATTAGTTCAAACTGTGCTTTTATTTAAAACGATGAAAACACACTGTATAAATAAAATAAAATAAACTCCATTATACTTATAAATATTAAACCCAAATAAAATTCGAATTGAGGATCTATATATAATACGTAAAAGAGTTCTCGTATAGTACTTTAATAGAAAAAGTTAGAAAGTGAGTGTTAAGACACTCAAACGGCAAGATTTTGAAGACACATTAGTCACTGAGGTAATCATGTACTTCAGTATCTCGCTTTGCAGCTGTATGTGATGCAGAGAGTTAAGTATACCATCAAAGTATTCTGTTTTATGAATCTGTATTGTAATATATGTTCAAAAAGGGTTGTTATTTTTTTTTATTTCACAGTGTATCCCGCTCATAGCGGGTTAGATAGAGGGAACCTGGTGATTTTTCACTTACGTTCTCCATTTTCCGCCAAATTATAGAGGCATTGCGTATTAAGTAAGGGAACAATACAATACCGCACTTTGTTTTATTTCTCGAGTGGGATTTGAATCCATTACCGCCACGTTCACAACTACACTCGAGAAAATGAAATATTGAATATTTCCACTTCTTCACTCTGACTACTTTGCAAAACCGTGTCGTTGAGTTCCATCACTCAACGGAGAATGAGGTGTTTTAACACTAGGTTCCCATGTTCCATCTACTTATCCTATATACACGGTATATAGCGAGAAGCTAAAAAAATATATAAGTTACACACATAAGATGGCCACCATAACGCATCTCTTTGATGTCCACTCTCAGTCGCAAAAAGCGTTTTAACTTAGAAAGTTGCGAAATTTGTTCAGCCACTGGCCTACTGAAAGTAAAGTCCACTGCTTTTGAATGGATCTAACCTACTTTATAGTTTTTGATGTTTGTTGTTGGATATATATATAAAGAGAAAAATATTCTCGTTTACCCGATTTGATTTAACACCGTTGTGGCACAGCGGTACAGCGTTTCAGTGTAAATGTGACGTTAACGGTTGTAAGTTCACTGTATTTACTTGCTCTAGTAAAAATAAATCGCCACATTGAGTTTCGCCACTGAACAAGCATAAAAATTGGGAAAAGTCTCCATTCTCCGTATATACTATTTGTTCAATTAACGCCATATCTATATTACGAGTACATTCTTAACTTCAATCGATATAGTCTCAAAGTAATTTCACTACATTTTAATATAGAAACAAATGCAAATATTGTATTCGTTTGAATGTAACATAAATTTCAATTAATTCCGAGATTACGTAGGCACCTTATAATTTCTAGTCCTGACAATGGCCAGCGTGACGTGGCCGCGCATAATTTAGAGCTCATGTAGACTAAAGCCGTCTCAGCTGTGTGTACGATGTGATTCAACATTAAATGTTTGTTATATATTATATGTTTACAAGGGAAATCTGTTGTTAATTTTTTTTCTTTTCATTTTGAAGATTCTGTATGATGAATTGGTAAGGCAAGGCGTGGAAAAGTGGAGAATGGAATTGTCTTTGATGCTGAATTAAATGCGGATATAAGAGTGTCAAACTGTTAAAGTAATTCTTACAAAACTATACATAAAATATTTTATTTCCTCGAGTCAGAATCGCACCCACACACCCCGTCGCTTTTGCAGTCGCACATGTGTGCGCCGGTGTCACGACTGATCTAAGCAAAAATACATATATTTCTAAATATTTTTCATAATCTAATATGAAAAATATTTACCTGAGTCGTGCAGGGCGAGCAAATACTTGGCTTGAACATGTCGTGACCACCCGGACATAACTTATGAATGCCCGTAATGCCGGTGTCAACGTCGGTACTTGCTAAGCTTGAGTTTCGTATATTTTATTTGGATATTTCTGTTTTCTCTAAGAAATTCCAAGAAAAATCTCTCTGCTCTTCTATTATATTTAATGAATATAAGACTGATTGGTTTCTTTTGGTTCTGAGCACTAATTTCAAGAAATGTTGATTTGAATCGAAAAAAAGGCTATATTACACTTGTTCAGATCTGTTTTGATTTGAACCTACGGCCGGAGTTACCATGGATACTTAGAATGTGAAATATTTAATAATAGATCTCCATAATGTTTTAATATAATATAGTAAATGCAAAATGAACACAATAAAATTTATAGTAAAATAATTTGAATGCCTCCTGACCAGTAAATTTATGAAAATCCTATACTATTTTGTCAATCCCTTCGTTGTTAGCAAGATTTAACCCTGTTTACATTAAAAAAAAATGAATAACATACAAGGATATTGTACATAGATATTTACATACATATATAATAAAAAAGCTCTCTCGCAACGTCTTAAACGCATGTAGGCATTCAATAAAACACTCGGCGTACTCGTAAGCACACATATTTAACAAATATTTGGTTCTCCTCAGCAGCGTTTATTAAATTCTCACTCAAGTAAATATGGGCTTTCTGGAGAAAAACGATTCGGGGTTTTCTTTGGGGCTCTCTCTCTTTGGGGATGTTTATCTTTAAACAGTTAATAACGCTGAGATCAAAAGTGACGGCAATATGTTTAAAAATATTATGTTTGACTTGATTATTGTATGTATGTGAGTGTATCGAATTTATTTTCTGTCGATTTCTGCAAAAGGTGGAGATTTTCAATTCGTCGGTTTTGGAATTGGAAAGGATACACTTTAAGGGTAGTTTGATAAGTTATATTAAGTTAGGTATTAGGCTTTGACATAACAGTGATTTAAAAAGACCAGCCTTAACTTAAGGATTACGGAAAAGTCATCAAACAAACTCCATTTAAAATTTAAAACTCACAATTAGTGACTTCAACAAAAAAAAAATTAAACTTTGCTAAAATTTTATCTAAGAAATCAGAATTTATTTATTAATTAACGATATATTTTTCGGTAAATGTTCATAAATCTGAAGTCAAAGGATTCGGGGCAACCTTTTAATATGGACCTTGTAATCTCATTGCCTTTCAGACGGTATTACAGCTGTAATTAAATAAATCAGCTGTAATTACAGCTAGGGTATCTCCTAATTCGGCTTTTTATATTATTATTTTTTTTCATGTATGTGTACTTGTATATTATTAAAGTATTTTTTTCGGCTTCACCCTGTATCCCTTATTTAAATGGTTATTCAGAGGGAATCTATAGTAAAGACACTTCGTTCGCCAAACTCTTTTTAATTTTTAAAATATTACATATTGAGTGGCGGAAATTTTTAAGTTTTTCCCAAAGCGATGTCATGAAAATATTTCAATCCCCCGAGTGGGAAGCAAACCTGCGCTAGGAAAACACTAATTCGTACTTTAATAACAATGTCAAATTCATAATAATCTATTATATTTTAATGACTTAACTTAAAAAAGCAGGTTATCAGTTTTAATGCTTTCTTGAAAATAAAAAAAAAAAGATATAATATAAAAACATTTCTCCCTAGTGGTTACCAAATATACAAACAATTGATAATGTTCTATAAAAAGTAACAAACAAACGTCAATTATTATAATCGATTTTAAATGCTGTTATTGAGAGATAAGAGGTTTAATTGAAATTTCAGTATTGTGAAGAGCTAACCGCTTTTGTGGTTTTGAAAAATTATTAACGCTTTTATATTTTTTTATCTGGCGCATGTGTGGAAATTTACATGAAAATTGCAATTTCCGTCACATTATCTTGAATCAATAATTTATACAAAAAATATAATTCAATTTAATAATAGATGCAGCGTTAAGTTTAACCACTCAACGCGCAATGCCTCCGGAATTCGGTAGTGTTTTAATGTTTAAGTGTGTGTGTCCTATTTAAGTAGTGTGTATGTAAATGTTTAAGTAGTGTTCGAAGTGTTTTAATGGAAACGGAGAGTCATGTCACCATTTCCCAGGTTCCATCTGCTTACGCTACTATTTGCGGGATACGGCGTGGAGCTAAAAAAATATTAGATACAAAATAATTCTGTAAATTCATACTGTACTCCGCATACAGCAGGAAAGCGAAAAGAAACCTAGTGATAAGACACTCCGCTTATAGTCAGCTGCTGTGCCGCTGCACTATGACAGCCTGTTTTTGGTTTTGTAAGGGATACAGTGCGTAGCTCTGTTAATGATCCCATACACTTCCCAAAAATTATACGTGCATTTTTTTTTCTTTATATGTCTAGTAACCTACTGGACATGCTCGTATAAAGAAGTAACATATAAAGAAGTGTAAAAATTTGATTTTGCCTTTATCATCTCTCCACTTTCCGTAAAAATATATTCATTGTGTGTCGATTGACGAAACTTAACGCTTCACTTTGCGGTTGGCAAAGCGAACAAATGAAAATAATTAATTTATTATTAGAATCTAAAATAAACAAGCAAATATATAATATATATTTGAGTATAACACTTTCCCTTATAATAATTATATATAATTTCAATATATTAATATATCCAATAAAATTACTGTTTTGCTTTTGTGTGATATATTAATACATTTACTATTAAGAAACTAATAATAAAGACGATATATAAGGAGTTTTGTTCGGTCTAGTGGTAAATTCAATTTGCTCTGCCAGCTGATACATGATATATAATAAGGCATAAAAAATATATTAATTAATTTTTACTTGAAAATTTCTAGACCTCTTAAATATAGAAAACTCTACCGTTGCTGAGTGGTCGACAGTTTACGTTCACCGGAAACTGCACGGCGTAGAGCACTGTCAATTGAAATTTATGAAATGCGAAATTTACTTTATAATTTAAATCCACGCTTTGTCTTTTTACCAGAGCAAGGTAATTGAAATAATTAATTCTCCCAAGTGGAAATAGAATGTTAGCGCGACCAAATAAATTATCTAAATTTATAATATTAGAACAAATATATGATATATTACAAAAACACAACCAAAGTCCATCTTAGGCACTACAGAATATGTTGATTCAATTCGTTACTATGTGACATAATGCTATATTATAGCTTTTAGAAGACACTTAAAGTCATTCATATGTTTTTTCCACGTTCAAAGTCTTACGCAATTTCCGGTCGATTGACTTTAACATTCGATTTACCTCTCAACGTATCTTCCTGTATGTTCTTATGTACATACATAAAATTATTCTTATTTTGAAAGATAAAAGGGGGAGGGGGAAATAAGTTAGGTAAACCCACCACTCCTTCGGTTCGTTTCGTCTCAAAATTAAGGCGAAATGTGATGATGAGAGCATTGTCAAGGTCCCGGAACAAAAAAAATTAGTAGGTGTAAAACGGAACGGACAGAGGTTACCAGGGGACGAGTCCACCATTTTTTTATTGTGAATTTAAAAGAATTTCACACTAAAAGTAGAAGAGAGCACGGTATCTTGAAATCCATTTACCACAACGGCGTCGAAGAATAATACTTTAAATTGCTTTAATAATAGTTCAAATTGCTACCATTTACTACCACTATAAATTTAAGCAAAGATCAAAACAACTTTAAAGAAGATTTCACATTTTAGTATCTCGATCGTAAAACGTCGAAATAAATAACAAGGCTTACGTTTCAAAATTATAGTCCACATAACTATCGCTTATAGAAATTGGACTATAATGCAAGAAATTGAAACGACTGTCTAGACTTTTAACGTCTAAACGTGATCGCCTTGTGAATGGTGGACTTAAAAATAAAATTATCTAAACAAAATTATATCATGAGTGTACATTGCGGGTGGATTATGTAACTGCCTTAAAAAAAGGTAAAGGTTTTGTAAGAACTTGATGATACGACTATCTCAAATATTATGACGATTAATTGAGGCTTTCAAGCACGTGTCTTAAATCTGTTTTCCGCACATGGACGGATTGGCAGAGGGAATGTATGAATTTAAGGAGATTATTTTATATATTAGATTAATATATAATTACGAAAATGAGCAATGTACATATTACATTAGAATTAAGTCGACTCCACTCGGCTAGAGTAGGGAGTGCTAATGGAAGACAGGAAGCACACGGCGGCTCAATTAGAAAGGAACAGAACGGAACCCTTTGCTGGCAATTTCATGCAGTTAACGACGAACGACCCCAACTCTAACTTGATTACGAATTATGATTTTGTAGTCTTAAATTTTTATAGTTTAGTTTCTTTAAGGAAAAAAAAGTAGGTTAGAGTAGTGACTGTAAACGCGACTGGGTGCGGGTTCAATTCCCACTCGAGAAAATGAAATATTTAATATTTTCATTTTTTCGTTCCGATATCGGGACAAAGCGCGACATCGAGCGAAAAAAATCCACGCTCGTGAATTTTTTTCTCAATATAGCTTAATAGCTAGAAGTAATTTTAAAAACTACTGGTATTAGTATAGAAGGTCAATGACAACATGTTAAAAATGTACTCGAATCATGAAACAGTAAAAAAATATTGCGAGAATTGAATATAATCAGATAATGTTTATTGGCTACAGATATTTTGATATTGTCAACCTATCCTCATTCACAGACTGTGAATTGGCTTGTACACTTGACGGAGTCCAAAAAGTAATTTTGTATTTATCTGACCCTGAGCTTGAGTCGGACCCTGAGCCTCGTAGGCTGTCAACTACGAGCCGGTTTATCCACTCAATCCCTGGCCTATCAGAGAGTTGCTGTACATGGCTCCTATATATTAAATTATATTCTTCTAATGATCTAAGCTAAAGATTATACAAGCTATTGTCGACATGATTGAATGTATTTGTGCGGACATACGAAATGCCGTGTCCATTATCGCCCTAACCTGTTCACGCCAGTTCAGCGGATACAATAAATCGCAACGTATACAGGGTTGGAATAGATATTATGATTATTTTGGGAACTGCTTATTTTTATTTTATTAGTTACATGTATATAAAGATGTTTACTTCATAAGTTTTATATATTTATAATGTTCTTTTAAATAGTATAATGGCTTAATTAGTGTCCTAAGTGTTTACAAAAATGGATTTCAAAATATATTTTTGGATGAATAAAATAGTGACATAAATAATATATTGTTATTATATTATATACACTTATCATATATTATTAGGAGGCCATCATGACAAAGAGTGGGACTGAAAGCGCGATGGATGTGAATTTGAAAATGGGGAACAGAAGTGTTTAATCGCCATGACTATCAATATAGAGGCCCATGTGGTACAGAAGCACACCGTCAGACAAGTTAAACATGATTCTCTATGGACAGTGAATAATTTTATATTTCCTCGCGCTGGTAAGTCAAAACGCAATCTTGATTTTCGTCACTCAGCAGTCAAGTTCCCGAAAACTCATGGCGTTTTGAGTTAGAATAGCGGAACTTAACTCCGCGCTAATAAAACAAAACAATAACAAACGTCTCAGTATCAGTTGCGCTTTATAATCGCAGTCAATGCGCTAAGAGGCTTAGCGAGTGGCGTTGAGTTATTGTATCTCTATCGGAGCTGACTGAACAATACACCTATCTCTGATGCTTCAAAATTTTTACACGCCTTTGTGCCTACTTCCATTACTTTTTAAGAAATATTATGGTATTAACCTATATAAAACCTATTATTAGGAGTTATAGGAGTATACGGGTTCAAATTTGAGAGAACATTTTTATAATATTTATTTCTTTGAAGAAGTAAAAATATTTTATACAAGATAATTAAATTGTACCTAACTATCTTTTCACATTTGGTTACGAATAAATCTTTTTTCAAGATTTTATTTTATTTGCTTTATTCTTTAGTGTGATTGTATAATAGTAAAATTTTGCACGTACAATTTGTCGCACTTCTCACTGTCTAATTGAGCTAAAATTACATATAGAACGATAAAAATGGAAAAAATAGTCACATATATTATCACAAATTCTCTATATTTCTCCGATTTGTGTCACGACACAATAATATAATGTTGTGTCATTCATAATATTATATAAAATTTAATAAAAAAAAATTCTTCCACTTCCACTCGTAAACGAAAAAGACGTAGAGCTGCTCTTTGCTAAAAAAAAAAACCAATTTCCAGTCTTACATTTAAATGACATGAGACAAAATCAGTTGAATCGGCCGCTCCCAAACGGAGGTTGTCAGGGGATTCATTGAACAACATTTAATTGGTTCGCCATTTTACCAAACAACTGCCATCGAAACCAATTATCGTTTGCGTTTGAATATCGAAAGTTAGTAGCAGGTGAGTGTAACAGCTCGGCGTAACGGAGAAGCGATAGCGGTTTCAAATATTCACATAAATTCAAATAATTTTTTTAGCGTCACGTTGTATCCCGCACACCACCACTGTATTCAACCCAAAATCTGTCTTATTTACAGTCACTTTTTGTGCCCTTGCGCCACGGCTGGCCTCATATATAAATACATCTCTTTATTTGACGGGACTCATGTCATCTGATGACATATTATAATTAGTAAAGAAATGAAACATAATAAGTCTACTGGAAGGAATTCCAGATTATTATGTAGATATACCTGTAATCATGTATAAAAATCTAAAAAAACTTTACTTATCCACCAAATCATGGACAAACGTCAACTGCCTTCAGTTAGATAATATTGACAATTATAAAATATTATTTATGGCAGTAATCTATTAAGTGCATATGTCCGCAATTGTTTTGACATGCTTGCCCCAAACACCATAAAGTAGACGGTAGAGTATAAATCACGATCGGCCTGTTGGTGAAGTCATTAGCGACCAGCGATCGAATCGTACAACACCCCCCCCCCCCCCCCCATTCGTAGAGGTGTTTTGTTCGCAACATAATCCTATTATAGGCTTAAGTGTAAATTGAATTCGTTTATATTTCAGTTGCGATGTGTGAAGGAAGAGTCTATTTGAGTATACAATTTTATAGAACCAATAACATGGGACTGGGGTTCAATTCCCATACGGAGTAATATAATATTTAATATTTTCCTTGTTACCAATAACAAGGCAACGCGCGGCGTTAAGTTCCACCACTCAACACGCAATGCTTTAAGGATTCAGCTGAAATTGGATAACGAAAGTGTCGATATGGGAAAGGAGAATCTTAATGCAAGATTGCCAGGTTCCAAATGCCTCCATTCTCCTTCTATGTGCGGGATAAAGCGTGAAATAAAAAAAAACTCGACGCTACCCACTATAGTTATGATCACAATTTCTTCTCTCATTTAGAATATATCATAAAAACATAAATTAATTTAGGTATACACGGTTCTTACCAAGTTAGATCTATTTCACAGTGATAATATCAATATAATACTTTGTTAGAAGCACTTTAGACTACGCAAATGAACCCTTCAACTAAATTGAGAGGAATGGAAATCATTTAATTGAAATAAGTTAAATTAATTAATTAATTAATGATAAGTTATCTCTCAATTCAAATAAAGATAGGAGTTATTTCACGTGGCTTTTTTTATAATATATTTATTTTTAATGATAGAAAGCAAGAAAGTCACGCTTCACGCTTTTTATTGCATACCATTTACTGTATTTTTACTGTCTATGATGGTTTTGGTTTTTATGGTGTCCTTTAAAAGCTTAAAAGTAGTTTAATTATAGACACTTAAATAAGCGTCTATAATCTATAAGCTGCAATTAATCACATTGTAGCAATAAATAAAAAACACACATTATATATGAACAGAAAAAGCTTAAAAAGACCGTTACGAAAATTAATATACTTACTAAAATTAAAATTATATTACTATAATTTATGTATTGAGGCCAATGTGGAGTAGGTTCACGAACTTGTAATTATAAACGAGGTTGTGGGTTTTCGATTATCAGGGATATATTCATTTCCTCGATCTGGTATTTAAAAAAAAGTGTGACGCTCAGTTTAGCCACTCAACACGCAATGCCTCGTTTCCCTCATTGCTTCCCACCCTGATATATGCGGGATACAGCGTGAAGATAAAAAAGAAATAAACACGGGTGTAACTAATTTTACTATATAGCGAAGAGATCATAATAAAGAACTCAATAAATGAATCGAACCTAAAAAACTGACATTCCAATTTCATTTCTCCATATATATTCATATAAAAAATTCCATCCACATACATACATACATACTTATTTATACATCTATTTCTAACGTATTGTGTTGAGAGCACTTATCATTGAAAAGCGTATGCAGATACGAATTCTCGCTTTGGCGAATAAAGTTTTGAATAATTAAAGGGTACTCGATATGTTCTTTATACGCTCTGCCATACAAGTCCTCATCAATTTTGTATGAAAGGCAATCCTTTAAATTGAAAAATAAAATCGCTAAGAGTTATCGGTAATTTGATCGTGTGATTTTTCATTCGATTTTTAATTTGGAATTAGATTTATAATGTCCACCAAAGAAAATAAATGATAAAAAGCAAAAAAAAAAAAAATACAAAATAAGATTTATTGTTATTAGGGGATTTATTATTATCCGTTCCTCAAAGAGAAAAAATGGAATCCTTATAACACTTTGTTAATAGTTAACTGTCATACGTTCTTACTTAGTTATACGTCTGTCCGTCTGTCAAAGACGCTTTATTTAGAGATCGTGTGGTTTTGGGGCTTCGATACCTTCTCAGAGCATGACAATATTATACATATTTAAGCTATAATATTTTCATATTCCTGTTCTAACAGATAAAGCGCGGTGGTGAGTAATGTGGGCACGCAGTGTCTCAAAAATTGGATGGAAATTATGGATCGGAGTGTATCTGTAAACTAACTTTGCTTATCTTGCTATCATCTACAACAAGTGTATTTTCCTGATAATACTAGTAAAATATACAAATATTTTTTTCATTTTTATTTAAAAGAAAAAAATATCTAAATTTATCTTTGACCTAAAACAAAAACCTATTAAGCTTAATTATTTTTTGTCAGTCTACGAGATATAAGGTAATGGAAATCAAAAGAAAATGAATTTTATTTTGATAAATCACTAAGAACCTTAGGACGACGTGAAAAGTTGAAACATGACTGTTTCACTTGTGGCAATTACTGTATTAAACGGCGACCTTTTTACCTTTAGACCAATAAATTATTCTTGTGGAAAGGAAGAGAAAGCAAAGTGACCAGATTCTATTTATTTCAATCTGTATATACAAACAATATATATTATTGATTAAAAATAAAACTTTATTTGACAGATATGTTTTTATACCTTCAAAAAATACGTCTATCTCTACCTTAAAGGTTAGAAACGCAACCACTAACATGCAACGCACTAACCACAGTTAATAAGACTCCGTAGACATTTTACCCTAAAAAAAAAAAAACAAATTTCGTAGAAAATTGTATAAAATGATTGATTTGCGATAGTCTTAATTTAATTAGTTCTCGGCCAGTGGGAAAACTCATTACGGGAAACCTAGATAAGTTTGATTGTAAAAGCCGTACATTAAAAGTAACAAAGATGAAGATCTTTGTTACTGTAATTTTACTGTAAGAACCACTTTAGAAGTAAAGTGGTTCTCGCAGATTGAAGTTTCGAGACAAATTATTTTTATTTTTATAACTTTACGGCGGTGAGAGATTTCCTACTAATGTTGTAAATATAAAAGTTGGTGACGATAGATGTTTGTTCCTATTTCACACAAAAACTACTGAGCGGATTGGGATGAAACTTCACAGTAATACAGGTAATATCCGAGTTATATATGGGTTATAAAAAGAATGTAAAAAAATTACAAAATTTGGTCAATATAACAGTGGCTAAAGCTTAAGAGTTCGAAGTTTTGGATGAGTCGCTAGTGGTTTGTATAATTACAAAAATATCAATTCATACATATGCGTATAAAAAAGAAACCTCTCAGCATTCTATGGATCAGCACACACCACAACGCGATGGGCACCATACGTGCAGGTATCGTGCCCATTGTATTGCGGTGAGGGCACTTCTGGGACTTGCGACCTAAGTATGGGCGAATTTTAAAGGGATCTCTTATGCTCCTTAGCTTTTCGCATTGACATAAACCACTTAAGTCCGAGCTCCTTTCACTACCTAATTCAAAATAATTATATTAGTACAGCCTAAGAAGTACGCTCTACAAATAAACTAGACAATTCACATCTACAAATTAGATTAATTAATATAAACACAAAACTTGTGTAATTGAAGCCGGTCAAAATGGATTACGTTGAGTGTTCTTAAATTAGTATTACCAATATATACATACATACATACAAATATATACCTACGTAAGGTATTTTATTTAATTTACCGTGACACAGGAGTCCTAAAACAATATTCAATGTTATTACTAGAACCGTTCCGTTTAAATACAGAGTAAATAGCGCGGGGTAAGCGCATTATGGATATATAAATTCAAAACGTAGTAAATATTATAGAAATAGTAAAAGATTTTATTTTTACATATATATTAATAGAAAGCAATAACCTTTCTTACTTTCACGCTGTATCCCACATATAGGTAGGCAGAGAGAATCTAGTGTTAGAACACTCCGTTCTCCAGTTTTTGCCTGAACTTGAAGCATTGTGCGTAGAGTAGAGGAACTTAATTTATACGTATATAGGAATATTGTTCAATAAATGTAGTACGTAAAAATAATTTAAATGTTTTTATACTCATATAGTCTTCGAGACTTTGGGTATTAAATGGTGGAATTTAACGCCGTTTAACAAACAGAACAAAGAAATTTAAAAAAAAACCGATCGAATCCACGACCGTCACTTTTATAGTTAGTCCTCAGTTAATTATAATAATGATGCAAATTGAAAATATCAAATACCAATTTATCCCCCCAATGGGAGCCCCCCCCCCCCCCCCCTCTAGTATTTCGTAGCATTATGGCACAGTCCAGTTGCGAACTTTGTGATTAAGACTTAAAGATGGTCTTCGCAATTAGCTCTTCAATTGTATTTCTTCCTTAAAACCTTCGTACAGTTTTAGAGATAACATGTACTTTAAATAGTTATAGATAACCCATCCATCCATCAAATCCAGACGAAGACCATCGAGAACTATCGATGTTATTAGAAGAAGATTACATAATAAAAATAAATACTCCCGATATTTTTGACACTCCACTTTATAATACTACTCTGGCATTTGGGTTCCGTAAAAGCCGAAAACGGAATATCTTAACACCAAATTCTCCACTTGCATGACAAAGGAAACAAGCAATTTTAAACCAAAATGTGTTTTATAATGGCATTTCCACCATTTTCTCAGTCACGTTCAGTTTTCATAATGAAAAGAAATAACGTAGCGTCATTTAATTTCAAAGTTTCTTTAGTTTAGAATTATTCCACTTATTATAAAGCCACTTGACGGGCTTTTCATAGCTTGCAGTTGAAAATACCTTATCGTACTACTAATCTCATAATATGTTAGGTGTATGTTCCACTTTCACGCAAAAATTACTAAACCGATTTAGATTAAACTTTACAGTAATATATTTTATGCATTGAAATCAAATATAGGCTACAATTTATATGTAAGTTTTATATAATTTGGATTCAGTTTAAGCGGGCGAACCCGCTTTTGTCGTTAGTATCAATGTACGTTGAAATTTTAATCTTTAAAGCCGTATCGTGTCATCGGTGGATTTTGGTTGAGCGAGACTAAAGCTTAACGTCTAGTTATATTGAGAGTGATATGATACAATTATGGAGATTTTCACTCATGTGCAGACATTTTCTTGAATATTATTATAATGTGGATGCGTGACGAATGGATTTGTATCCAAGTCCTATTAATACCACGTCCACGTTAAAATTATTTCAAATTATTATAAAAACAAACAAAGTTATTGCTTCAATAATAATTAGGCCAAGTGCGGTATGCTTATATTTATGAATCTTTGAGTTACAGATCTCGTCTGATATTTTAACGAAATTAAAAACTTGGGCGGCACAATTGGAGAGTACCGCAAAGAGTCGAAACTGGGTTTCGATGCGATCGTTTTAAATCAAGCAGGAAAAATTACTTGGAGCATTTTTGAGATCGCTGAAAACTCTCTTTACCCCCATCCTCATTATATTGTACTCACGACCAGACTGTTGCGCGGTACTAAATGTAGGTTGTAGCGGTGTTTGTTTTTATTTTATTTTTAATTTTGCTTTAGTATAAATTTCTGTATATAGTATAATATATATAAATGTCCGGCTGCCCTGCTGCGTGTGGGATACAGCGTGAAGCAAATTTTTTTTGTATAAAATGTAGATTACTTACTACACAAGTATAAGGTTATAAAAAAAGGAGAATTTTATATATTAACATAAGATGTGACCTATATAGTAATATATTCAACGTAGGCTTAAAATATATTTAAGCACAAAAAAAAAATTTTCTTAAAGAATTTGGCAAATTATTATGTTACGATGACAAAAATCCTCGGTTTTATCAAATTACGTTTGGATAATGTTTTTTAATGTATTGTATAGTTTTTTAACTGTTCATTATATACTTATAATTATATAAATTATGAATATTATCTTAATTTATTTCCTCGAGTGGAAATCGCGCTTTTTAATGGAAAAGGACAAGGCCAAACGAGCATTCGGGTCACCTGATGGTAAGTGATTATCGCCGTCCACTACCCCGTGCAACTCCAGAGGAGCTACAGGTGCGTTCCTGGCCTTTGAGATGGAGATAGACGCGCTTTTTGAAAGTACCCATGTCATATCGAACTGGAAAAGGAGCCGCGGGTAGGCTATTCCACAGTTGCGAGGCACGTTCCTACGAACTGCACAGTTGTGGAGTGGCACGTATCCAGGTCCAGGGTGTGGAAGCTTACAGTCTGACGCTGTACCACTGCACCATGCAGCCTTCTAAGTTAAATAAAATGAAACTAAACCCAACTTCTTACAAATTAGACCACACAGTGTGAAAATGTTCCACCGCGTTGAAGCAGACAGCGGCCCCACTTCAATCTATTTTACCATCCACGTCTTAGTGAAATGTCAGGTTTTTATTACGCCACTTCGGTTAGCCGCATGAGACGACACGACACCGACGTCCTGTACTACGAGTACGTAGCTTACTTGTACTATTGTAGGGTATTTTACGATTTTATGTATCTCTTTACGTTATACGTTTCATTACTACGATGTTTAAGTGAAGTTGAGTGGTTCAGAGGCTTATTTTTAGGTTCCCAATACCAGGTTCCTACCCTGCTATATGAGGGATACAGCATGAAGTTAAAATAATAATAAAAAAATCTTCAGTTATATAAAAAAAAATTATATCGATTAAATTATTTATGCAAAGATCTCCAAGCACCTGAGCAATTTTCTTAGATACTTATCAGAATTGTATGTTACACTGAGATACCAAGTTTTTATCAGACTACATGAGACAGGCCACATGAGAGTAATACTAAAAGTAGCAGACAGCGTGGGAAGGTGATTTATGGTCGGAAAGTTATAATTTTGACCTCACATCGATCGTTCTATTCCAATGCTGTTATATATCATACTGTCTTTTTTTAGCTTCTCGCTTTTAGCTTCACGACTGGCTTCAACGTGATACACCAGTCGTTGCGCGGGGGCACAAAATGTGATTGGTTGTGAATTCGGTCCACTCTCGAGAAAATTAAAGATTATATTTCCATTTCTTAGGCAATACGCGTTCCTTTTGTCTACCCTGCTCTGTGCGGGATACAGCGTGAATATGATGTTGTATCACGTACGGGTAAACGTAATACTTGACATTGTAAACTCAACAGGTTATGGATTCATTTATCACCCCGAAGAAATTAAATATTTAATATTTTAATTTCCTCACTCTGGTGGCGAAGCAAAATGTGGTGTTTAGTTCCGCCATATAAAACGCAATTTCTTCAGATTGCTGGGGAAAGCGGGGAACGGAAGTGTCTTAACACTAGGTTCCTTACCTACCCTACTATGTGCGAGATACAGCGTGAAGTTAAAATAAAATAATAAATTATCTAGTTGAAACACTTATTAACATAATTTATGAAAAAAAAACAATTTAAAACTAAAGGAGATAAGCACTCGCGTCGACTACAGAATTTCTTTATCTCCTCGAAAGTGTTATCACTTAATGAAGTGAAGATTTCTACTGACCTTTTTTGTTCGTTTTATATTAGTAAAAAGAATCTTTTCTCAATATATAATTGTTTTTTCTGTGTGGAACTTACTCCAAATAAACTTTGAAGTATTGAACCTGCGACATCATAGGACAACATATATATAGTTAGCTGAGCGCAAAAATCCAGCAGTACGTAAGGCAATAAAAAAATCGTAGTCAACTGAATGACTTCTTTATTAAACTTTTTTTTTATTCTTCAACGACAATACCTCATTGTCAAAACACTCCATTCTCCGCTTTCTGCTGAAGTTCCAGATAATGCATGTTCAGAGGCGGAACTCGACTTTGTTAACTTCACATACAAAAGCTTTCTGTAACGACTTCTTTTACCTTACTGTTTCTCGCAAAAAAGCATGTTAGGCACAGAGAACATAGTGTTGGAATATTTTATTATTATATTATTTATATGATCAAAGTAACTTAGAAAATCATAGATTCTAATCAAGAGAATTCAATGGAAATTGCAGATATTATTTTCTAAACAAATGATAATAAAGAATGACTTTATGCATTATACAAATATTTCTTTATAAGACGCAGTAGAACATCGCCTGATTGTTAACGCGATGGTTGTATGTTCTACCTATACTCGGGACTACCCCGCTCTGTCAAGACAAAACGTGGCGTTGAGTTCCGCCACTCAACACGAAATATACCGAACATTGGTGACCGGAAAAAAGTGTGATGCTGAAGTGTTTCTAATCAAGAAAATTAAATGTTATTTTATAGATTTAACCACAAAATCCGAAAGATCTATTGATACACACACATATACATATATTTATACAAATATATCTATTTTCTGGAATCTTAACCTATATTCAGATGCAAATAGAATTATTGTATTGGGACAACGAAATTTACTTTATTTCCGGACCCAAACAAAACCGGTCCACTGTTGACCCTTTCATCCGCATAATACGAGGGAAACGACCAAAGGTCAGACGATGTTTGTAAAGTATATGCTAAATAATGAATTCCATTGCCCCTTTGATACGCTTAGAACTTAATAGGCTTTTAGATATGTGTAATTATTTAAATTTAAATAAAATTTAGAAAGATTTGTTAGGTTAGAGGCAAGTCGTTGGGTGGCGCCACAAGCGTGTGGGACAAGCACAAATGAAACAGATTGTGGGATTTATTTCCACTCGAGGAAATGAGATATGTATTTAAAATTTTTATTTCTTCGCTCTGGAGCTGAACTAAAGCGGGGCGGTGAGTTCTGCCGCTCAAAACGCTATGTCTCCAGAGTTTGACAGAAAATAGGGGACGCAATATCTTAACACTAGATTCTCTCTGCTGCACCCTGCTGTGTGCAGGATACACAAAGGAGAAGCTGTAAAGCTTATAAAATGATTTAACTAACTACACTATCAACACTGCCTAAAAGCTTTATATTTATTGAATTTAACGAAACGAAACGAAATGATAGCTTTTTTAATATTTTTTCAGGCTGTCTTGGCGTAGGGGCATAAGCGTACGACTCCAAATGACGACGGTTGCGGGTTCTATTCCCACTAGATTAGGCACGAAGTATTAAATATTTTTTATTCCCTCGCTTTGGTTCGGAAATTCATTATTTTGTTGGTATTTGCTATTTTTATGTAATCTATCCTCTATATATTGGATATGCTGTGGAAATACACACTCGGAGTAATAAACTATTTTCATTTAGTGCATAGTATTAGTCTTTGAGGGAAAAAGCGTAATGCCAATATAAATGAAATTTAAGTCCTAGTCTATCTGTTACAACCGTAAATCGCCACCCGTAATCGTCCAAATATGACGGATGGTGGGTTATACAAACACATACATTACAACTGTCCTGTAGTGACTGATTTATAGGATTTTAGGACGCGAGATTAACTTCATACATTTTTCAGTATAAAATATCTAAATTTATTTTCCTATTTAACCGACTTCATAAAATGTGTGTATAAGTTTCGCCCACATGTATGTGATGTTGCTGAAATTGAATAATATTCGAGCGTGATGATATATTTAGGCTTGTAATTTATGGTATGTATATATATGTAGGTATGTTTGTCCAGAAATATCTACGAAACTAAAAATCAACCTGAAATATTTTACGACTGTTTTTTTTAAAGATTTTAAATATATGTCAATTACCTATAGTAAAGAAACCTTTTAAAATCACTCTTCAGAACTTGCTATTGAAATACTTAGATTTTTCGTCTATTTCTAAATATTGCAAGCAAGATAAAAACGCTTTATATTTTAATTTACTTTGAAAGACTATAAATATGTAATATTTCTATTTTCTACGAAAACTCCCCCTCTATGTGACGACACACAGAATTTCAATTTATAATATTTACATTTAATTTCGAAAAGAATAAATATTATACTAGATCACATATGTAAGAAGTAAGTCCAAGAATTTTAGTTTATCGTATTTTCTAAGAAAGAATACGCCATCGTTTCAAATAAATCGCAAATTATGTTGGCATTTACGGTGTTCGGTGTCGAGTTTTGTTAGAATTTTGCGAGAGCTTGAGGTTAAATTAAATAAACAGCTTATTTCCTTTTCTCAGGCTGGCGCTGTCAGCTCACTAACTAGGTTAGTTACAGTTTCATTTCGGTGGAGTCTTTGCAGCTATTGTTCTCATAAGGAACGGCTTCGGTTTTAAAAAGATATGTACATTTAAGTGAGATTTTATAGAAATTAAAACTTATAACTTAAAAGTTTCTTGACTGTCGTAAGATTTACTGGCAGGGACACAAAAATGCGTCTGTAAGCACAATACAGGTTGTTGGTTCGATTATAATTCTCAATCAAGGAAATGAAGTATTTAATATTTTTCATTCCTCGTGCTGGTTTCGAGGTAAATCGCAGCGTTGAATTGCGCTATTCATCACACACAAACGTCCCTATTTTCCGCTAAATTATGGAGGTACTACGTGTGAGTCCGCGCTTTCCCTTTGTCCATGAATTATTTTATATCTCTATTTAGATTTTATCCATCAAAAGCGTAAACAGATGTTTTTGCTTATGATTAATTGATATGTTTAGGATAGACAGTGATACTCGTATTCAGAAATAGAGAATTCTGTGAAAATTGTTACACAGCTGTATGTTAAATCATTTATCACTCAGCGCCCAAGTAAGATATTTCGATGGTGTGCTTCTAACTATTTATTGTGCACTTAGAAAAGAGTTTAAGCTTCACGCTGTATCCCGCACACAGCAGGGAAATATGTCACTTCCTGGAGTGGGAATCGAACCCACAACCGTCGCGTTTATGGGCGGCATCCTTGTGCCACTGCGTCACGATGGCCTCTAAAAGCCGGCATAAAAAAGAGTTTCACTTTTCTGGAAAATAGTAATAAGCGTACAAATATTTCGACGTAACTGTACATAGATATTTTGCAAATGGCATATTATAGTAAAACATTTTTTTTATTATATATTTTTTGTATTACTTACTTCAATCAATTATACACTAGATTAAGTATTACAGTCTAAAAGACGGGAAATTGTTTTAAGTAATAATTTAAGTTTTATTTTTATCTTGTTGATAATTTTAGTACTAAACTGGTCCACCGATTGTCAACAAAGCGATTCCACGACTTCTATTTTATATCAAGAAGTATAAATATCTGCGGCTGTATTTAATTTTTACAATTATACTGACACGATATTAGTATTTGTATGTCTAACACCTTTACACCATTAAAAATAGATTGTTGAGTGAATAATAATAGTGGGCTACATAATTGACTTAGTTTCCGGCCCCTCGTCCGGATCGCAGGAGGAAAACGAGTTTTCCTTTGTAAAATAACGCTTCTCGAAAATAATTTGTTAACATTGTAATTAACATTTTACGCAGAATATTATCTTTTTTTGTGATTTTTTTTCTTCATGTGAAAAAGGAATATAATTAATTTGTATTGTAATTAGCGTTTTTTTGTTGTCGTGTAAAGATCACTTCTTTGGTGGTGGTAAGTTTGAATCTATTATAATTTCGAAGTTAACGGTTTTAAGTATTAGGATTATTGAAGTATTTATGTATTTTCAGTACAGGCAGAAAAAAACATGAGTGCCAACATCGTCTGTTGAAAATAAATTCAAAATATTGTGTGTTGATAACTAATAGGTGAAACTCAACGCCGCGTTTCTTTTAACACACCACCAAAATGTAAATAATTTTACCAATACGAAATTGAACCAATAACATAGTAACAATTAATCATAATTAACTTCACTTTCATCATAAAATAAATCCCCAAAGGCATATCAAACATCTGAAACAGAAAATCTTTCACTATAAGCTACAAAAGTTAAAGGGATGATTGAAAGTGGTGTTTTATCGTAACAATTTATAGAGGTTGGTACAATTGATAGCGTGCTAACCGCGGCCCGAGGGATTGATAAAGGTTATAGGCTTAACCGTAGTTCCTCAAAACTTTGGGTGGAATAGTTAGTACTTTTCATTATACATGAAAATATAATTTTTGTGTACCCATGTCCCGCCGAAATATAGAATCTGAAGATGAAGATATCAAAATAAAACGAGGATAATAAGCCAGTAACATCGATTTATATATAACAGTTGGTAATAGCAGAAGTTATCTACAAAGTCAAATCTATAAAAGTTATGTTATTATTTTAAAATTGCGTCAGAAAAGTTTTCATATATCACAAATGTTGTAATAAGCAAAGCTGCATAGTTTGATAATATGATCCTTCTTCCTCAGGTAATAGAAATTGTTATATTATAATATTATGTATTGTACCCTTAACTTCAACAAATTCAAACTTTAAACTATCTTTGGAGACGTATCTTTGATAAAATTATTTGCAAATGAGGCTGCACGCTTTATCCCCAGCGGAGTAGCCGAGACAAACAGAGAGAACAGAGCGCCACATGTTAGCATCTCTGTCTCTCCCGCTGTCTTTCTCTTATAATTTACTCATTAATATAATCTTCATTTCTCATTTATCTATCCTGTAATTAGCTAATTAAAGAAAATAAAATTCAATCAAGTGAAACATTCTAATCATATCGGGAAAATTCTATGTAATTGGAGTCAATTTGTACAAGTTGTTCAAAGAAATTTGTATTTGCGAAGACCTCCAAAAGGAGATGGGGCAAAAAAATATTGCGATATTTCGTTCCTTGTGACCAAATAGAAATTAAGAGAATATTATGAAATTTTAGTTTTTTTTTTATTATGACACTCCGAGTGCCAGGGCTTAAATGTAACTTGTAAATGTTTTATCCAAACAAAAATATTTGATTTTCAACTCAAACCAGTAGTTTTTGAGATTAGTGCACTTAATCACACAAATTCTTCAAATATTATTTTATTTATAAATAATATAGAGGAGTATTGAGTAAATATTAAGTGAGTATTAAGACAGTGCAGACCAGTGACCCAAAACTGTAATCTCTCTGCAATATGTGAAATTATTAAATTGAAAGAAAAAAAAAACAAACGTAATAAAACTGAAAACATTATAATGTATAAGTTCGCAAGCCATTATTCGAGCGCGATAACGCCGCCGGTGGGCGATGTTCATGATAAATACAACAATCAATCAATGCCAGTAATAACGAACGACATTTAGGCAGAAAAACTGCTTCGGGTCAACTCGGTAGCAAATTGAGCATCCCTTGTTAAGGGGTAGAAACGTGACTCCGATATAACCTTTTTATGGGTTTATGTTGTTACGGACGGTGGTCGTGAATGCAGACCATCATTGGTGAAATGTAAGAGAATAGAAGTTCACAAGGATAACTGTATTTCTTTTTTAGTTTCACGATTAATGCATGTAAAGAAAAGTAAGCAGAGAATCTAACATCAAAGCTCAAGCAATACCGTTCGAAGTCTAGACATTTGTTGCGTACGTTAAATAGCGGAACTGAACACCACAGTTTGTCATGAAAATAAATAATTATCCTTTACACAGTCTTACAGACAGACGCTGTACCTTGCCTTAGTATGATTTCATACAAATCCTGTCTACTACATCGTTAGATTAAGCGACAACTGCTTCATATATTATTTAATTATAATATTTGTTATTTAGTTATATTTATTTATTATAATGATACAATTTAACCCTTAAATAAGCCGATCAATCAACATCCAAGTACAACACGTGGAATTATATTTGAGCAATATCTCGCAACGCTACGATAACGCTACGGCCGCTACGGCCGTTTAATGATCATCATTTCGGCTTTTAATTGATCAATTTGTGTATATAATTTAAATTGCATTGTGATTGACTTTACGTTACCTTTGTATGGAATATGGATGTGTTGTTAAAATATTATGTATATATTGTACAATTATTTCGTTACTGTCAGAAAATATTGGATCTGAGCTGGAATCAGCTGGCGTAGAATGCTGTTTGAGATATAACATCTCAAAAACAGCTTTTAAAATCATGAATCAGCATTTACAGCAATTGTTCTTTACATGACATTACGACCAAAAGATTATTTCTGTCACATAATAATATTAAAATTTTGTAAAAGATCTGCTTTATTTTATAGAGAAAAATAACAATTTTATATCAAAACTCGTTTCTGTGCCACTTTACACTTCTTAAAAGACAATCTTGTATTTTCCTTCGTAAAAATCGTAAATTGAGTGGCATTAGCTAAAAGCTGTTCTGTATTCTGAGGACGTACCAACCTTGTTAGTAAGCCTCTATCTAGATATCTATAGAGTTTTGTATAAATTATTGAGTAAAAAATATTTTTGGGTCACAGTATATTTACTATGGCTTATCAATAGAAGAATTTAAGTAACTAGAATTATATCCATTATTAATATTATGTTGTTATGTAAAAAATATATAAATCTATAGCTTATTTAAGTTATATACTTTTTTGTCTTCACGTTGTATCTTGTATAGAGCAGAATAGGCAGCGGGAATCTAGTGTTAGAACACTCCGTTCTCTACTTTCTGTCTTATTTTCGTGACATTGTGGGTTGAGGAACGCCACTCTTTTTTTTGTTACCACAATGGGAAAACTAAAATTACTTCATTATTCCTTGTATGGTTTTCTCTGATTTTACTCCTCGAGTGGAAATGAGCCACTTCGAGGCATTGCGTGCTGATAAAAAGCCACTCGATGAAAAAATCAGAGCACGGTAATTAAAATATTAAAACGGAACGGAAGTATATGATACTTCCGTTGGAACGTTCCGTTAAAGCTATTATAATAAAAAAATTGTCAAAAGTCAGCAATGGACCCACAGATACCTATTTCTTAAGTACTTTAAAAAAGATTGCTTTATTTTTTCATGTTTTTTATTTCTGTACGTTTGGCTGGTGATAAATATAATTTAACTAAAGCGTTATTAGCAGGAAGTGGAAACTCGGTGTCACGATTGAATTTAAACTATAATAGGTAAATTTCACAATATCTCGAAAATTGGGTGGAAGATGCGAAACGGAGTGTCTTAACATTATATATTTTCTCTGTCTACCTTGCTATGCAGGAGAAAGTCTGACTCTTTTCAAGTTACAAATAAAATAAATAAACCAGCTTCACGCTGTACCCCGCATACCGCAGCGTAGGCAGAGGGAACTTTGTGTTAAAATAGTCCACTCCCCTTTTTTTATCGAATTCGGGAGGAATTTAATTTGCCTCGACACCAGAGCGAAGAAATGGAAATATGAATAAATAATCCATTTCCTCGAGTGGGGATCGAATCCACAAAGAGTCGCGATTACAGTAACACTTTGAACCCCTGCGTCGCGACTGGCCTCAAATTAGAATCATAATAAAAAAAATATCTTAATATAAGTTCAGTTATAAGTATAGTTTCACGCCGTATCCCGCATATAGAAATGCAGGCAGAGGGAACCTAGTGTTAAATCACTGTGTTCCCCATTTTCAGCCAAATTTTCGAGGCATTGCGTGTTGAGTAGCGGAATGCAACGCTGCGCTTTTGACTTTTTGTTATCTGAGAAATATTTTTAAATAAATACAATTCAAATTTTACCTTAACCTCCTATAAGAGGATATACTTTGTACACTTAGGGAAAAGAGTGATTTTTAGTCGAGCCTAGCGTTTTGCTTTAAGATTTATATTTGAAAATTTTAAAGAAAAATAAAGAAAATCCAAAACTACATTCTATATCCTTAATATAAAGCTTAATTTCATTCACAACCTCTTTTCAATGTAACACGGGTTCCTGCAATCTGATATCAGGACGGGGCAAATCCAATGGTTGAACTGAGAAAAGAAGCGGATTTTATAGCAAGGTTAAACGCAGGGCCGGAAGTAGGTTTTTTAAAACTAGCATTGAGTTAAGCGACACCGTTTACACTCCGTTTTGATAACGCTGTAACACTGGATTTTTTTAAAAATACAATTTCTACGAAGCCTTTTTTTACTTTTACTTTTACTTATTAATAGAGGCCAGTGAATATTTGTGATTTTGGTTTATTCTCGGGAGAATGGCTATACTTAGTACATATAACATATATACAGACACATATTTTTAATTCTTAGAGCGCTAAGAGTAGTCAGGGTTAGTCTAATATTAAGACACTCCGTTATCCATTGTCCGCCTATTTTTTAGACGAGTTTGAAAACAATTATATCATGCAGTTATAGTTATATATTTACAATAGTTCCCCGCCATTTCCAATAGAACCTCGATTTCGTCAAACCAATTTTAAATTGCAAATTCATTCCGCTACTCCTAAACCTATACATTTCATATATTCATACATATGGTGCGTTACATTTCACGTTTTGCCTCTACTCGTGTAAGCTGTGTTAGCACATTCATTCATTAATATTCCACTTGCGGCACTCGGATCCGTGTTTTAAGAGAAAAATCCAAATCCACGCTTTTTGCGTTATGCAGCTTTAATTTTTGGCCGCCTTGTGCTGACATACATATGAGAAACATCCAAATAAATAATGTTCGGTTGTATCATTTAGAGCTTAGCTTAATGTAATAAAACTGTGGTTTTTTTGTTTGAGGCCATAACCCGCATATCTGCTGTAGTCAAACTTATTATAAGAATCGCACTAGTTACTTGACCAAAGGTCTAGTAACGTAAAAGAAATGATTAAAGAGTTACTCGAGGCATCTGGCATCTGGTACCTACGCTCGCACGGTTTTAATCTCTCCCATTCTTTTTAGTAATGATGGCAGCCCATTGTCATATTTGTCATTTAAAAAATCGACTGTGTAATTTAATAATCATATCCGTTTATTTCCATAGAATTGTTGAAGTACGGAAACAGCTGCAAACTCCTCAAATATTGACCGAGTGGCCAATATTTAAAGTTTGTTTTTAAGTGAGCTCAGAGAGAAAGTCATAAATTTTATATATATATGTGATATTGTTTGAATCGTTATTGTTACAGCATTAAAATAAAAAAAGGGCTTAAATGGATGATTGTTCAATGCAGAGACACGATTTTTTTACAGGTTTATTATTGTCTAAATATATTACAATAAAACAATTTTATTTAAGCGGCTTATTCATTAAAATTTTATATCTTTTATAAACTAAAATAACGCAAATTAATAAATAAAGTACACGTAAATTAATTAATTAATTAATTAATTAAATTATAGCAATATAATAACTTACCAGGTGTTGCGTATCTCAATGTCTGCACAGTGTTATGTAGTGTCAAGTATGTCTCTCAAGCTCAGAAATTTCCTTTGTATGTTCCTACTCGTAGGTATACTACATTGCAGTTTTGGGGGTTGTAATATATTTTATGTGTTCTAATAACTATAATATGTAGTTGGTGGGATTTCGCGTATATTTATCTTAGCGTTATACATTTTTGGAAACCCGACGTTGTTGTACATGTATACTATACGGGTTATTAAAACCCGTATAGTATACATGTACAAGTATTAATCCGTTTAAAGAATCTCATTTAAAATGTTTAGATTTATTTTCATTTCCTCGAGGGTGTCATCCTCCCGGATTGCACGTATGAAGAGGTTGATGACAGATGACCAGGCGAAAGAGGTATGCATACACCGTAGCGCTTATAACTAATATCTGAAGTTAAACATAAAGTAACCACCACAAGTTTATATGTAGATACCGTGCAAGTACACTTGCCAATTAAGCTATACGTTGCCATCCCGCAGCAACTCTTTTTACGGCCGTGTCGTATAAAAAGTACAAAAAAAGGCTTCTCACAACTCCATAAACATTAATTCTAAACGCAAACGAAAGTTTGTTTTAATTTCATCGCGGACATCGCTGGAATAATTTGAGTGGCTCACTTCTTTTTTTTTTTGGTTAATATTTTTCATGATATTTTTTGTACGGACAAACCTAAATTTCACGATTTCTCTCTCCCCCCCTTTCTCTCTCTATATATATATATATATTTACAGTATTTTTTTTCTTTTTATGGCATTTTTCCTTTTTTCTGGAATAAGTGGTGAAAATATAGTGTCAATCCCTTTTCACTTTCATTTCATCGTTCTGGTAATAAGACAAATCGCGGCGTTGTTCTCCACTTAACTTAATTAATGTTCTTTCTGCCTACGCTGCTATATGCTAATGTTATGAAAATATAGTTCTGTTTTGATCAGAGTAGTAATCGAACCTCTTAAAGGACGTCCACGTCTCTACGGCGTTGATTAGATTTACGCGATAGCAATAACTCAAGTCGTTGCGTGTTAAGTGTTTTCGCGGGTGTACAAGATAGATAATAATATTCGCAGTAAACTTCTTTGAATTAAAGTTTGGGAAGTTTAGGTATATATATTTTTTATTTTGCTCCACGTTTTTATGGAGAGGTAAAGAAGTTCGATCTTTTGTTTTTCACTTTACGATCACTTTACATCTTACTTAATACTGTGGGATAATGCTATGCATGAGAAAGCATGAAGTTGCGAAAGCTGCATGCCATTGCCATTGGTACAAACATAGCCATATAAATATTTTAAATACCCCCATCCTGATGACTATCGAACCCACAACCATTGCGTCAACAAATTTGTATTCCTTCTTTTAGCACTCTTTTGTCTAATTTCCTATAGCCACCGAATAAATAAATCCCAGTATATTTTTTTTACAAAAAAGCTATTTCTATAAAACAACCATAGCGTGTTGAGTGGTGGTATTCAGCGCCGCAGTCACATGCTTGCTTGTGCTTTCTGTCCTAATTTTTTTTTATAAAAAATATATTAAATGAAAATATTTCTACATCAGACCTAAAATGTAGGCTTCGACTTGTTTTTAATTAGATTCATTTGTCGGGATGTTTTATTTTTTCCTTCGTTTCTCACCTTTCTTTAAAGGCCCTATAATGAGAAAAGTTTATATTCTTCGAAGCGTCCCGACAAGATTTCATGCTCTAGTTAGGTACTTGTAAGTGGCAATTTAAATTGCTAATAAGCACTTTTGATTATTCTTATGTATTTTATTTTGTTGAATAAATATAGAATTGATGCGCATTTATTTCTGATGCTAGATTCAATGACAGTGGATTCGATTACAGCTCGATTCAATCTCTGTATTTCAATATTTACATAGAATGACTGACTGACAGAGCACATTCAAAATTACTGGGCGTAAAAATTTTTATACGAAAATTTCGAGAGATTTTCGAACTTACGGACTACAGTTTCTTAATTTTCGTAAATAATAAATGTGATGTGACCATGGAATGCGACCTTGATGACCCTTAACTGTGTGACCCCGGTGATACCCGGGGCCCCGACCAGTGGCGAGCATGAGGCTACAGCGGGTGTTATACAAGGTCTACATCTGCCATTCCATGATTCCCAGATAACCCGTTAGAGTAACTACTTAAAGGAAGTAAAGGGATTTTTAAAATATAATATACAAAAATATAAATACATACAAAAATGTGTTAATGTTTTGTGTTTATATTTGTGAAACTTATTTTGCACTTGCCAGTGGTAGCTTTTCTTTATTCGACGCATATATATTATAATTAGGCATATTTTTTTTTAATTATGTACACTCTCCCAATAAAACTCATGAACAATATGCGTTCTTGCAAAAACTTAAGTAAAACGTCATCACCAAGTAAGTACTTCGTAGGGGAAGCAAGTAAGACTTTCGCTTAATAATGAATACTCGCACTGAACGAACGGAATGATAATAATTACAAAGCCTTTCAAAAGTTTACTCAACTTGACGCGTATGGGTTAATTTACAAGCGAAATCGAAATTGAGAGTAACACAAAAAGAATGTAAGTTTTTGACAATAATAATATATTTATAAAATAAACAAATTTAATCAGCTTCACGCTGTATCCGGCACACAGTAAGGTAGGCAGAGGGAATCTAGTGTTAAGACACTCCATTCCCCACTTTTCACCGATTTGTGGCAGGCATTGCGTGTTGAGTGGTGGAACTCAATCACCATATCCCTCCCGTAGTAGCTTCTACAGGGAGTTGAAGTTGCGCATAACGCCTTCTTCTGCCCCCTGGTCTACGGCGACAGAGCAAGTATGTATTCGCGCTTGACTCATGCACCTGCTCCGCGGCTTCCTTCAATGCGATAACTGATTCGCAGAAGTTGACCATTTTATACCACTTCCCCTCGCTGTTTAGTATGGACACACTGGACAGTGAGAGGTCTCTACCCATTACAGCCATCCAGGCGTAGCGTTGTGAGGAGCAATTGAGTCCTACACCGACCCCTCGGGAACTCGGTCCTGGAGGTAGTTGTCTAACATCTGCCGGAGTTAGAGATGCACTATGTGATATTTTAGTACCTCAAGTGATTAAAAATCCTCAACTATTATTTGTATGTGCATTATGTACATGTACTATGTGCATTATTTGTATTCCTTTGATCTAAATCCACCATTAAATTTCTCAATTCGATACCCAATATTTCTAAAATTGGGCGGAAATCAGAACTAGGTTTAATGTTATGCCGTAAAAATCATGAAACTACCTACCGTTTCACGCTACCATTACCAACATTTTTTACCTATTTTAATGCATTTTTGAGTTCGATTCCAACTCAAGAAAACGTACTACCTTACAATCAATCGCCTTAACTCAACGCCTCCAGAATATAGCGGTAACGGCGATCTTAGCGCTAGGTCACCAGGTTCCAGGTCCTGCTGAGTGGAATATAGCATGATGCTAAAAAAACCAATTTTAACAATTTTGTAACGAATATAATTCTACATTCCATTATAAGTAACAGAAGCGCTCTGAACTACCCCCTTAAATTAGCTTGAAAATTTTGCATCGTACAAACTTTATAAAGAAAACATAAGCCAAGTTGTTTCCTCGTGAATTATTGCTAATTTATACAAAACGAATGATGACTGCTTACTTAGTAATTATACGGTGAATTAATGTCTCTGAAGTGTATCAGTTATGGCAGATTCAGTCATGTGCAAGCTTTCTAGAGATATTAAATAAATTAAAATCAGCTTCACGCTTCATCCCGCACAAAGAAGAGTAGGCAGAGGGAAGCTAGTATTAAGACATTCCTACTATTTTCCGCCAAATTCTAAAGGCATTGCGTTGAGTGACGGAACTCAACGTCGCGCTTTGTCTCGACACCAGAGCGAATAAATTAAAATTTAAATAAATATTTTATTGAGTGAGGATCGAACTCGCAACCAGACGCGTTTACAGTGCTCCTGCGCCACGACTGGCCTCTACAGATATTTCATTTTATATTATATTTTTATTTAGCGGTAGCAAAAAAAAACCGATCATATGCGACACGGACTCGCATAACGAGGGTTCAGTACCAATTTCAGTCAGTATTAACATATTATTATATTTATATAATGAATGATGATGAAATGATGAAATTTATTTCACTACAAAGTAGAAGAGAGAAGCTGTATCAGGTTAGACGCATCCTACTGGACTATAGTTATAATAATAATTATAGCAAATCAATTAAATCATAATATAATTACTAACCGACCCGTGCAATTAGTTCGCATATAATTACGATCAAACAATGAATTATCTACTCATCTAATATAAGAGAGCTTTATATTAATATTTGCTTGATCTAGGCATTTACAATATAACGATTCAATGTATATTTTTATCCGCTATGATTTTAAGATCGACATTCGGTTTATGAAATATGTTCTATAAACAAAAAAAAATTAAGATTATCTGTCTGTCTGGTCTGTCATACCCAAAGACAAACACACCCTGAAATGCTGAACCTAGAATTTTGGTTTTTTTTAAATACATTTTTTTCTAAAGACTCAGTCAGCATTAAGTAAATGTGCAATGTACCCATCACTGTATCTTCCATACAACTTCTCTTATATTATAATGGAAAATGAAGATTGGAAACGGAACGGTACGGGAATTACCGGTATTGCCATTTAAAATCCACACAAACAATGAAATCACGAGTGGAAAAATTTTGACAAGTCACAAAAGTGTAAAATATTGTATTTTTAGTCTTTTATAATACGCAACTAATATATTTAAGAATGTATGATATATATTTTCTAATTATTTAAAATTCACTATAATATTTAATTCATTATCAAATTATAATAAAATCAACATTAAACATCAAAATTAATAAAAACCGAAGTGGAACTGTACAAATAACAAGTGAAATAAATTCAGGAGAGTCACTCGTTACATGTTTATATAAAACGTCGTAAAAATGGACAGAAAAATCCGAAGCACTCAAATAATTTGGTCGATGCTCGCAGCGACATTAAGTAAAGTTTTGTTTTCGGCGCAGATTTTTTTTGCTGTAAACTTTTTTGGTGACGTGTATTTTTAAATGTAATATATTTTTTTAAACTTTTGCTCAAATGTTTTTAATTTGAGGTCTGACGTAGCGAAGCGGCACAAGCGTGCGACTGTACACGCGAAAGCCTTCCTCGATAGGCAACAATTTTAACCAGTAGTTCCAGAGATAAACGCGTTCAACCAAACAAACTCTATATATGAGTTTTTGTATTACTATATTTATACTATGTAATGAAACGTAAATCTATCATCAAAGTTGATAACAATTACCACTAACTACAACTAACCCAGATACGTACCTTCACGAATACTCCCCAAGCTACCTTTTTTCTCAAATAATTTCAAAATTCATTTGAGATCAATTACGAGGAGCTTACCCGGGGATCCATTATACAGAATTACCGGTTATTGTATGGATTAACGTCATTATCACAAGAAGGTGTGCTCGCATAATTAGATACAATTTAGCAAACAAAAGGTTTTTGTCGATAAATAAATGTAATCGATGTGAAAGTTGTTGGTCATTCCGAGGTGGTAATGGTTCTAAATTCATTTAAGGTATGAGAGGTTATTGGAAAGTATGGAAAAAGGCTGTTTAATAGGCGTAGGTACGACGAATTTTGGAGGCAACGTGTGTTGAGTGGCGGAACTCAACGCCGCGCTTTGCCTTCTTACCAGAACGAGGAAATGAAAATATTAAATATATCAATTTCTCTAAACCCGCCGCGTTTATAGTCGCACGCTCGTGTCCCAGCGCCACGACTGGCATACACTATACGACTGTATATTCTGTATATATATCTACTTTAATTTTATTGTTAGACGAACACATTTTACGTAGGTAGGGTAAATGAATGGTAGAATATAGTTGGCAGTATGCCCTACAAACTGTCTGTTTACTTTTTTATGATATATAACGTTTGTCATAATAAATAATACTTCCCTTTTAGGGCGAACGAATTAATTATTTCCTTTGTGTTCGGAAACAATGGGAATGGTTAATGAATGCCGCTTTTTATCATTCCTCGTCTATTGCAAATTCATTCTGCAGTTGTGTTTCTTGAAGAAGCTTAATGATTTGCTAATTACAAGAAAATATTTTTTTCCCCTCTTATTATTTGTTCTTTAGATGACTGGCCCAGCGCCAGTCAGGTTTCTGAGGATATAAAATATTCGATTGTTGCTTCGGGTAATATTTTAAATATTGTGTAAAAATGTTGCTATTTCTTTTTCATATAAAGGTCCGTTTTATTTAATTGTGTAAAATTTCATTTATATCAATTAACTCACCATATTATATTAAATTTGTAATAATTCAGACATTGCGTGTTGAGCGACGAATGTATTCTTTGCTCTGATAAATCTAAGAAAGCGGAGAAATTAGTGTCTTCAGACAAGGCTTGCGGTGCCTTTTTGAGTGGCGTAATCAAATAAGCGTGAAGCTCTAGAATTCTAGTCTAATTATTGGGGCTCGTTTGATGTAGTAATTATGACAACTGACAGACGAATATACACAATTTTACCGTTTCAAGTTTCATTTAAACCACATTAGAAAGATTGAATCGTTAAAAACCTATTGAATCAATTTAAAAAACTGGCAGCGAAATCTTTCGCATAAAAACCGGATACCTACTTCATTCCAATTTCTCCGTCATTCACGTCAAAAAAGGATTTCCAGATAAAAAATTTCGCGGGGAACTCCCGACCATTACATTTGAATTGACTAAAGTTTTTTTTTCTCAATAAGACTTTCAAATATATCTTTTAAAACTATGGCCTCGATTAAACATTACATATTAACATTGAAGTCTGTTAACTATTTTTTTGTGTTTAACTTTTTTTTTCTCATAAAATCTGTATAAAATATTTAAGCTAACATTTTTAATATGGAATGGTTAAAGAAAAAGAAAGACGCTAAAGTATTATAATTACAATCGTTATGTCATTGTTATTGGAGATAAAAAAAAATGCGTCCGATTCTCACTTGAGGGAATAAATTATTTTAACAAGTTTCATAAAATAATAAGCCATGAGTTTCACCTCTCGAAACGCAATGTTTCGAATGCGCTTGACGAAGAGTGTCGGTGTCACCAACACCAGGTCAAAAAATAAACTTATGAACATTGAACCTACAACCACCACGTAGATAGAACTCCATCTATATATTATAATAACTTTAATTACAATAGACGTTTGTAAGTACAGGCAATGCCTACACAGCTCTCAGCGTTTGCACAAGACAAGTTCTTCTATATTAGTTCCGTTTATCTTTGCCCATCATAATAGTCTACAGTTTGACGGCGATGTTGAAGCTGTGCTATCAACAGTGCTCCTTCAGAACTGATTGTTTCGGTGATTATTTTTCTTATTTAAACACTTTAATAGAAAAATATGTAAGGGAAAACAAAAATAAAGTATTTAATATTAATTATGTTGTTTATTTATTGACACCAGTCGTGGGCGCAGCAACATAAAATGTGACTGTTAGCGCGAAGGGGTTGTGGGTTCGACACCCGAGAATTCGACAGAAAGTAGAACGGAAGTATCTTAATGGGAACGAAATTTTTGAGTGCTGCCTCAGTCCGCGTATAACTATAATTATTATATAGGTTGTCCAGGAAATAGGGACGATCTTGGCACCATATTATATTAAGACAGTTGGCAGCTGTAGTATTTTCATCATATTCGTTATCCGATAATCTTATCATTAGTAGCGTGACCTCCATTACTGGCTTGGAGCAGACTGGAAGAAAATTATAATTTTTGATTATAACAAAAAGATCGACGCACAGATCGTGAAACAAATGCTATCTTCATTTTTCGTCATTTTTCGTTACAAAAACTGAATTTTACCGAAACGGCAAATAACAACATTTTTCATTATAATATTCTTAATAATCACGCAAACAAAGTTGCGGGCGACGACTAGTACTCTATATAATAATAATAATAATAATAAGAGTATATCACATCATACTTAAAACGAAAACCGGCACAAGCGACGCTCACGATGTCATTTTCATTGTCGTTAAAAGAATAGCACTCTGTTGAATTTAACCCTACTTAAGTTCACTCCACGAGAGAGTCGTAGGAGTAATTAAATAATTTAACTTTGTAAAATAATTTTATATGAAAGACACTTCGTTTAAAATATATTTATAGTTATTATATGTGCTTATATACTAATATCAAGACTATACTGATATTTATTGAATATTCTTTAAATATTTACTAACATCTATATATACCGTTTATTTTTATAGTTGTTTATTCCTATCACTGGTAGATAAAGCGTTGAGTTCTGCCACTCAATACGCATGTCTAGAAAATTTTCTTTTTTTTTTTATTAGCCATCACTGTTTGTTTGTATGTTTTATTATTTACAACATAATTTGGTGTCGTAAAATATATATATATATATATATTCTCATAGAAAATGTCAATACTAGTTATATTGCCTACGTGTCTACTGCCAAATAGATGTATGTAAACTGTTCTAGTTTATAGCTAGTGAAATTAATGGACTTACGAGGTTTCCGTTTTAGAAATAAATCGCTTCTATTTTTCTCTGTAATAGAGTGAAATTTTCAAGTAAATAATAAACATCCATATTAAGAGGATTTTTTTTATTTGCAGTATTTTACCTGTATATATAGCTTTGTTAACGTAATTGGGTAAATGGGAATAAATTATAGTGAAGATGTGTGTCCCCGTGTTAAGTTTTCCATATAATTATTGAGATATTGGATGTTGACCGGAACTTAACGCTGCACTCTGTCTATACAAATTAATACAAAGTGTAAAACAAGTAAAAGTTTAAGTTACAAGAGAAATATAAACTTAAATGTAAGACAAATATTTGCAATGCAGATGTGAATTCTAGTTGGACTTACTTATACCTCAGATTTTATTTATATAAGTAAATTTAAGTTATATTACATTTTCTTTGACACTAGAATTATTTTGTGTTTATAAGTTTTAAATATATGATTCATGTTGTATCTCAGATAGTGTTGTAATAGCTATTGTTATGTATTTTTTTATATTTTGAATTTTGTTAATTTTAGATATTATATTGTGCGTTAAGTGTCGGAACTCCGAACCGCGTTTTGTCTCTTTGTTTCGAACCCTCGTTTTGTTCCCGCGAGTAAGAATCCAACCCACAACTGTCCGGCGTTTCAGCCAAAGCTTCATTTATTTATGTACATAAAAAAAATTAAAATAATATCTACCCTTTTACGAACGGGATACAGCGTGAACCCCAAAAAAAAAACCATATTATTATATTATAGGATATTGCAGTCACAAAATTTCACTCTACATTTTGTCTAGCATTAAATCCAGCAGTCTCCATATTACATGAGCGCTTGCGCTATTTTGATAAGATAAGCTCGTCGGATGTTGACTGAGATTCCACTATCCGTGTGTATTAATTTCGACAGCTTTAGTCGAAGTGAGATAGCTTCTGCTACTTCAATTGAGTGTAAATTTGAAATATACTTGCTTATTTGAGTTCTTAAAATGTTTTTTTTTACCTTTGTCAATTGTTTTTGTTAGGGAACGAAAACTTGAAAAACCTTCTGCCGAGTTCTGGAGATATTATGTGTTGAGTGGCGGAAGTTAACGCCGGGTTTTACCTCGAATGAGAATATACATACTACCGCGTTCATATTCGCAGAACTGTGCCAAAAGTGGCCTCAACCGCTTAAATTTTATTACCGTGATAATTTGTTGTTCATATCACTTATAATTTGTCTACCTATATGTGGATGCCTAATTCTAATCCACAAAGCAGGTTGGACAGAGGGAACCTAGTGTACTCAATTCCCTAACTTTCGTCTAAATTTCGAAACAATGCGAGTTGAGTGGCGGAACTCAACGTCATGCTTTGCCTCGAAACCAGAGTGAAGAAAATAAAATATGAATTTTCAATTAACATTTCATTTGTTCGAAAGTAGAAATAGAACCCACAACTAGCAGCGTTTTACAGTTACACACACGACACATCCTAATTCCTATTCAACAAAAAAATATTTCTAAAATGACCGACATATTTTTTAATCCCTACTACCATAATCATATAATGGGCACTTCCCTGCTACATTATTAACACGATTCCTCGCAAAACAATAATAAATACAACTGCGTATTAATTCACCAACGGAATAGTAAACAAAAGCAATCATTCTGTTTATCTTGCTCATCTTGACAGCTTTATTTTCCCGCCAAAACATCTCTTAACATGTTACACAGATTATAAATGACAACAGATAAAGTAAACGCCTGTAAATCACGACTCTGCTTTTATTTGTCAACGCTTATCCCGGCGCGCTGAATGATGGGAGCTCATTAGTGGGACTCCGGAGGGCCATTGAGGGCAGGCCTCCTTGAGAGGCATTTGTACTAGTTGTGATAAATGGTCGGTCAGTTAGTCCGGGTGAGTTAAGACAGTGGATGTTAATAGTTTTTTTTTTAAGTTAAGTAAAGAGTAAAGTAAGAGAGTAAAATGAGTGAAAATATATTTGTAAGTATTATAGATAATAATAAATAGATCTTATAATAAATATAATAAATATATAGATCAGGCAAGACATTTTTCAATGAAGGATATAAATTAACATTTCAATTTTAAATATCGAAAATATTTATTTTCTTTGGGTAATACTGGAAAATTACATTTTATTCTGATTTGTTATATTATTTAAAATTATTAATTATTATAAATTAATTTATTTTGCTCACTTTAAAATATATAGTGGTGTAGCAGTTAAGATCTATAGTTTACGTAATTGCCTTTGAGTATTTCTTATGGGATAAATGCCTTCTTTTTTATGACAATTTTTTTCCACTTTTTGCGCTAGTAGGCAGAGAGAATGTGTTAACATATTATATTCCACACTTTTCGCTCAAGTATCGAAACATTGTGCACTTAGTGGCAAATCTCTACACCACGCTTTTTTAATAGAGCAAGTAAATGAAAAATATATAATCATTCGATTCGGTGGGAGTCGAACCTACAACCATTGAGATTATAATCAAACAGAGATAGAGCGCCACGATGGCCTCAATGATATTGATAACATCTATTACAAAAATTATAGCAACTACTATATAACATTTCGGAGACAAAAATAATTTTCAGTTAGCGAATGAAACAATTTTTTATTAATTATTTATTTATGAACATAATATTATTGGTCCTATTTTAAATGTATTATCTACTATTTAATTAACTATTAAAATTTCACAGATAAAAAATATAACAATGATAGCACAAGCAAAATAGTATAAAGAAGTATTAGTGATGCAATACAGATCTGTGGTTTTTTTAAACATTTTTTTTAAAAATAATGTACGATTGGCAGCCCGACGGGCTTCCCCTTATATACCTGTTATAATATTACAGCTAAATTATACAAAATCTTCACATAAATTGTAGTCTATGTGTTATTCTGATGTATAAGCTATATTCCTCAACGAATCATCTAAATTAGTTCAGTAGATATTGCGTAAAACTGGACTAACACCCATCCTCACAAACTTTCAAGTTTGTAATATAAATAGGAATTATTTAGAAACGTATACAATTTTCACTTAGTTTGTGAATACCATTCAAAACAAATGTAATGTTAAATATTTATGTACTGTGTCCCGACAACAATGCAGGAAGAAAAGACAATTCATTCCCCCGAGCAGGAATCGAACCACGTTTACATTCCGACGCTGTGCTACAACGGCCCCTTGATTACACTTGATTATGAAAATAGTGTTCATACCTTTTTTGAGTTTTCTTTTTTGCTATATTATTGGTTAAATAATATAGCAAAAATTAAAATATAAATACAAATTTGTTACTTGTTGAAAATATATTTTATATTAAATGATAAATTATATCCTTAATAACCCTGGTAAGGTAAAAACAAAATTCAAAAGGGGCCATACAAAAAAAATCTATGAAAAAATAACATGACTTTTTGTGAAAGCGGCGGTTTACAATCGCACGCCACGACTGACCTCAATATAATATATTTTTATATGGAAGCCAGTTGTGGCAAACATGTTATATTTTATTAATAGCTTATTAAAAATAAAAAATATATATATTTTAACATAAAAGAGGCTGCACGCTTTATATTTGTGTGAGGCTGTTTAGATTTAACATGGACTACATGATAGTTTGTAAAATTTAAAATGTAATAAATCTTTATTACATAAGGATTAAAGCAACTTATACTACAAATAGACTTCATGTTTTTTTGGAAACGTATAGGATACTTAAAATGAGTATTCCTAAAACGTGGCGTTAGTTTTAAATAAAATAAGATGTATGTGTTTAAATTAAAAGTTAATGTATATATGTATATATAAGGAGACGTTCCAACTGACTGAGGACGACGGCACGACGAGAGGCACGCACAGCCGTAACCGCTGTTCGTAGAAACATGAAATTTGGACAGATGTTTATTTTCATAACGTGGACACCCATCAATAAGGGATTTTTAAAAACGTTAACCTTAAATACAAGTTGAAAGTTTGTATGAAAAAATCTTTAAAATCACTAAAATTCATAAATTATTAATAATAAACCAATAGTTAAAATTGAAAATAGCTTTACTAAATAAGTGTAGTCCATATTAAATTATTTAATGTATATTTATGTATATTTAATATATATTTATTTATATACAAAAGCAGACTTTTAGAAAATATCACATTGCACATAGAGGTTGGCTTCAATTAAAAAAAAGATTATCTATATTTAACGGATAAATACTTTTAAAAAATGACCACGGTTCAAACATTCATAATTGATATTTTCATTTAAAATAATAATAAACATCGATTTCAAAACGTTCATAAATCCCTATAAAATATAAATACAGATTATTAATAAATTTAATAAAAACAGATACCAATAAAACGGAAATCAAATATATTAGTTTTCTTTTTTAATTAAAAAAAATTGTACTAAACATACAGCCAACCTACGAAGCAAAGCGGTTAAATATTATATAGTACAAGAGCACGAATATTCTTCTTGTTCCCTCCTTACGTCGTTTGATATGCGAATGTTAGACGATGAATCGGTCGACTCCCAAAGTCCAGGTGTTTCTATTATCTTTAAAATAATAACAATATATCTTAGTTAATAAAAACTAAACTGAATAACTTACAAAACATATTTTTTTACTTAAAAAGGTCTAGATATGAAACTTTAATATTTTGGAGATCAAATAATGGATAAATATCATAATAAGTTATATTTATTAACTGTAATACAAAATATTATATATTTTACCTTCTGTACAAGTTCTTCGAATGCCAAATTGATACCTTCTTGTGTTTTCGCGCTACTTTCAATGAAGAGCATTCTGTGCTTTTGTGCGAACGCCTGTCCAGCTTCCCTTGACACGGCGCGTGGCTGATGTACAAATATTATAAATAATACTAAATTATAATTACAAGACATTATATTTAGTAGACGAGATATTCAAGACATTGCGTGGTCTGAAGTGAGGAAATGAAATTAATTTAATCACTGAGTGGGAATCGAATGTATAATCTATCCTGTCATCATTAATTTCCAGTCTGTTTCAAAGTATCATTGTAAGAAATGTTAAAACGTATTTGTAATATTTATTAAAAAAAAAGAGTCCCGCTGAGTCGAGGACTGGCACTACTACAATTCTATGGAAATTTGCGATCAAAAGTGATTGTAATGGCCTAATTGAATAAAGAATATACATCAATATTCTAAGAAAGTCAAATAGACAATATTGGATGCCTAAGACATAAAGTATGAGGCTTTCGCCACCACAATCATCAAAGAAGTACATATAATTAAAATATTCCAATAGCCTTTGTCTATTTTGACAAGATGCCATATTAGGATTCATGGCCCTACACGCAGTGTTTTTTTTAATTAAAGGAAACTAATCAAAGCGGACTTTACAAATCAATATGAATTAAATATTATCAATAAACACTCACGTTATTAGGATGTTAAGATAATGCAATCTATTTTAGTTTCAAATATAGCTAAATGTCGAGATAACAACCAGGTAGATAAACATTCATATATTTAATCATTAATTCATATATTTGAGTGAAATCAAGATAATCTATTTGTAAATATGTAAAGAAATATAAATTTTAGGGCAGATTCTATCCAGATTTATAAAAAGAGTGATAGAAATAATTGTTTTTATGGGACACCATGTGTAAGCAAAACTTAAATGTCGAACATAATAAGAATAATAAGCCCACAGGACAGCTGATGGGGAGCTTTTGGGGAATGGCGACCCCACGGACCCGAGTCCTCCGGAGGGGAATTGTAATCTATCCCCCATCTCTGGCTTGCCTTGCTGAGCTATATGCTCGAAAGGGTGGAAGTGCTCAATCTGAAGGATTAAGATTTATGTTCAGATTTAGGAAATGAAAACATATATTTCATTCCTCCAACTGGGAATCAAGCCTCAATTTTCGCATTTATAGTCACAATTACTTACTTTGTCAATTTTGTTGCCAACTACTAGACAAACTATGTTCTTCTTAGTTGAATACACTTGTAACTCTTCAACCCATTCGTTGAGCTTCTGCAGTGTTTTTGGTTCAGATACGTCGTAAACTAAAATTGCACCATGTGCTTCTCTAAAACAATAATATAAATTTGGAACTATTTTTGATCAAAACTAACTAACAAAAACAATTAATTTAACATTATCACTGCCTTCATAATATCTTACCTATAAAAACTGTTTGTCAATGTCCTGTACCGCTCTTGACCAGCGGTGTCCCATATACCAAGTTTGACTTTTAAGCCATTCACTTCCATAACCTTACATTTGTAATCAACTCCGATTGTGGCTGGAAATGATGAATTATAATCTCCAGTTGTGAACGCTAAGATAATGCTGAAATAAAATGAATTATGAAAATTTTCCATATATTTGGATTTTAGAATAAAAAAGTAAATAAATCTAAGATCTAAATCTGTAAAAAATTCAGCTTCATATTTAATGCAAATGATGTAAAGATTAAATAATGTTAAGATCAAAAGCATAATGTAGAGGGAGCTTAGTGTTAGGACACTATATTGCCCCAGAGTGGGATTTGAATTAAGAACTGAAGCATTTACAGTCAGAAGTCAGAAGAAGTCAGAAGTTGTACTATAGTACAAACAAATTACTTCTGATACACATAAATAAATCAAGGTCTAACACATGTGTAGTCATGCAACATTATATTGATAATGCTCTTTGACAAAACCAAAATGTTAGAATGCTAATTTTAAATCAGTTCCTTGTATCTAATCTACAATTGTAGAATGTAATAATTTTCTTCTATAGCAACTTTAACTTATTTTTTATATAAAAATGCAGCGTTTCGTGTAGAACTACTACTATATATAGCAATTTACCTGTATGAGTCATGTAAATTATAACTAGCTATAGAAACTCACCTAGATTTTCCAACCCCACTCTCTCCGATTACTAATATCTTAAGCGTAGTAACGCAATCCATTCTATATTATTGAATCAATCTTAACTATTTTTAATTAAAATAAAAATGTCTATATTTCACTTCTTTGTTCCACAAATACGAAAATGGCACAATTACCTTGTGTACAAACAAAAAAAGTAAATCTAAATTTTGTAAATGACTTTTTTTCCAGAAATTATATAGATTAATTAGTTTTTTTACATTGAAATTATTGAAAAATATCGTAAATGATATTGAAAACAATGTTGACGAAATTGACATATGACATTTTGCGTCTTGATATTACAGATGACGTTTCACACGTTTTGTTAATGCTCATTGTTTGAAAATACTTATACTTATGTTAAATTAGGGTAACAATTTGTTATTTATAAACATAGAAAATAAATATATATACATAGAAAATACTATGAATATCTTTTTTCTAGCAAAAAAGTCTAATGAAGGAAAAAATATATTAGTAACCAAATGCGTTTAGTTTCTTCTATATTAAAAATATTACTAGACAAAAATTACCTTATTATTTTTTTAATAAACTGAAGACCTCGATATCATCTCTGTTCCAATTTTGTTCAATATTTTTTTTAACTTAAACCTTAAGAACATAGAAAAAATAAGACTTAACTAAAAACTTAAATCCAGGTGTCCGGAGTAGGCATATCTTTCGAAAGTTTAAGGAATTAAACACTTAACAAAACCTAGTCCAGTTTAAACCATTGGACTAGGTAGAATGGTTTAAACCATTAATCATATATCAGTACAGGGCGTAGCGTAGCGTTGTAGGTTTGATTTCCACTTGGGAGAATTAATTATTATTCATCAATACTTGTCTTGATATAACTGATTTCTTTTTATCAATACTGTCGCTCTTATAGAAAGAAATGTGTTTCAATATTGTAGAATTAATTTGTTAAAAAATAGTAGTGGTAATTAATCTAACACTTTCTTTTTTTACGTGTATTATCATAAATACACAACTTACTGCTTAGGAATATTTACAGAATGCGTGTTTATATAATAAATAAATTGTACCATTGACATTTAAAAGAGCAACTGCCTTCTTGCTGGCTCTTCTCAGCAGAACTACCTTCCGAGTCGGTGGTACCTTTGCATGTTCGACAATTCAAAAGTGCTTAATCTTTAAGTCTATTTGTCTATACAAAAGCATATTGAATTAAAAACATAATAATATAATTATATGGCGAAAAATTTTCTGTGGAACAAAAGAAAAGCGCAGTATACACTCTCGCTGGTTCTTTAAAGACGAGTGCCTCTAAGCGAATATCAAACACGGTTAGTGGACATAATTACTTGTATATGTGTGCCTCGCATCCCCCTTAACCCCATTTTCCATTATGAATTTTGTCTACATACACATTTATATATGTTTCTTTTTATAAATATAAAAGATATTCTCTATACGATAGTTTAAGAAATCTATAATAAAAAATAGAATTATATCAGCAGAAATCAAAATACAAGCTGTCTGGCCATTTCAGGGCACGCGAGGCGTAGGCCATTTAAACTGAACCTTTATTCAAATTCGGTATTCGCCCGCTCATCGGTGAATAGAGCTATTTTATACAATTCGTGAATAAATCTCACTTTCGCTAATGCGTCATTGAATCCAGTCACCCCTTTGCCAGTTTACTTTAGTGAATTTATTTCTCCAATTTCACGATTGACTCTATTGTCTATGTTTAAGTGAGAAATCTCGATTTGTTTTTGAGTCCGTGATGTCTATGATATTGTTTATATATTTTATCTTAATCAGGCTTGAGTTTTATCTTTAGGAACAGGAAACATATATAGGAAATATATCTGAGGGTCATCAGCAGAGCGAGACGTTACTTTATGCCAAAAGACCGATTAGCCTTGTATAGAGCCCAGGTTCGGCCTGTTCTCATCTCTGGGCTGGTGCATTCCAGTATCAGTTTGAATCATTTAATCGCATGGAATGTAGAGACATTTGAATCATTGGGGGTTCAGAGAACCTAGTAAAGTTCTTTTATTTTTCTATTTGTAAACAGAACAAACAGATGTCGCTAATTTCTTGTGGTGGATGAAATAAATGGAAGATATAATTAGACATCCTTTAATTTTGCAATAGTATAAAAATAAAGGATTAATTTTAACCTGTTTATTAAATTGGCTATTTATCCAAACAACACTCATTATATTTTACCTTCCTAATCGATTCCAATTCGAATTTCCATCGTCATCTCCTCAACTTTTAATACACAAAAAAGAATAACTAAGAATTTCAATGGGTCTTACTGAAAATAAATTTCTGGACTAACTTCATGGTCTGATAATAACGGTTGAAATATAGCATTATCTGAATATCGATTTTTATAGATAAAGCGAAGGAGGTCAGAGGAAGGCGTTCAGTGTATGTAGGTCTGTATTCAATGGAGGTACGCCGACAAAACGTTTCTTTATTTCATTAGAAAAGGGGGGGAGAAGAGGATGTGGAGAGTTATTGTACAGAGTGCAACGGATGCTCTCCGAGAACAATATTCTAAACAATAGTGCAAAATGAACGTCGTTAGAGCGACAATTGCTTTTTAATTTGGTTTGGGGACGTTTCCATTTATGATAAAATGTTTGAGATTCTATTAAAGTACTTGGAATTTTTTTAATAGATGAGTGTACTTTGGGGTTGTCGTGGCTCGGTGGCTTATGTGATTGTAAATTGTGCGACAGTTGTGGGTTCGATTCTCACTTGGGAAAATAGAATATTAAATAATTTTTTTTTACCTCGCTCTAACTAAGTAAAGCGCGGCGTTGAGTTCGGCCACTCAAGAAGTAATGTCCCCAAAATTTAGTGGAAAATGGGTTACGGAAATGTCTTAGCTTTAATAAGTAAGTGTTATAACTATAGATATATTTTTCGTTTCTAAATCTTTTTCAATTTCAACCCCAAGAATCTACATTACGATTCCGTGAAGGAACGAAGCAAACATTCTTGCCGCCATTCCACGAGTACGTGGACACGACCTGTACCTGTACTCCGCAGTAATAGTTAAAGCAGACGTATTTTCTTTGCAGGATTAAAATGCTTTAACATGGTAAGATAGAAACTGCTTTAGCATGGTGAAATAGAGGGAACATCATGCTTAGACACTCGGGTTCCCACCTTCCACTGATTTCTGGAGACATTGCGTGTTAAGTGGTGACGCTAAACACCGCACTTTGGGTTGTTGCCAGAGTGAGGAAATGAAAATATTAGTAAATAAAATTAAGTTCCCCGAGTGGAACTCCAACCCATAACAGTCCTTTACAGTCACACGCTTCTACCACTGACCGACAACATTAATGATTTTTACACCTATCGATTAGAAACATTGACTTAATCCTCAGGCAAAAAACAAATATTTTCTTAATTTCTCCGTAAAATTCACAATATATTTAAGGAAGTAAGTCCTGGTGCCCTAGCGCAGTTGAAGATAACCACAGCTGAAAATGAACGCCTCAATATAAAGTAAGATGCGATGAACTAGATCGTACACTGGCTATAGAAGTGTGCTGCCCTTTGTAAAGCTGAAGTAGGGTTGACATGTAAATCTAAATATGTTGATATATTTTTATTTTTTGAAGCGATTGCAGCATTAATACATTAATACATTCCGTTGTCCACTTTATCTCTGAATTGACAAAGCGCGGCGTTGAGTTAAAAATAGTTCGTTCCTCTCAAGTCTCCAATTTGCTTACACTGGCTATATGCGTGCTGCTATATTCCATCTGGACTAAAGACATTTTACAATAATTTAAGTAAAAACTAATTAAGCGCCACAAAGTCCTACTAAATGTTTATAAATGACCTCTTTTGGAGATATCTTGTTGGGAAATCCCTAAGGTAACCCTAATTAAATACGATGTGATGAAACTTTTTGCTTTAGCTATTCTAAGTGTTTCTTTGTTAAACAAAGCTTTGATCTTTAATCCATTTCAATTTGCCTCCTTGCTCTTTGATTCGTGAATTTGTTATTGTTTATGTTAAAAGATCAGAAATAACATTTTACAATTTATGCTTTTATTGTCAATAGACAGGCTAATATAGTTATTTCGTGTTGAATGTAAGTTTTTAGGGTTCCATACTTTTTAAGGAAAAAAGAACCCTTATAAGATCACTCTGTTGTCCTGTCTGTCAAGACCCTTTATCTCAGGAACGCTTGGATATATCAGGATGGAATTTATACCATATATTCAGATTTACTGCTCCATGATGTCCTGATAAAAAAATATATTTCTATATTTACTTAGACATAAGATGGCCGATAATATCGCAAAAAAGGCGTACTTGTACACTATGAAGGGAATCAAAATTCATAGGGTGCTTCTAGGTTAACCTAGAATTATGACACTTATCCGCTAGCATATTCAAATGAGGTATCAGATGAAACAGCTTTGGCGGAGTTAAAGCTGAATTTCAGAAAGAGCTCTACACCTCCAATTCTTGTACAGATACCTCCGTGGTAGAGCCATTGTTTATTATGTAACCCGCACACATGCTCCTTTTCCGCCAAATATTGGAGGCATTGCGTATTGAGTGGTAGAACTCAGCGCCACGGTTAACCTCGACAGTAGAGCAAAAATAAAATTAAATATTTCATTTCCTCGGGAGAGAATCGAATTCACAACCGGTTGCGTTTACAGTAACAGGCTTGTGCGATGACGCCATGACTAGCCGCATATTAAAATACAACATTTTAAATACAAATATTAGCTCTACTGAGGATCTTTTCACCACACTCCCACGAGTGGCAACCCTACATACTCGTACGTCACCCCATATGACCGCATGACCCCGCTACAGTGTTGCGTTATAGACAATTCATTATTTACGGTGATCTCTGCAACTCTGTCGTCTTTTTAGCTTACGTTAGTTTCACACCTACCAGTAGAATATTAACCCATAAATTCGTTGTTCCTTGTAAAGTTGGATAAGGGAGGTACGAGTACACGCTACAGGGCAATGGGCAAAGCGATTGATAAATTGATATATAGTAAATGTTGTTAATTTTAAATTATTGGCCAATTAATTACTTTTATTGAGGCAGATGCGGATGTAAACGCGACGACTGTGAGTTCGATTCCCAATATACAATATTCTCATTTGTTCGCTCTTTATGTTTATATTTATTTCTTCGTTGTGTTTTCAGCCACTCAGCAAGCAATACCTAAAGGATTCAATTTGCAGTAGGTTCCTTGGCTACCCTGCTATGTGCAAGATACAACGTAAAAGAAAAACTTTGATATTGCTGCAATTGCTTCAGAAATTTATCACCATTCTTTCACCAACTATGTTTGTAATTTTTTATATACTTCTTTCAGATTGGTGACCTGCTATTCGCATTCTTTCTCTCTTTCTTTAAAAAAGATATAAAAATACAGCCGGGGCTCATTTTAAATGTACAAGTCTCCTTGGGAAGATTTAATTGATTGAATAAAGGGGTCCAGGTTTTAGTACCGAAGACATGTTACGTTTTAAATATTCTTATTTTACTACTACTAATAAAACAGTAAATAACAAGAAAATATTGTTCTTCGAACAGTAAATGTAAGAAATTTAATGTTACGTGAACATTTTCTTTTGCTATTTTCTTTTAATAAAATTGCTAGTTCATAAACAATTTATTGTGCTCTCCTAATTGTAAATATTACATTTATTGAGGAAAAAATATAATATGAAGACAAAAATACATTGAAACTTGTTACTTATTGATATCTATTTATTAAAGCTATCACTATAATTGAAACTTGGATTTGTATGGAACTTTCCATTGTCAATTCTAATCACTTCATCATGATCCATCCACAATGGCGTTCAGTTCGCCACTCAAGGAGCAACGCCTCCAGAATTCGGCGGAAGGTGGGGATCAGAAGTGTCTTATAATATAGGATCTGTCTATATACTCTGCTGTGAGACTAAAAAAATATATGAAAGTCTCCACCAAAGTTTGCTTAAAAACTATAATGTGCCCTACATTCAAAGAAACTAAGTGACATATGTTTATTTTCACATAGCTGCAGGAAAAACTTGAAGTTTTTTCTGTGTGTACAGTGTAAGTAATGATACTCTTTCATTGCATTCTCGTGATAGTATTCCTTTACGGGTCTTCGCGGTTTGATTTACACCTACTTCTAGACTATAGACTATAAGCGTTCATATGTAGACGTAAAGCTGAGTGGTGTTCATGACTGAGAGGCAAAGATTTTCAAAGAGCTACGTACAGCTTACAATTATAACTGAATCGTTTAGCTTGGATTTGGTTTGAAGTAAGCTAACTTCTATTTAATACAATAATAGTACTACGTCATTCTTAAAATTCTGTAGGAAAAAGAAAAAACTATTTTTGTTTTAAGTGAGGTTTTAGGATTGTAGGCATATATAGATTGATCAGGACTCTCTTAGAGACAATTTTTCTATGGCATTATTAAGTACAGTCTCACAGTTAGTTGTAAAATTTTCAAAAATCCTTAATATATTTCTCGATTGTGGAATATTATGAAATTTACTAACAGAGTAAGTAAAGTAAACAAATTAAGTCTTTTACTACTATTATTATATATTGTTTTATTATTATTTACTATTATTATACTATTATATTATATATATTGAAAAGTGGGAACTTTTCAATCGCGGTACAGAACGCTGATCTGGAATCGATAAAAATATGAATAATTAAACAAAAAAACTACATCTTACTCTATTATAAAATAAAACAAGATAAACAAATAGCGTCAGTCAACACTCACTGTGAGCAATTCAATAAACAAATTTAAATACAAATTCAGTCTATCTGCAACAAATTCGTAATTATATTTCACGTACAAACATTCTGTCATTAATTTTCTATTCGAAAATTTGAATGGAACTATGAGATTCTATCAATTTCAAGAGCCATCATTAACAGACAGCAAACTTTAAATAGTTTCAAGTTAGATCGATGTTTACACGAAGCTTCTTACTTTGTAAGAATAATAGACTACTTTGGAATATTCCAGATTGTATCTTATCTTAAAATGTTATCTTTTCTTTATGAATATAATATACTATTGATTCGTTCGTGGCTTCGTTCGCGGTGTCTTCGTGTATACATATATATTTACTCGATTGCGCTATGCAAAGGTGTGTAATGTGCTTGGCAGTCATCAACACCAACTTATATTTTCTTTTAACTATTTAATATTCATAAGGCTCCTTGTGAAGATTAAATTGGTTAAAGAAAATGTACCGACTAGGCTTCTAGACTTTTTATCCGTTTTACTTTCATGAAGTTATGTTTTTTAATGTGTATTTTTTGTTATCTATGATTCTCGTCTTAATTCTAATAAAATATATATATTATGCGCATAAGCTTTCCTTTTGAATAAGTGTCTATTAAAACAGATATATTTAGATGTATACGGCTATTTATAACAGGCGAAGCGCGGCGTTGAGTTCCGCCACTCAATGTGCAATGCTTTGGAAATTGGACACAAAAATACGGCCTTAATTTTAGCAGAAAACCTGTGAAATTATAAAAAAAATGCTGTATAAAATTACTTTAATTTAAGAAATGATTCCATTAAAGTAAAAGCTTATTAGCTCTTTGAAGTTAGCGTCTCAGAAGCTCTAGAAGTAAGTATTCTACGGCTGCTATATTTTAATTGTAAAGTACTTTAAAAAATATTTACTCACGCAATTAAAAGTAGGTGAATGTCATAGGCATACTCAGCTGAAATAAAACAAAAGTAAGTGAAATGCAAATAAATCTTGTCCTTAAAACCTAAAATTGAGTGATCTATCACTTGCCAATCTTATCAAATTTTGCCCTAAATTAGCGTAAAATTAAATTATAATATATTATTTAATTTTACGCTAAAGTAGAAAATTTTAATATTAAAGTAGAAAATTACACTAAATTCAATTGTTTTAACTTTCATTTTTGGTTTAACGCTGTAGCTGTGTGTATAGGCTGTGTATATAGGCAGGGAGGTGGTGGACAGACAGTTAATGTTAAAACATTTTGTTATCAATGCATCAGAGTTTTTATCAGAGTGAGTAAGCGAAAACAACTCATTACCCCGAATGGAAATCGAACCCACAACCGTCGCTTATACGGTAATAAAAGATCTTGTTAATGAAAAAACGTTCGGTTCACTAAGAATCGTTCAGTATTCGAATTGAATGAAAGACAAACAAAATGAGTCAGCGTTATATATTTTCTTTATAAATAGTGTTTTGCACAGTTTTTTTTTGCGTCACATATAAAGGCAAATTAAATATTATATTAATGTGTAGGTATTTTTGGACCAAATAAAAAAATAGCTTTCTTCCATTAATTTTTTACGGGAGAGCGTTTAACCTACCGTTAATAATCCGTTTCCAATTTTCTAATTTCAGGCCTCTAAAATAAATTTTACTCCTTTAAACTAAATAGAATAATATGAATAAAAATCTTCACCTTATAATAAAGAAAACTTCAAGAAAACCAGAGCAGATCGTTAGTCAAAATTATTTAGGTTATAGAAAAAGTAATTATCAGTCGAGGTCCACATACATTTCTTTGAAGTCGTCCCAAACGTAGCTTCTGTGAGGGAGCACACGCCGCCCCCCACTGTGCGACACAAAGGAGATGGAACGGTCGAAACAGCGAGTTCTAAAGCGCTAGCTTTACGATGCAAACATAGTGTTTTGTAGTTTGGCCTAATTGAATAACTTGATGATATTAAAATATATGTCTATACTATATATTATAAGGTGGGAGAGTTTGTTTGTTTGTTTGGTTGAACGCACCTATCTTAGGAACTTACAGGTTAGGCAGCAGGACAGCTTTACACTTTTAGTCACTTTACCTGGTAGGTAACACGAACTATCCCCATTTACCCCCTTATTTTAAAGAGATGGACTGACTGCTGGTCGCCGTACCGCTACTCTACGGCGGCCTCAGAGAAATTTGCTTAAAAATATGTTGTTATAATTTTGTGCTCTCTGTGAGTAGTCTATGGAATTTAAATTTAATCATGTATTTGGGGATGTTTTGAAACGTTTAATTATTTAATTATTAGTTTTCAATGTTAATTGTTCAGTCGTCGATTATATATACGAATTAACAATTCGACTTAAAGGGAGATGTGACGGTCGGAACTCTACGAAATACGAGTAATATATAAAGCGCTCGCTTTACGATGCATACGTCCCAGTGTCAGGGTGGTTGGTGCAAGGTGGATATTTTTAGGTCCTTGTTTCTTTCTAATTTTGATGTAGCTGGATGAGGACGTATGGTTTAGTGGTTAGAATACTTGGACTGTTTCCAAGCCACCGTATTTTTTATGTAATTTCTTAACAAATATTTTTCTTGCCTAAGAGTGCAATAAAATTCTTAAAATTAAAATGCTAATTAATATTAGATTGTATTGGATTTTTAAAATAATTTTTGAAAATTTGAAATTTTCGTTCCTTGTTACTGAAAGTTGTAAAATATTTTGTAATTGACAAAACATAGCTTTTGGATATTTTGACTTACTTTTTTATGCCCCTGCCCCCCAGCAGAGTAACCGGAAGTATGAGGACTGTTACGATTCAGTTCCTCGCTCTGGTAACCTTTTGGTTTCTTTGTCTTAGAAAGAAAATTTTTTTGTACCCCAAAGAACTATAGACCTGAATATTTGATAATAATTTCAGCTTCAAAGTCTCGTGTTCTTGAGATAAATTGCTTTGACAGACGGGCATCAAGCGTCCGTTTTTTCCTTTTGAGGTACGGAACTCTAAAATAGTAATTTACATTATTACTAAAATACGCTATTCCAAAATTTGGGCCACACACCAAATTTAGCAATAGCAGTTTCTACACGCTGCAATTGACCGCTCCGAGCTTACAACGACAATGTAAGTGATTGCAGGATGTGGCTCCAGGACCTCGCAAACTTCTGTTCGAGTGCACTTTACTCTGTCATATAAATATCAATAGCTTATTGTTTATTCATTTTCTAAACTTGCTCTTAGATGAAATTTTGATTGGGATTTTGGGGATTATATCGTAATTCTGTATAAGTGGAGGACTGACGGAGGGCTCTGACTCTAAACGTGACGATTGTGAGTTTAACACATTTTATAGCATCCAAAAGGTCACATTTTAGTCATAATCGATTTCTCTGTTAGTTCTATTATTTTTTTAAATTATCCATTGAAGCGTTTGAGGCCTGTCACGGCGCAGGGGAATAAGCATGCGAATGTAAATGCGACAGGTTGTGGGTTCGATGCACTCGAGGAAGTGAAATATTTTTATTTTGTCGCCCTGGTTTCAAAGTACAATGACTCTGGCAATGAATTCGGCAAAAAATGAGGGCCGAAAGTATGCTAACATTAGGTAAGCTAAAAAAGTTATCAATATATTTATATGAGGAATGAAAGCCACTTTCATAACGACTCCTAATCGTTATGTTAGTCATTTTATTGTAAGAACATCAGACTTTGATTCCACTAGCATTACACATGAGCATGAGCTTAGAGTCGTGTCTAGGCCAATCGATGGCAAAACTTAAATTGTACGCCACGAGTCGAGTCGTAAAATAAAGAAGTTCTTGTACTTAAAATTACATAAAAATTGTCTTTTACGATACAACGGCAATAAATTTTATTACAGTTATTCTTTGAGAGAAGCTTTTATTGCCTCCAAAGTTATGATCTGGATAAATGTAGATGGTAATGCCATGCTTCCGATTTGAATGAATGTTTAATAAGACCGTTGTGGCGCAGCGACACTGCATCGGACTATGATGCGACGACTGTGAATTCGATCTCGTTCCATTGATCTCCAAGGAATGGTTATATACGAGTATTTAACAAAGCGCGGCGTTGAGCTCCAACACTCAAAAATCGACGTTAAATTTTTTTTTTTTTAAGATTATATTTTAGTTTGAAAACCTAGCCTTCGAGGTCATAATTGAGTATACCACCGAAGCCCGTCAAGGTTATCGTTACAATATTAATTCAAACCAATACCTAAAGAAATTAATTTATTTTATTAGTATTTCGTGCGACGCACACATACACATAATTCTACAAAATACAACTAAGCGTTAGTGTGCGTGTTTATGTCATACTTAACAAATGGCGTTTTATTTTAAAACGATAATTTTATTATTTGCTTTGTTTGAAAAAATCACTTTTTTGTTTATGGGATTTTTTTTATTTTTAATTATATAAGGCTTTTATAGAGTAGATAAACGTGTGGTTTCATTTAAAGTGTTGAGTTGTTACACTTCCATTGCTTATGTCATATTTATAATTATGTATATAATAAAATTTTATGATTATAATTTAATTTTATTATATTTAAGATTCATTTTTGCATTTTTAGTTAAAATACCAATATATTTTGTCCATTTATGATTACAAAATTCACTTGTTGAGGCTTCTATTTCTGGCTCGATAATTTTGGCTGCTATTATATTAAAATTTGGCTGCTATTATATTTATTACGAATATTAGTAATTTTACAAAAGATAAGTTTAAGTTGATGATATGTTTGGGTAGTCGTAAGATTAATTGGAGGATTCTTTATTACTTTAAAATGTTTTTGGCAAATTGATATAAAGTCTCTATCGCATATTCTTCTGTTGTTCTTCTGTTTAATGAAAAAAAATATCTTTGTATTATTATCAAAAAATATATACTGAAATCAAAAAAATATTGTATACACTACACATTCGCCCAATCCCCATTGTCCCGAACAGGTGTAGTTGTCATTTGCGAAACGTGATGACGTTTTGAACGACAATTTTCACGATTTAAGCGCTATATTACTGTAGGGACTATTTTACACTTTGCTCTATTGTTTATATAGTCTTTATGTATCTCGCAATAAGGTATCTTTTTGAAAAGCAAAGTTATATTAATTGTTATATTATTATTTTATACCTAGTTTTCTGTTTATTTCTTATTTGAATTTATATAGCTCAGCTTCACGCTGTATCCCGCGCACAGCAGGTTAAGCAGAGGGAACCTCGATGTTAAGACACTCCGTTCCCCACTTTAAATATAATAATATAAAAATTTCTAGTACTCTATATTAGAACACGTATTATGTATTTTTTTTAATTTATGTCATGTCCCTTGTAAGGGTAGAATATAAATATCACTTAAATATTTATAAAAAATGACAGCTTTCTAAAATCAAATCGATGATCTAATGATGATAAAATCTTTTGAATTAATGATGATCAAATATATTAAAACAATCCATATGTAATTAGCAGATCAAGAGGTTGTATAAATAAGAAATTTAAAATTAATATTTATCATTGCTTTACATAAAACATCTTCCAGTCAAGATATGAAATAAGAATATTTAGTAAATGTATGTATAACAATAAATCTCTCAATAGACAATAAGGCTACAAAGCTGTCTAGTCGAACCGATACCTTAGAACAAAATGTTGACTGGAAATGAAAACTTTTATTGAAGCTTTTATTAGGTTGAGCTATAATTATGTAAAAACTCTAAGAATCTAAATTAGTTCTGTTTGGACTTAATAAAGTTTTAAATTCATTATTAAGTTTTTTATGAAGGTAATTTTTTTCAATTTCACTCTCTTTCACGCATAACTAAGAGATCATATTTCAAAAAATTTGATCAACATAACACTGCGCTCTGTGAAAAAAATACAATCGATGCCATTTCTTTACATCCACACAGCAATATCCCTGTAATATAAATAACATAAAAGTGGTATATAGTGATGGTAGGTAAGAATGAGTGTATAGGGAGTGATTCGCGTGCCGTTAACAAAAACGTGCAATCTGTATGGATTATACCGCACCTAACGGAAATACAATAAATTTGTTTGTTTGTACTTCATTGGCTACTTTTTTTTATATTTGTTTTTAGCTTCACGCTGTATATTTTGTTCCCATTGATTTTACCGTTTCTCACCGACCTAATAACTCGCGTGGGAATCGAACCCCAAGCTGTCACGCTTACAGTCGCTAGCATGTGCCCCTGCGCCACGACTGGCCGATATTCGGTCATTGTGGCGCAGTTTCATATCGTTTGACTGTAAGCGGGTCCGTCTGTCCGTTATATTACGTTATAGTCCGTTATATTGCAGGGAGATATCGTAAAACTGTAAGCATGTCATGATTTTTTTTTCATTTTCCCGTTCTTTTAAGGTAAAATGCAGCGTTGAGCATGCAACATCTTAAATATATGTCTATCCTGCTATGCGGCATAATTCTATTTATACAGAACAAATAAACTTAAAACTAACATTTCTCGTCAAGTTAAAATATATTTCTAATGGACGAGAAACTAAGTTAAACGTAAATAGTGAACCGCAAGGAATACTTAACTTAAACGATACTTTAAATGCAAGTGTTTTAAAAACGCTAGTAGAATTGAGATCTGGATAAATTTCCACTTTGAAATAAATAGCTTATTTGTGAAATGTTTTTCTATAGCCCCTTGAAGCTGATATCTGAGAGACGATTGTTGATTGAGTGTATCTCTTAAATTTTCTCATGAGTGGAACTCAACGCTACGCTTTTCCTAGTTACAGAGAAATTTAAATATTAAATATTTAATTCTCCCGAGTAGCAGTCAAGCTTAGATTGATGACATTGGACGATGCAAAAGATATATCCGTAGCGACCTTTGCACTACCGTCTCTCTGGTAAAATAAAAATTAAATTTTTGTCAACCACTTCCTATACTATAACCCCCCCCCTTCCCCCCCCCCCTCGGTCTACTTGGTATTGGTTAACGGGATCACTCATAAACCTTCACTTTATATGATCTAAGTACACCGAGAATTCACCGATACATTTTGAATATCCAATAGTCACGTACTTCCCGTGTGTTAGGCGTTTGAATTATTTAACTGTCTTCTGTACGCTGAGGCTGGAGCGGCGGCGGTGTTGTAAATATTCTTAACAAGTTTGACACGTTGTTGAACATGTTCTTGTTATACAATCTTTATTTTACTTTACGGTGGTTTTCTTAAATAAAATATTATTTTTTGGCTTTTTAGGGTTCTATTCTATTATATTATATGGAATCGTGGGAGCTCACTTTTCAACGTCGAATTTTAACAATTGTGGTATGAAATAAATCTTTATCTAAAAACTAAATATCGCTCACTATTTACAACTCTTACTTACTAGTAGTTACTTAGGTGTTAATATATTAATATTTTATCGTGCTGGGCTGATGTTGAAGCCAGGATCAGAATAATAGAACTCTTCGAGACTCAGAACCACTTGGGCTTATATGTAAAAAACTTTTTCAAAATTCAGTCATTATAAAACAAATTACATGTTCACAATTAATAAATTTTACGCCTAATTTTAAATGATATATTTAATAAATCTTCTTTATATTGATTTCCGGTTCAAACTTACAAAACGTGTTAAGTGAAGAAATTCAACGTGGTCAACGTCAAAACTTTTTCTACCTTGTCTTGATAAGGAGCTTTGTGCGAGACACAGCGTGAAGCTGATTTAATTTTGAATTTATTAATATAATACGATGTTAACTAAGATGTATAAAGTTTTAGTAATTTGGTAACAACTAAATCCATAAACTATACGCTTCATGTTTAAGCTTCTATACATTACGAGCTTACCAAGCTTAATGTCCAGTGGATGGTAAAGTATATATTCGGTACACCGAATAATATTTATATAAAAATATATATTATCCATCTATCCTAATCTATATTATCCTTGTAAATAAGCCTTCTTCTGGACATGAAACTCGTAATTTAATGTAATATATATATATTAGGATATAGGATTTTTAGTGTTATATTTATAATTTTACACTTTACGTTGCATTACAGTCACACTCTTGTACCTATACGCCACGACGACCACACAAAAATTTAAACATACATAAAAATACAGTTTCGTAGAAATTGCGGAAATAAAATTGATTAAAAAAAATTAAAATTTAAAATAAAGATTGTATCCCCGTTTAGTGTTTTCGACATAGTGACAGAACCGAAAGCCTATTGGGAAATGAAGCCACAACCAGCGCTTATATTCAAATAAAAAAATAAATATCAATAAAAACGAACATGTTGTTACTTACATAGCTGTGTAAGAAGAGGGAACCTTGCGTTAAGCCATTCCCTAATGTTCGCCTAATTTTTGAGACACTGTGTTGAGTAGCGGAACTCACCTTTCTTTTATTATCAGATCGACGAAAAAGTCAATTCGAATCCACAACCTCCGCCTTTACAGTAAAACGCAGTGTCTGTGTCGCAGAGCCACACGGTTCCTAAAATCTGCCCTAGCAATATTTAATTAACTCTTAGAAAGTGCTGGTAATGTTCAGATATGGAAATCCACTTCACTTCTGTTTTTAGGTTCAAAGAATATTTTTTTTTCTCCAAATTATTATCTTCTGAAGATTTAAATAATGTTATCTATTTACTTTGATGTCTGAAATTTATTTGCTCCAATAAACAAATAAATAAACGTACAATAATAATGTTTGGAAATCGTACGAACCTAAAAAAATATTATTTTATAACATTTCTGTATCTATAATAATAAAATCCAGGCACAATCGTGAGTATGTAGTTAGTTGTGGTTTCGATTCCCACTCGACTTATGACCAAATATTAAGTAATTAACATATAAACAATGAACATGGTGTAATATAATCTTCTCTGATAAGTGTAATATAAAACGTAAAAACATTTTTTCAATATAAACCAGCATGCTAATCCCAGGGACAGGAACTGTATCAGGATAGTTAGTCCAACAAAATTTCTCATATAATATTTTTAGTTTTATAGTATTATAAGTACAGGTATAGGATTTTCAGAATTTAAATAACCTTACGATATAAGATCATGCGTTTCAGTCGCGAAGTGTAAGTAAAGGCACGTCAAAATCCACGTAATTACTTACCAGGAGGCTTTGAGCCTTTGACATTTCAATATTAAGATGTATAAAATGACATTTTGAATTTTTCGTTAAGTGATAGCTTTATTTTTGGACGATTCATTTCCGTTTACTTTGCTTTGTATTTTGAATAAATAAACGAACAAGGATTTTGATAGAAAATTGTTAAGAATGTTAAAAAAAATGGTTTTTAGTGCAGCTTAAAGCTTTAGTGCATAGGGTATTTTTAAATAAATAGATTGAAGGTTCGTTGCCTACTAGAGGAAGTGAAATATTTTATAATTTCATTATCTCGCTTTGGGAATGAGGAAAAACTTAGCGTTGAGTTTCGCTACTCAACACATGATGTGTTCAGAATTCAGTTTTCAAAAAGTGAAGGAGAGAAATGTCTTGATGGGACTGGAGTTTCAGAGGGACCCTGAGACATTAGCATTGCTAATTATCCCTCTTATTACTTTGTTAAATGCGATATGCAACATGATTTAATTAAATTACAGGATTAGAGACAAGCCTGGACAAACATATATTTTCTTTTTCAGAATGTGATGAATCATATCATATCGTAAATTTTTTTTTTACACATATAATAACAAGAAACCATTATTTTTAAAAAAGATTTACGTATAATAAGTGAAATTTTGAATTTATATAACACACTGACATGATTTTATTATACTTTTACAACAAAACAAGAAAAAAGACACAATTTATCGGATAAACATCCGTTAATAGAATCAATAGGTACAATAGAAGGGTCTACAAAGGGATGAGAAATTAGGTCAAAGAACGATATTGATTTAAGAGCAAAGAAAAAACGAATCTTTGTTTCAGCTGACAACCAATTTTGTATTAACGATTAAGATGAGATATTTAAGTTTTTTTTTCAGTTTGACACTGTATTCCGCACTCATAGGACGGTAGCTAAAGGGAACCTGGTACCCTGTTTTTAAGACATATCCATTCCCCACTCTGTCTCATTGCGTGTTTAGTGGCGCTTGTGTGGATACAGTATCAGAATACTATGTTCCCAGTTTTCCTCTTTATACCCTGCTGCACTTTATTAATTGAAGTAAAACAGAGTAATAATTAACGAAGCCTCCATTTGACAAGTTTTACTGGTCATAAAATTTAAATAAAACTTTTTAGTGTTTTCTAAGTGATTACTATCAGACGAGACTGATGATGTAAATGGTTATTTTAACTTTGTCATCATCAGCTCAGAATAAAAAAAATCCGGAGGTATTGCGTGTTGGGTGGCGAAACTTAACCCCGGGCTTTCCCTCGTTACTGTTTGTGCCTATAATAAGTCAAAAATTATAAAGTTTCGACAGAAACCAATTTTACCAAAAAAAAAAACAAAGCACCACTCAATTTCTATTTTGACTTGTAAATTTCTTCACATATATAAAATAATTATACATAAAATTTATCGGAGTATCTTTGCTCAGGCGAATTTTAAATGAACGCAACCCATGGTTTGATATATGATAATCGCTATTCCCGCATCATCACGTTACATATTAAAGGCCATTATAACCCAATCCATTACGACGTGCCAGCCTATGATTAGAGCGTTTTGCTGAGCTGAACCTTCGCATCATTAAAAATAAGGTGGGTTTTTTTTAGCTTCGGTACTAGAGCGACGAGTATATATAATTTCCCTGAGTGGGAATCGAACCCACAACCGTTACTTACAGTTACACGGCACCTGTTCCACGATCGCTTCTTTTCTCCTTCTTCTTCTCCAGAGACTCTTGTTCTAGACAATAAGTGTGATATGGTACATTTAAAACCGTACCGTATTAAATGATAAAATTTAGTCTTTTAGTATAGAATAAAACAAAGTCTGTAACATTTCAACACCTAACTTCGTTGAGGGCCGCTGACCGCTCCAAGTAATTGCCAAATCGAGTTCCCCCTCATGACTAAAGTAGCTAAATGTAATATTATTGACGAAGTTACTCGATCTCTCTCTTTTCATTTGAAATAAAGATATTTCTCCGTTTTTGTTAACAGAGTGGAATGTAATGTCAAAACCGTTTAATCAAATAAAGCAGAAAATGTTTTATTCCACGTATACGTATTCTTGGGAAATCTAATCTTGTGAAATGATTACAGTATATCTTTATTTCATGTTCATAATACGAGATGTAATTGTATCGGAAAATCTATGTAATTGGTCAATTGTACCTCTACGTATATTGAAGCAATAGCACAGCGGTGGACTGTACAACAGCGGTTGTAGGTTTGATTTCCACTAGAAAAAAAATATTTTCATTTCTGTGGCATTGAGTTCCGCCAATCAACACGTAATGTCTTGAAAATAAGGGGGGAAGCTACTTTGTTTAAAATGTAGGTATTTAAAGCTATGTTTATAAAGTATGCCAAATATTTTTTGGCTGTAAGAGTTCAGTTTTTTTCCTATCAAATTGGGCCAGACCCGTCCACCAAAGGTTCCTTATCGATTTCAAGATTCTAGGTCAATTGCGATTGTATAAAATGAATTACAAATATAAGTATGTAATTGTTATTTTTTCTATAATATTAATATAAATTTTATATTTTTTAAATTTATACTGTAAGTTTTAGTTGATTTCCAAATTTTATTATTGTAGGTTCACGGAAAATAAACTCCAATGGACCATAAAAAAAAATCGACTTAATTATCTAATATTAACTTCAGAGTGATATATACCTCGCGATCGTCATAATTGAAATATCGAGATCTTCATAGATAGATTAATATGCAGACGGATAACAATATGTATAAGGGTTCCCTTTTTTGTAGTGCGGAATCCTAGAAATATTATTTTCTAGACCAAGTACTACACATACTAAAGAATCGACTCTGAAGCCTAAGCATGAGCGGCTCACTAACATCTGAAGAATTCCATCATCAGCCCAGTTCGATGACATCATATAATTTTTTTGTCACATAATATGTAAAATCCAGTTTTTATCAATTTTTAGACATTTTTATCAATTTACAATTAGATATTAGTAGACCTAATAGAAAAGTGGAACAAATTTAAGTTTTTTTTATATTTAAAACCCAAAGACTAAATATTTTCATTTAAACACTACAACTATAACAATACAGAGCAAGTTATTCACAGTAACGAATGACGTCGTATCTCCAATGACGCCGTAAAGGACACTTCACTTGACCTAATATAAGTTACAATAAAGAGGAAATGTTGGTGATGTTAGAGTCAGTAAGTTTTACGAGTCGCCTCTGGAGTTGTATTCAATTAGTGTAGTGTAACTTCATTACGTACCGAGTGTGTAAATGTAGTCTAGAGGATGTTACTTTAATACGATTTTTAGAATTACGACGAATTTTCGTTTTGAATTTTGCCCTATATTAAAATTTTCTTAATATATATATATATATTGGAAGATAATATTTTATTTCCCATCTTTTGAAGAAGTTGGGCATGATGTGGAGGACGGAGTGTTTTAACATAAGGGTTGCTTTGTCTATTCTTTTATACAGAAAAAAAAGAAACTCAGCTAGTCTCTCTTTAATAATTGTTTAAAGTACAAGGCCTAGGCCAAAAATACGGTGGAAAATATAGAACGGGAATGCCTTAGTGGGATCGGAGTGTCTGAGCCACAAGGTTCCCAGAATTTTTTTTTTAGCATGAAACTGAAAAAGAAATATTTGAAAAAAATCTGCCTGAAATAGCGACCTTTTCGTAACTCCGTCAAAAGTTCAAATTTGAACTGTTCAATTAGTTTAAGCCCAAAATACAAAATGTCTATCAAACGTATCCAGACAGTCACTTTGTTTTCTCGAACCGGACACAGGAATAGCCCCTTTGAAGTTTTCCTCGGCTTTACAACCCTGAATTTTTATGAAATAAAGAAAAATAAACTTTATTTCATTCTGATAAAGATTTGTTTTACTTGAATCAGGGATTGGCATTTTTCCAAATGCCACCGTTTGATAGTACATGACGTTAACTGAGCACCTAGATTGCTCTACGCAAATCATATTACCTGAGATGAATTTTGCTTTTAAATAGATTGAATTTGTTTCTTTTTATGGACATTTTATTTTATGAATATATAGTTTTGTATGACTGTAATTCTTATAAACAAATATCACGCTGTATTCTGCACACGGCAGGGTGTGCAGGGTATCTCTCGTTGAATTTAACTTGGACGACTGACGGAAGATGCAACAGATCTTCGCGTCCAAAATACCGAGGTATTTTGCATCTCAAGATGTAGGTATTTGACCAGTGAGTGTTGCCAGAGATGACCAATGATCTTGTCAAGGTTGAGAGAAGCTGCTGGAGTTGCGGGCAACCTTTGTCCAGCAGTGGGTGTTAAAAGGTTGATATGACGATGAATATTATTATTATTATTATACTCTCCACACTATATAATGAAAGAAGGAAAAATTCAATTATAAATATCATTTAAATGTTGGTATATTTTCTCTAACAATTTCTTAAAATATAAGTCTATAACTTCAAACACTTTAAAGAAACATTTAATAAAGTTAAGCACTAACTTAGTAATAAATATTATAACGCTGTTTTAATATTTTCGGTGCTTTTCTGCCGGATAATCCGCGGTCCACCATGTTTGACACGGAGAGGGCACAGACGCCGCTATTAAGCATGTTTGTTTAGGTTACATTACACATTATTACCGCGTTATTTTTTGTTGACCTACCCTCCTAAATTGGCAATGTTTGCTGCCATAAAGGTTTTCAGGAGATAAGTAAAAAAGTTGCTTCAATATCTAGTTTGGATACTTAATCACAATTAACGGGTGTGCTTAGATTATAAAGTTTCAGATGATTTTGGATACTGTTAAAGTTAATAGAGATCATTAGGGACGTTAAATAAGTAATTATGTATTTTTATGTCGTAATATTAATATATTCACACATTTACAGCCATTCAAACAAAATTAAATTACTATGATTAATTTTACATTTATAATATTTATATATTATTTTATTTTATTTATCTGAGATTTAGCGTGAAATTCCGTTATGCAGCATACATTTATCAGAAGAAAGTCCCGTAACGTAAATTATTTACTTCGTTCTTTCTGCACGTACGTACGCGAGAAAAGGGTTGATAGCAAGGAGAAATGATAAAATATAACATTTACTATATGTTTTTCCTATAACCGCTATCCTATATATGAACATTGGTAATATGGGAATAAACACTAAGCTCTAAGCTGGGTCGTTCCAACCGCAAATAACGCGTCCTGGCAGCGGCCGCTATGGGAACATTCTATGAAGTTCCAAGTTTTATGGAAAATGTTTGTGTAATATCCATTTCTGTGGTTTTTTGATGTTATATAACCCATCTAATTTGTTTGAGGTAAAATTAAACGTCCACCGTACAGTCATAAAGAATGTGGCTTTGTACTACTCTGTGGTTATTTTTACTGTTCTTTTTAGCAGTTGTGATTTTTAAGAGCTTTTTTCCCATATAGCAAAATAGGTCGAGGGAACCTAGTATATAATATTAGGTTCCCGTTATTCTCTGTTCTCTATTTGCCGCCCAATTTTCGATACATTGCATGTTGGGCAGTAGAAATCAACGTCGCATCTTATTCCCTCACCAGAGTGAAGGAATAAAAATAGTTAATAAGAGACACGCCCTCTAGTAAAAATTGAACCTACGAACGTCATCATGTGACGCTGCGGTAGAAACAGCCTCGAGTTATTTAAAATAGACATTTTCTTTTTATTTAAAGCCATGCGTCACCATAAAATTTACTAATAGTTTTAAGTTAAGTGCTATTTAAATTACTACTGATTCATTGCCAAATTTCTCAATTTTATAAATAGTTACATTATGTTTTAGTGAAATTTTAAATCTTTAAAGTATATTTAAAATATTAAAATATAATATTTTCATATTTTTGTATTCTTTATCTTTGTGAACCGTAAAAAGTAAAATTTCCCTTGGTATTTGCAAAAATCCTCTCCTAGTGCATGTCCTACACTCTGTAAAGAATCGCATAGATGCGGCTGTGCAATGTCTATCAGTCACTAAGTAACGGAAGTATTTTAAATATATAGTTATACATACAAATATCGAATATATTTTTATTATAATTCAATTCTTCTAGAGTAGCTTAAATTACTTACTCCCATAAAGTTGGCAAGGGTAACGTCAAAACGACCCAAACGACTTGCTATTTAAAATTAAGCACATTCTGTACCGCAGTTGGTTTCATTTAAAATAATCTTAGCTGAAGATCTTGGCTTGTAGCCTAAAATCAATAGCAAGATAAGCATTTAATGACTATAACGGAAAACTTTATTAAAATTGGGCGATTTAAACGTTTTAACTTAACTATTTGTTTAAAGTTTTTTTTTGTAAAGTAACAATTTGATATAATCCAATCTAATTCAATCTAGTTCTATCTAATCAGAAAAAAAAGGAGCGCCAAACATCCGGTATGGTGTCTGACTATCTCTTTCGACTCGTCATCAACCTTTTCGTAGATCTCCTCCTGGTGGTGCTCATGTAGAATGTAATTTGGATTCAAGATCTTACACCACGGAACGGAAGATTAACGGTAATCGGTAACCTCGCAGGTAGCTTATAAGATACCCGGAGAGTTTTCTCCTCCCCAAAAAAAGATCTTCAAATTCAATATATATACACAAAAAAGAAATATATAAATTAGCGTCAAGACGTCCCTATTCTGTGTAAGGTTCAAAACTAGGGCATGTCGATATACAATCATCGGTAATTTGACTATCAGGCTTATCAAAGTGTATTCTGACATAGAATTGCATTTGCATTATATATATGTATTTGAGGGAGAATTTGTATTTATAATATTAATATATCGAGAAGTCTGGTTAGCTGATTACGGCGCTAACTAATAAACAGTATATAAAGTATGGAGTAAAATAACGGGTTCTCTATGGATACACCGGAAAATACGGGACATAAGTAAATGTAAAATAACGAATGCGAGTCAGAGTCGCGTGTGCAAAGTTCCGTACAATAAAAAAGATGAAAACATTCGATTTGAATTTACATTTCAAATAGTTTTGCATATAAATAATGTACATATTCCCATCACTACAGGATAACAATAATAAAATTTTACCGTCCATGTCTATTCAACACAGAAATAATTAATAGCTTTAACGATAAACAAATATTTATATTGGAATGATTTAAATGAATACGATTGTGTTATTAAAAACAAGCGTTTCAAACAAGAATAGTGTAAATATCAATTGTATATATTGTCATTATAGTTATGCTTCAGTTGAGACGGCTCATCTAAATACCGGGCTTTGCCTTCTTACTAGAAAAAATAAAAACCATTTGTTACTTCGATAAAAAAAGAAATTACATACGTAAAATGTAAAATTATTCAAGTTGACTCACTTTACAACTACACCCTTGTGTAGTTGTAAAGTGTAACTTCCACAAGTAGTAACTTCCACAAGTTACTACTTGAGGAAATATCAAAAATCTCAATATAATAGCTTATTTTTTACTCAGAACTTTTAAAATACATTTACGGAAATATTGGCTATAAATTATAAGGTGGTTTCCTAAGCGATGCGCGTTTGAAATTGTATGTAGGTACGAACTTGTATGGCTACTAGCTATAATATACACTTTTCTTTTTCTAAGATATGATTCGAAACAAAAATATTGTTTTTTAAGTTTTTTGATTATGTTCTGTTTTTTTTTTTATCTTCACCTGTATCTGAACATGGTAGGCAGAGGAACCTATGAACGTGAATAAATAGTGTTAAGATACACCGTTCCTTAATATTATACTTTTGGTTCCCAAAACCGCGCTTTGCCTCGACTTTAATAGATATTTAATGTCCTTAAGTGACGATCGAGCCACAGTCGATTTTACTATCACACTTTGCGCCACTACACCACGACTGGCCTGTATACTTTAATTATATTTGTTTCAATTAATTCAATAAAAAATAATTACTGTACAACGCAGTACTATCTACTAATTGGTATACTATACCTAACTCATGATTTATTAAAATTCAAAAACTTGAGATGATTTCCAATTCGCTCCACCGTTAGTACGGGATCGTCCAATTTGGGCGCTGTTGTTTCGTAATAATCCCGAAGGATAGGAACGGTCCCTAAACCCCTACTTAGAATATTTATTGCGAACTTTATTCCTTTTTTAGCCAATTAAAGGACGCCTTTTAAATAAATCTCGTCCGGGACACAGGATTATTCGTCTTATCAAATAAACTCGTTTGGTTAATGACTTAAGTCGATTTATTAAAAAAAAATCTAAAAATTATCTTGATATACTACATTTTTTTTTAACAAAAACATCTGAATCATTTTGATGTAACTATGTTTGTTTGTCATATCTAATTCAAATAAAAAAAACCAACTCCATATAATGTTTACTTTGGAAAAAAAAATTGTTGACAGGCTTCCATATGAAAAAACAAAAATCACATTGAAATAACTTCCTCCATTTTTAAATCTCCAAAGAAAAAGTTAACACGAGATATAAATAACTCCAATCCACTCTTATCATATAAGCTTAATATAAAATGAAAACACATAAACTAACCTTGTTTACCAATCCCCCATCCCCCGTCCCCCATCCCCCATAACCCTCGAAAATCCGGTACATCAATTACGCGTACAAATTGACTTCGAAAATCTAACCGTTGTTTTCTAAAACACAATGGATCCACCTGAATACGCGTTGATTGTCACAGCCATCGGAATTCACTATTGTTCATAAATTACTGCACAACAATGAAGTATGACGCGTTGATTAGAAATAAACATTATTTATTCTAGTTTATTGCGTGAATAAATGCTGAAATTCTATTTACAACAGCATAAGTTATTATAATTTCCTTTGATAAATTTTGCAGCGATGAGTGCCACCATTTAATCTCCAAGGTCCTGAAAATTCAACGGAAATTTGGCAAGAGAGTATCTGAAAACTGTACAGGATATATAAAAAATCCTATCGTTTGCATTTTAATACAAGCCATAGTGCGCCTAAATCGTTGAGCATTTGTCCGCGTAATGCCTCTATTTATTGTAGAAAACGCCAACTGAGTCTAGAATAGGATTTTATTTGCGAGCTTAATTTACTTATTCAACTAATTTTGTGTTTGTTTACTTTCTTTTGAGGACTGATTCTTATGAATTTAAAAAAAAAATCATATTTTAATAAAATTTTATGACTTAAAAGAGAATATTATACATTATTCAAATATATATAAAAACTACCTTGAACAATACAAGTATTGTTCAGAAGTGTTGAAGTGTTGGGTGTAACTCAAGACCGTGATTTGTCTATCAAAATGACGAAATGAAAATAAACATAGTCAAACCCCCGAGTAAGGATCGAACTTACACTCGTCGCGTCACACTGGCCACTGCGCTACAACGGCCTAAAAACCTTCAATTCAAAAATATTATACTGTCAACTAACCAGCCATAGCTTATGCTCATCGATTTCCCCCCATTTAGCAACATTATCCCCATTGTGCCGAGAACAATGGCAGATGAAAGCTCTATTAGTCGTCTTAGAATGGAAGGAATAGAGTTATACATTACCATGGCGTTACTAGTCTCTCTAGTAGTATATAGTCTTAGTGGCTATATAACTTATTGTTTTCTTTCGAAGTAAATATTTTAAACGGTGGTTCTTTAGATTCTTATAATGATTTATTTTTAAATAATTGTAATCACCTTGGTATGATACTACCTTTGCAATATCTATGCAAGATTCCGTACCTCGAAATAAATAAATGAACTTTTAACAAAAAACTAAATGACTTCTAAGATAAAACTAAAAAATAAATTTACCTAACATACAGCAAAACGTACTTTGATTTTTTCAAATAATAATAATAATTAATGTAATTTTATAATTTCGTTAGTGGTGTCAAGAGTCGAGAATATCTCTTAAATAAACTCTTGAATGGAAAAATTATAAAAGTAAACAAAGCCTCTGCAAATAAACATATAGGATACTATACTGCGTCAGTAGTACAATAAGTATACAGCCTGTATATTTTTGGATGTTTTATATTTAAAAATATATAACACACGAGTATATTGTTCTGTATAGTTATGACTGTAAAAATAAAAGAAATAAATGCTATTTTTAATAAGAATTCCATCTTTTTGTGAGCGACGTTCGTTAACAAAAAAACTGCGTATGAAAGTTAAAGTTTGAATACGGAATATGTTTCACAATCAAGTGAAAATAAAATGTATGAAATGAAATATACATTCATATCGAAATTAAATATTCTTATTTAAGAATATATGAAAATATTGCAGACTACATTTATTATTAAGCTATCTGCAAAATAATTTTACTCATTTATTTGCATTTGTATAAAGCTATCGTAGCGCATTAAAATGTGAGTTAAATTAAATTTATTTCGATTAACCCGCTTTGGCAGACGCAGAGTGACATAGAGATCCCGCCACTCAATACGCAATGTCTTGAAATTTGGACTCAAAATGAAACAAAGAGATACTCGAACTTACGACCACTTCATTTACAGTATGTTAAATTTTCGCTGTAGATTGGATTAAATTTACATTATTTTCATTTTAAAGGCCAGTTACGATGCAAGTCTCCACGAACGTGCGACTGTAAACGTGAATGGTTGTCAGTTCGATTCCTACTCGAGGAAATGATCTTGCTCTAGAAACGAGATAAAGAGCGGCGTTCAGTTCCGCTACTCAACTTGCAATGTATTGAAAATTAGGCAGAAATTGAGTAATTGAGTGTCTTGGTTCTTGGTACTCTCTGCTAGAAACTGCCAGCTAAATTTAATATTTTGAGATAAAACTGTCAAATATATATATACACATATATATACATATATAATAACTAGTATATTAATTCTTAGTAAGTAATCAAGAAACATTAAAAAGAAAGCAACCATCGCAAAACTATTGTACCAATAGACGTTCCTATGGTTTCATAATTGAAATATAAAAACTGAGAATATTTCTTTATTCTCGCATAAAAAAAAAGAGTGTAAGCCAATCCTTTAAGGGAAGACAAAGGCCTTGTAGATTAAAGTTTGTACATAATTATTTATATGGCCGGAGAGAAAATGAAACCGCCCTCTTTTAACTTAGAAATTTCTTACTACAGTTGTTTATTAGGCGTTTTGCTTCCAGCTATTCTTACTGAAGTACTAACAATATGTTTTCTTTAGTTTCTTCTGTAAAAAAAAAATCTCCCTTTTTCCATTTGTATCGTGCTCTTTGAGCGTCGCGCTTAGTTCCTTAACTAAGTTAAACAAGAGCTGAGCTTAATTTATATGACCTATCCATGAGTACTTGGTGGAGAAATGTGTTAGAAATTTCATAAATATACGAAATCTATTATATTTTAAGTTTTTTGTGCATAAGTAAGGTCGTAGTGGCGCAGAACCTTTCGATTTGTACTCGGGGAAATAGAGTATCTTTGAGGTAAGAGTCACCTGCATACAGGCGGAAATTGACTAAGCAAATTAAACGTATTGAAATGCCGAGTAATTACAATATAATAAACTCTTTGTTGGTGAAAATATAAATCTTCTTTGTTTCCAGCCTGAGAAAGAGATGAGCGGCGTTGAATACCGCCACTAAATACTCAATGCATCCGAAGAAATATAAAATAATATACAACAAATTATATAAAAAAACACTAATAAAAATTCAACATAAACAAGTATTTTTTAATCAGAGAAGACTGCTAAAATTTTGTTCCATCACGCCGTCTATTCTTTTTAATATTAAAAAACTTTAATTCCCTTTGTCGGATCGAATAACGACCCACTAGACGTCGATACGTAAAGGTGTTTGGAAATACCCTCACTTATTAAAGCGGGGGCTGTGACCCCTGAAACTTTAGCGTAAGCCTATTATAGGATTTATAAGGTTTGAATAGAATAAATTTTATTTTTAAAACGTATTTTTTTCTATAATAATGTTTATCGTAATAAATTATATTTAAAGAAGGTTTAAACAGCGAAATGTCGTTCCAGTCTACTTCGAAGCCATCATTGTGACCAATAAATAAGTATTAATCTGTAAATTAGAGGCTTAAAAAGGATTCTTGCGCAGTTTCTTCTCAGGTCTGAGGCATTCACTTCAGTAAAACGGTAGTAAATTATTTGACTTTCCAAAAGTTCTTTACTTTAACTTTATATTCAATTTTTTTTATTTACACTTCGGTTAGCAAATCATAGTATTAACATGCGTATGTACGTCACTCGTACACGTATATACGACACGCCTACGACAACACACAATATCTCCAAAAATAGCTGGAAAGTGGGAAATAATTTTCTCTATTTAACTTGAATACCGCAATAAGTAACACATCTTAATATGAAATAATATATTATATACAATCGGGTTCCAGCCTCCCTACCCCGCTGTGCATGGTAGTGTGTGAAATTACAAACAAAATAAAATACTTAAAAATAATTTTAGAAGTTATTATTCGTATATAAATTTTTACGAAACGAAACTCATCAAATAAACAGAGTATTTATTAAAAAAGATATATTAAAAACACGACGTTTAGTTCCGCCACTCAACACGCAGTGCCTCCAGAATTCAGTGGAAAGTGAGGAACGGAGTGTCTTAACACTGTGTTCCCTCTGCCAACCCTGCTGTATGCGGGATACAGCGTGAAGCTGATTTGATTTAAAAAAGATATAAAAATAACACTAAGGTATTTTCTAAAAGCCATAAATCAGGACGAGTGCACAGTCAGTGCGGTTCCCATCTTATTACGACAAGATTTATGTCGCAATTAATGCACTACGTTATTTAACTGTAAGGTTAAATTTACCCGTTAAAGATGGACGTTTTGTAGAATAATTACTTGTCCAAATATACAATCAATCTAAATAAAATAATATAAAATTTATAGTTCTAGGGCTTCACTCACCGGTGGCTCAAAGGTGTGATATTAACGTAGCAAATGGAAGTGTCTTATTAGGAACGGAGTGTTTTAACACTAGATACCCTACTCTCTCTGCCTACATATTTTTTTTTCACCGTTACGCTTTATCCAGCATTATCTACTCTCAACCCCTCGCTCAGTGAGTCGAACGGAATTTATAAAATATAAATTCCAAGTGGTAACCGAACACAGAACCATCGAATTTACACTCAAGCTCTCTTCCACTGAACTACGATGGCCTCAATAATTAATTCAAATTTCTCCACTCTCCAATAATTTTCTAATAGAAGTTTAAATTATTCAACCACCCCAGTTCACATTAGTTCGGCAAAGTATAATAAAACAAAGATAAATCTAATATAGGCCTTTCGTAATTCAACATAAAATGTATGGAAAAGTTTTTCACATCCTGCATGTTTGATACAAATAGAGAGTTTTGTGCGGTTTTCTCTTAGGATAACTTTACCTTATATGATTTAGAGAAATTTTAAGTAATGTGGCTGAAATTATTTATGGTTAGTGTGTATGTAGGTTTTATTTGTGAGCATTTATTTTCATTTTTATTTGTATTATAGAATTTTATTATAAGCGGCCAATAAAGGAAGAGATTGATCAGATAAATTAATTAAAAATTAAGTGATTTTAATTTTCTTGAAAGGATCGCACTGGAACAGTTTCTAACTAAATACTTGATGATTGAAGGTTGGTTCCCTACTCGAGGTAATATATTTTTTTAATTTTTGGCAACACACTGCACAGAGAGCTACGCCACTCAACACGCAATACCAAGTCGTTCATTAAGAGGAGAACTTACTGTCTTAACATTATATTCTCTCATCTTTAAAATAAAAAAAATAAATAATCAAAAGTCAAATATTGAATATTTTCAATTCATCATTATAATGTGGGAACTCAACGGAAAGGGGGGAATAGAACTACTTTAATTGGAACGGAATATTTTAAAACTAGATTCAATTTCTCTATACCAAATCTGCCATATACCCTGTACAGCTTGAAGCTAAAATAACACAAAAAAATAATAATTTCATGCAAAACTCAACGTCCCAAAACTGTCAATATTCATTTACTTGACAAAGACTAAGAAGTAAAGACAAGATAACTTAATTATTTTATAATCAAAATCGAACCTCACTTCTGTACCAAAATAATTCTTCGATAGTCTATAAATATCGTTTATTAGAAAGGTCTGATAGAGGCAAAACTAATGGTACACCACAGTCCCGAGGGGCGTTACGTTATAGAAACGATCCCCTGTTAAAGGATTGAGAAGTGTTTATAAGATACTAGGTATTTTATGATGAGCGATTTTATAGTGAGGGAAGTTAGAAAATTTATATAATAGAGTGGGTTTTATTATTTTATTTACTGGTGAACAATTTATTTTTGTCTTATATTTTGAGGCCGATGTGGTGCAGCAGCACAAAGTGGTAGTGGTGGCACTGGCAGTGCGTTCGATCCCCACTTGAGAAAAGAAAATATATACTCGTATTTATATTTCTATTTCTTCGCTCTGGTATCTAGGTTAAGCGCGGCGTTGAGCTCCGCCACTCAACCGGCAATGCCACTAGAATTCGGTGGAAAGTGAGAAACGGAGCAACTTAACACGATGATCTCTCTATCTATCTCGCTGTTTGCGGGATACAGCGTGAAATTGTTTTTTTTATCCACATACTTCCAATATTTTCTGAGCATACGTGCTTGTAATAGATAGTAATACACTGAAATTATTTTTATTTCTTAAGTTGTGTAAACTTTTGAAAAATATACACTTGTGAAAATAGGATAATTTGAATTTTGCTTAGAATAGCTACTATTATCGTGTCATCATATCATATCGAATCTTAAAATTGTAACCTTTTAATTGAAATCACTTGCTTTTTAGGGACATGACATAACCATAGATTTTTTCTAAACATTTCCCTAAGTGAATATCGAACCCATAACTATTGCGTATATATATCCCTAATAAAAGTTTTGTGCATCATCTTTTTAAAACTCAAAGATCAGCTTAAAATCTCAAAAAACACAGTAAAAAGGAAACTACAGGAAGTTTCACATTCAATGGAACAAGTATTCCGATTTCCAATGTCTACATACATACATAGATTCCATTAACAGATTGTTCCACAAACAGCGCAAGCTTGAAATAATTAAACCTGCACCGAGATACGCTGTTTCTGATGCGTCATACATTATACGGCTGTGTTTACACATAGGAAGAATAAGTTCTCGAAAAAATCTAATTAAGGAATGATAAAATTGTGGTAAAGAGTGTGTGGAGAACGGAATGTCTTGACACTAGACTCTCTGTTTCTATCCCGCTACTCAAGAACGGGTGAGATTTAATAAGAATATATGGGGACTCATTCAATCTTGGGTGATTGTGTGTATTCTGGCTGAACTTGTATCTGTCATTTTGTTGATATTGAAATTATTTTATCCATTAGTGTTCATCCAATCTAAAGTGTTATTTCACAATTAAGAAAGAAAAATATTTTCAGAAAACATGTAAAAATTTGAACATAGCTGAATTTGAAATTTATTTTAATATCTAAAAAAATACCAATCACTATTTCATACTATTATAAATAGAAAAAAATAATAATATAATTCTTTTAATTCTATACTAATTTTAGATGAGAATTGTCTAAACCGCCCTTATAACGTTCTAAGGCTCCTAAGATTCCAGCATCCGCAAGTACCTACATCTTGCTGAGATGAGATCCAGTATTAACTTAATCTGTTTGTTAATTCAACTTGTCTTTATTATATTTGGTACATACTTTTTTGTACTCATATTTTAAAATTTTGAATAAGGCACTACTACATAACTTTACGGTCATGTTTAATTTAATAAAAGCGATAGAATAAAACATTTGATTTATATTTATTTCAATATAAAAATGAACAGTTTTGGCAAAACTATTCTAAATCTGTTGCTTTCTTTGAACCTCGGTTATCTTAAATGGACTCCGCTCCTATCAATAGACTAAGAAACGTATATACCCAAGATCCATCATCATCAAACTACGATGCTAAATACGAGAGCTGTGGGCCCGATGTCCCGTTGGTGAGTTAGTTCGATTCCCAGTCGAGAAATGGCTTATTTTAATTTCCACGTTGTAGCAACACGAGAAAGCGTAGCATTTAGTCCAGCCAATGTATATGCTAGTATGTGGAGAAATGTCCTAATATTAACGTTTCTCTCTGGCTAACCTGCTGTATACGGGATACAGAGTGAAGCCAAAACAAATCACTGCATCTTAACATATAAGTCAATATGAAATTTTTGCCAAATATGTGAGCAGAAACTAGCATTATTGAAGTCATCTTCTTTACTGGGTGCAATCAAAATATCCATTTAAACTTTTAATTTCATAGGTAAGTATCCCATTTAAAAGTTCTGAATTCAACTGACAATTACTTAAGTTATAGTCACGTCCATAATGTCGAATATTTTACTAGACTTATAAAATTATGAGTGTTAGTTTAACTTTTTAGTATTATATTTCAGACACTACGACCTTATAGTCGTTTATAGTCGCCCGTCTATGTCTTAACATATACTTGTCAGACCTGGAAATATAATAGGAAGATAAAAGACAAGATATAATAGGAAGATAATAAAATTTTCTATGTTGCTTGATGAAAACCTATGGGTTTGTGGTTAGTGCGCTTGGACTGTTTCCAAGAGACACTGGTTCAAATCCTGTTGTGTTCAAATTTTATACGTTTACTAAAAAGTTTTTGTATTTGTATTATATGGAACAATTAATAAAAATTGCAACAGACAATCTAATTAATTTTGCAAGAGGTTTCTTTTAAATTGTCAAGTAATCAATCTGCACTGCTTAGCAAGAAATAAAGAGCTTTTTGTATGTTTTATTATTTACTTAATCAAATAATCCGGAGTCAATATATTCGCGTAGGACGCCTATGTGAATATTTTTATTTATATAAAAAAATGCAATGTTAAAAAAAGCGAATACTTATTAATTGTACCATGTAACTAATTGACGCTAGCTGAATAACAAAATCCGTATCGACATTAAAATGAAAGAAATATTTCGATTCAAAGAGACTGAAATACAAATTAATTGGAACATTTTGAATTTTTCATCGTTATCGCGGTGATGTATCAATGTTACACGTGAAGTGAGGGTTGTGGGCTCATGCACCATTTACGAACCAGGACGACGGATGTTAAGTTTTATGTAAGAACATCAAGTTATTTTAAGATATTTTAAGATGCTTACTTACTTTCTAATGTAACGCAAAATTTTCTACAAATATCATCATACTTTTACTTTAAAAAGTGCGGCTAGTCGTGGCGCAGGGGCACAAATGCGTGACTGTAAACGCGACTGGTTCTGGGTTTCATCCTTACTTGAGGAAGTAAAATATTTATTTAAATTAATATTTGTTCGCTCTAGTGTTGCGTTAAAAAGCGCGGAGTTGAGTTCCACCACCCTGTTGAGTGACTGAATTCGGTGGAAAGAGGGTTGCAGAGTCTCTTATCACCAGGTTCTATGTCTACGCTGCTGTGTGCGGGATACAAGATGAAGCTGATTTATATTTTATTCACCTGTTTTATACAAAAAAATAATCTATCAATCTATGCGTAACCCCCTAAAGTAAGCAATATTCTTTATGAAACACAAATTTAAGGCCTAACCACGTACTCTAATGCTGACTCGAACAAATATGTCAGTGCAGACGTATGTACGTGAGGGTTACATAAAAATGAGCTTCGAGAATCTATTCAACATACTGACCCGAAGCCCAAAGCTCAGTTACCGCTGACCAAGTGAAAGTTTTTCCTATAATGTACGAGTGTGTGTATGTATAAGCAAATTGAATAAATTTATATCAATTCTAATACTGGCTTGTCTTTTGATTGAAACATAATAGTTAGATATATTAAAGCGTGAGATTGTAAATACGACAGCTGTGGGATTGATTCCTGCTAAAGGGAATTAATTGCTTTCGCTGATTAGTTCAGTCACTTAACAGAGAACGTGTCTCGACAGAGAGTTCCCTCTGCCTACCGTGCTTATGGAGGACAGCGTCAATGATTACAAATTTTGACCTGGAACTTTCGAAACGACTTCGAGTATATATATTTTGTCTAAGCATCTGCGACGAATTTTTTGGATAAATATATATCGGTGGCCGACCTGCGGCTTCGCCCGATTGTACTATAACAATATTTATTTAATATGTTTATGATTTTTTCAGTTTTCATTCACTCCGAATTTGCCATGCCATTTAAATTTGCAACACCTATTTCACCCTTTCAGGGGTGTAGCCGCTGTTCGGAGAAACGTGAAATGACGATACGAAAGACGGATGTTTATTTTCATAATGTGAACACCCACTAAGAGGGGATTTTGAAAATTTTACCCTTGAATAGGGGGAATAGGGGTTTTCAACCTCAATTTCCATATGAAACTATGAACCTAGTATCGACATTCCATTTACTTTCTGCGAAAATCTCGAGGCATTGCGTATTGGGTGAAGAAACTCCGCCACTGGATCTCCTATATGTAGCAAGGTAACAGAGGAACTTCTATAGAGACATAGGACAGAGGAATTCTAGTCTTAAGACACCCTGTTGTCCATTTTTTTTCACACATTTAATTTTCGAGACATTGCTTCGTCTAGTTACAAAAAAGAGGAAATGGAAATACATGAGTATGAGTGACAAACATACCCAAATCCCTCACGTTTACAGTCATTGATGGTGTTCCACACTACGACGACCTCTTTTACTTTTTATATAATATGTTATTTACAATTTGCATTGTTAAAACCTTAAAAGCTTATTTTAATACAAACTTTTTATACACTTGATACGTAAACTCATTTAATACGGCACTACACGTGTTATCGACAGTATCAACATTCGAAATTTTAAATTATTTTATGCACAAAAATTCGATAGTCCACGCTTATCGCGGCTGCGAGGTCTTTCACCAATATACTGATAGAATAAATGAACATTAAATACCAATTTTAGGCTTGTTTCACTCAATTTTTAAAGTAAAAATAAAATTTTATGAAAATAAAGAAAGAAATATTGCAAATTACTCGTAGATATATCACTCTTTTGAGGCCAAATATTTATATAAATTTATGTTTTCATTACTTCGCCCTAGTATCGAGGCAAACGGCGGCGTTGATTTCCGCCACTTGCATTCGGCGGCAAGTAAGAAACGCAGTGTCTTAACACTAGCTACCCTCTGCCTACCCTGTTCTGAACGTGATACAGCGTGAACCTGATTTTTTCCTTCCCCCTAGTAGGAATGGAGCCCACCATCGACGCGTTAGAGTGACACCTTTGTGCCAACGGGCCACAACGGCGTGCTCTCATCGCTGTATACACATAAGTTTTTTAAGAGAGTACTGTAAAAATTACAATCAGAAAGTTAGCTACTAATTAAAAGTTACTAATTAAAATGTTTTAATTATTAACTTTCTAGAAAGAAAAGTTTTCATGATATAAGAAAATACATAAGCCGTTTCAAAATATCTATACAATATTCTGTCTGATAATATTCATTAACGATGGAATTCGGATGAAGATACCAGTCGATGCGCAGGGGTACTTGCGTGCGACCGAAAATGCGACAGTTGTGGGTTCAATTCGAACTCGGGAAAATTAAATAATTAATATATTATATATATCTCTTGCACTGGTACCAATTCAAAACGCGGAAAATATAAAATGAACTTGAGGAAGTGACCTCAGAAAGGCTAGAATAAGGAAAACCTTTAAAAATGCTGCCATTTTATCTAGTTACGGCTGAAGAGTTTTCTTTAAGTAAACATTTCACGGTTTTAGCTTGTTGTGTGGGTTTGATTGAGCGCGACGGTCTCAGGAACTACTGTATCGAATTGAACAATCTTTTTTGTGTGTTGGATAATTTATTTATTGAGGCCAGTCGTGGTGCAGGGGCACAAAGTGTGACTGCAAACCGATTGACTGTTGGTTCAATCACCACATGAGGAAATGAAATATTTTTTTAAATGTATTATATTTCCATTTCTTCGCTCTGGTGTCGAAGCAAAGGGCGGTTTTAAGTTCTGTAAACACGCAAAGCCTCCAGACTTCGGCGGAAAGTGGTGATTTGTCCTAGCTCTAGGGTCCCTCTACCTTCCTACTGTGTGAGGGATACAGCGTGAAGCTGATTTATTTATTTTTAGTTTATTTATGTATATCATGGTAGCATTCCTTTTATAGGTTCAGATACATCATGTTGATTTTTCTTCCCCCGAATACAGGAGACTTAGGGATTATATTTTTCAAATCGATGGCGTCATCGTTATTTTGTTTCTTTTGACCTCTTAAAACCACGATCTTATCAGTTGAGGGGTTACAAATACAGAGTTTTACAATTCTGGAAGGAAATAGACAAGTCAGCTTTTCTTTTCATGAGCGTTAAGACGGTTTTAACATTTGTGGTTGGTTAAAGTTTTAACGCGAGCACTAAACTTGATTCGTTTGATTGGAAAAGTTAATAACGTTTAATTTTAGAGCACAACGGCGGTCGATGTGACGTTATTATTTTCCGGTTATAGCAGTGGATATAATTTATTAATTAAAAACTTAATATGCATATCCATTTTCGATCAAAATTCGAGACAAAGTATTGTGAGTGTTGAATGTCAACCCAACACTTTATGTTATCACATTGTGAGTGATTATAAATGATTCCGAGTGAATATCGAACCTATAATTGCCGCTATTGAAGTGAGAAGCCGGATCGATGCAATGAAAATATTAAATATTTCTTTTGTTTGAGTGGGAAAAGGGAATTGAACCCACAGCTTGTGCCCCTACGCCACGATCTCCAACATTCTTACATACATATATACTCTTAAAGGGGTTAAAATAAGTTTTCAAAGCGGCCTCCCATACATATAAGAGCGCGCCGAGGACACTTTACCGACCACTTTACAAAACTGAATCTTGCCGTAATGGTTAACAATTGAGCTTTTAGTCCGTCATACAATTCAGTTAGCGCCCTCGCGGTTACTTCTATCTGTTCCTTTTATGGAAAATAAAAGTTATTTTGTAACAGTTTTGTTAATTTAAGGTTGTATTTTTTTCTTCAGATTTGAGCTGCATCTTGCATCTAGAAGGGCGGACAAGAGGGTGGAAGGGTGGAAGGGCGAAGAGCGAGGAAATAAAAATAATTTATTACTCTGAGTGGTAATCGAACCGTTTTACTCAGTTCGTGTTTAGAGTAAGATACTGTACTGGTGAACCACTACGACCTAATAACAAATTATTTTATTAATTTAACCATAAATCTAATAAAATATAGAAACAAAATAAAATATATATTTCAAATTAATGTAATGAGATTAATTTAATTTTAATGAGAAAGGCAGGCAATATTATGTGTAATATTCCATAAACAACACTTTAATCGATCAATCAGCTTCACGCTGTATCCCGCACACAGCAGGGTAGGCAGAGTGAGAGCCTAATGTTAAGACATTCTATTCTCCACTTTCTTCGTGCTGAGTGAACTTACTTACTTCTTTTTAACCAAGCGGGCGGAGTCAAAAGTAAAATCTAGTTGTAAACAAAATTATTTATCCTCCTACAAGCAAACATACCCTACGCTCCAGATTACAGAAATTGTGAATGGTTCCAAGTCAAGATACGAATGCCTTCATTGTATGGTGATTTAAACGTCGCTGTGATATTGCCTCTGAACCGTAAACAACCGGCGGGCACGTAATGTATGGCAGATCTGACTTGGGAAGTTAACGGCTTATGCGTATAACTTGCCAAGATATACGAGTGGAGGTGGGTGGAGTGGAGTGGGGTCTATGATGTAAAAAAATACTCACTAAAGTATAATATGTGGATAATAATTTTTGAGAAAATATTATATGTGGTGGCGGATTGTAATTTGTTATATTTTAGTGTTACCTGCTACAGTGGAAGTATTATGAAAAATACAGCCTTTTTTGTTTAGTTTAGATCGCTTTCCTAGCATAAACAGTTTAGAACCAAAGAAAACGAAATATTTAACAAAAATAATTATGAAGAAATATTGATAAACGTGTCAATAATTGGTGCTGGTATAAATCTTTCTACGTTCTATTTTTACACAGCTTTGAAAATGTTTCGGTCCCCCGAGTTGGAATCGAAACCACATCCACAGCCTTGGGAGTTAGAGATTACTCAATTTGCTCTACTTTGGGTATACAGAAAACAGAATTTTTATAGAACAGTCCTGTATATATAGTCCCTGATATGTGGAAACAGCAGGAACTCATAATTTGGTTTGAAGCCAAACACCTCAGGTTGAACGTGAGTTAAGCTTAACTTGGTTGGTCGTAAATAGCATCAGGTCTATGCTGGCAGAACACACAAGTGATGTTAACGGCTTACAGGAAATATAATATATAAAGTTTCCACTTAGGGAACATACAGAGATATATTTCGGTGAATATGATTGTAAAAAATATTTTTCCTATTCGTGAATTTTTTTAAAAATATTTGACGAGAATCTTATCCTCTGAATGAATATGGATTAAGAATTATAGCCAATGCTGTCACAATATTATGGTTTACATGATGCCATACATACAAAATTTTCTTAACTGAGTGACTGTCAGACGCAGCGCTGAAATACGGCATATAGGCTCCGTGAGGAGATTTGAGGAGAACTAGGAGAGGATTTTGCGAAGGTCCACGCAAATGAACCTTATAAAAATCATTAAGTAAAAGTAACGTCCTTCCGTACGTAACGTACGTAATCATTTTATGATTAATCTTTCTTCGTCATAAAATTTTGATCATTAATTAAATTTATTAATTATTTTTTCCTTTCGTTGATATTATTAGTATTTATTGTTATTTTACCCAATTAATAGTACGAAAAAGATTTCTAATTTGCTTTTTACGATTTAACCCATAGAAAGGTTGTTAGGAACTACTAATTTCAGGAGCGAAAAGCGGAGAACGAACTGTTCTGACACTATACAAGACACTCCCCACAAGACAGTTGATATGTAAAATAGAAAGTACTGAAATACTTAACTTATCTTAGCGTATATCACATTTGGTCGGTAAATTTAAATCGGACACTTCCTCTAAACGGGTGCTTCAGGTAAAATATTACTACTACTGCGCAGATGCCGGTACTTTCAAGTTTCTAATGCAAAATTTTATATAATAAATCAAGCGAAAAAATTTGAACTACTTGTTATCTGAGAAAGTTTTTAAAAGTTTCATACGAAAAGCTTCTCATAGTGTTATCGTCTGTATTTATTTGTTTGCAAAAGCTCAATTTTCGTCTTATTGAAAATATAAGATGAAAACTTAGCTTCACGTCTCACGCAGCTCAGTATATAGCAGAAAAGCTAAATTGAACTTAGTGTTAAGACTCTCTTTCTCACACGCATTGCCTAAATCTCGAGAAATTGCATAATGAGTAATAGAACTCAACATCAAGCTTTGCCTCGCTATCTCAAAAATAAATAATAAATTTTAAGGAGGAAACGACAGGTTATGGGTTCAATTTCTACCTGAGCAAATGAAATTGCACCACTCAACATGCAGCACCTCGAGAATACGGTGAAAAATCGGTAACGGAAGTGTCTTCATGGAAACGGAATGCAATAGATCCCTAGGCTTAGATTCCCGAAAAAAAAAAGATTAATGAGGCACGATCACTAAACATAGCTTACAAACATGTCGAACACATTTTAGTACAACCTACATAAATAGTATGGCTATATATGTACTGTAACTCCAAATTCAGATGGTTCCATGACGTCCACACCACGCCCACAACTTCCTCGAATCGCCCCAACAAAGCGGTGAATAGCAACTCGCTAGCAGGAAGCGAGCCAATAAATGTGCAACAAACGTACAGCCTTCTCGTATGGTTTGGCTAGTTTTGTAAGTTTTTGTTTGTTACATTGAGTTATGGATATGTTCGGTCTTGCTAGTACTAGAATGGATACTATTTAATGGTTATTCTAGTTTTAAAATGCATAAAAGCTTCTTTTCAGGAGAATCCTTTTGATATTTATAGATCAAAAGTTTGTTGAACGGCACATCGTCTGAATCTAAACGCCACGGTTGTGGATTCCATTCCAACTCGTAGGATTTGACTATATCCTAGTTGTGGTAACCACTACATAACATGTATACAACGCCGCGCTTTGCCTCGACGCCAGAGCGAAGTAAATGGAAATAAATATTTCAATTCCTCGAGTGGGAATGGAACCAACAACTGTCGCGTTGTAGTCACACCTTTGTGACACTGCACCATGACGGCCTCTTTAAGTTAGTTATACATAAGTAATATACTACAAGCTTCGAGGTATAAACAAGGAAGTGTAATCACAACAATATTACCCCACGCACACAGCAGGGTAGGCAGAGGGAACCTAGTGTTAAGACATTCTATTTTCAAATTCAACCCAGAACCTGACGCGTTTAAAATCACACTTTGCCTGTTCTATGACTATTCTACTTATTCATACCAAAAAAAAAACCATAAAAGACCTCCAACAGACTTCCAAAGTTTTCTCAGCAGCTGCTAAACCAATCAGTCACCAGGAACTATACTCGTTACCGTTAATCCGCGACGTAGAAACACACGAATAAGAGAAGATAGCTGCGTATTTGTCTTTGTAATAGTGGCATTAGTACCGTGTTAGCGGAAACCGATTGTAGGAATCAATTCCTGTCTATATTCTCCGTAGTGTTTGGCTTAAGGAAGGTTTTAAGCGTTAAATATGAAAGGTTTTGATAATGTTTACATTGTGTGCCTATAATTTGTATTTTGTAAATTCGATGGAAAGTGGAGAACGGGATGTTTTATTTAGAACACAGTGTCTGAACGGCAGGTTCCCTCTGCCTAACCTGCAACATTGAGGATACAGCGTGAAGGTACTAAAAATACAAATCAATATATCACACCCTGTATTATTATATTGTTGATTACCTTATGAAGTATTCAGGACAGAACGAACGGCCTTTGATTTGGGAGTCGCATTAAATATCCACAGCTTTACGTGATAAGCTTACGTGAAACATAACAACACACCAAATACAATTGGTCTATATATATATATTTATTTTTTCATAAAAGCGTTTAGACGAGATCAAACATCTTTTGTAAAATTTGTAGATAAAAGTACAATCGAATCAAAAAATTGAGAAAATCTTACTTACTACTTCAATCTTACTTATTACTTAAATAAAAAATTGTCACAAGAAAACTTTAGAATTTTAGAAAACGTATAGATTGTAACGTTGCGGGATGTGAACCCGTGAGTCCTGGATATTATTACAGCGGAAGCCAATTGAGTCATACGTTCTTATCGAGCTACGACGAAATTTTACGTTTGTCTATTTAAGTTTGGTAAGAACAATTTATTAGACCTAAAAATTATTTTTAAGTTTATATTCAGTAAGAGGGAATGATATTTAAAACTTTAATACTAAGAAAAAGCTGGTTCCCTTTATCTTCTTCGCTGTATGTGTACACAGCGTGAAGCTGAAAGAATAGCAAAAGGTATTAACCTAACTTATGGAGCGTACAACATTTGTAGGTAAATATATAAAAAAACGCATATAAATGTGAATCAAACAAACTGTGGCACTAAAGAATCACACGCAAACTTTTCGCTGACCAAGTCCAAGCAAAGCATATCATTTTCATATGTTTACATAATAAATTTATGAGGCCGACCTAAACCAACAGCGTCCTTTCAGATAGGACTTTTTTCCGGCCCCCGATTTAGTTAAGCCATAAAAATGACAAATTTGGGTTATTATTCATAATAATAATCCGAAATTGTTTGGTTTTCACAGCGCCGAATTGATTCTAGCCGATTAAGCCGAAATGGTCGACTATATTCAAAATTATTTATGAATTTGTGGATTAAATTTTAATTGGCTTATTTAAAAACGTATTGAAGCCATCGTGGTGCAGTTATGACGTTGGCGCCTTAATGGGTATGAAGTGCCTCAACCTTAGGTTTCCAGGTTCATTCTATGTATTTTGCTATGTGTGAGGAATACAGTGTGGTGCTGAAAATAAATCTTAGCGATCTACGCTATGTGCAATGTATTTATAAAATGAAATGAAAATGAAAATATAATTCTAGATAAATATTTTATTTCAATTTAATATATTTTATATATCATTTAATATATAGTCACACACTTGCGACCTTGCGTCATTCCCGCTTTAGATGATTATAAACTTCAGCTTTCTGAAAAGCTTCTGAGTAGTTTCACATATGCATTCACTGTTAGTCACTCGATACCCAAAGATTTGTAATAAATAGATAATCTTCTTATATAAATAGTATTGACATATATATTACTAGATATTTTATTCCAAGTATATAAAAAAATTTCCACTTAGCTGTTTTCATGGAAAAACATCACAAAAAAAACCATTCACCAATTCCAAGCTTGATTCTTCGTCAATTTTAATTTCGACAAAATTTATTCTATCGGCATTCCTCTACATAATCGCTTCCCTGAGTCGCTGTCGAATGTTGACTGTCGTTCGACGACGTTCCCCGTGTAAACACAATTTGCATTTTCGACACCTCGTCGATACGAAGCTAGTATTTAATTTCTGTATATTAAATTAGACGCCATTGTGGCGCGAATCATAAGAGAATAGTTGTTTTGTGATGGTTGTGGGTTCGATTGATAGTTAAAGAATTTTTCATAAGAAAATTGAAGCCGGTTCTATTTTGATAAGGTACAGCGTTGGGTTACGCTATTCACTTTAAAGAACCACATGTTCTGAATAAAATAGAGTGATTTACCATCAATCTATATATCACACAACAATAGAAATAAATAAAGTAACAGCATGGAATAATAATATAAATATCTAACATTCCTATATTAATACAAGAGTACATTTTGATGAAAGCAAAGAGGTTTTCTTTCCAAACTTTAGCACTGTATAAATTGTTTGGGATGAAGTCATCAAAATGTATGAGATTAATAACGGCATTATGATGGCTATCTGTGACACGACTGTCCGGGCACGTCCCGAATAGAAAACGGCCAGGATCAATATGTATTGCGAGCTTTTAGATTTTTATAGCTATTTACAGCTACTAAATGAGAGTTTATACTGGACATATGTTGTTTTTTGATGTTTTTTTTATTGTGTGTCTATTCTGATTGATTTAATATATAAGTTTTCGAACAATATTGTTGAATTATATTTATATAAAAAGCTCTTGAAGAAAATGAATAAAATAAGAGGTTTACAATAAAAAAATATTAATTTTTATCTTCGATATAATACGGTGGAGTCGTTAAGGCTGACAGAAAATCTTGCTATTCCGTTAAGCTCTTTTGTTTTTTTTTGTGTAGTGTAGGGGACCCTCCTCCTAATTCTTTATACAATTATACTAAAAAAACAACTACGTTGAGTTCGTAAAATATGTAATTTTTTATATTTTATTACCTTGTCCAGCCACGCCATGAGAAAACTAAACGAGATTTGAACTCGTATAATAAACATGAAATCGATACATTTGTACTGATTTCAGAAAAAAATCATAAAAACATGTAATTTTAATAATAATTTACATATTTGGCCTTATCCACCTAATTCCGTGTGATTTGGGGCCAAAAAAATATAATTTATAAACTTACGGTTAAACTAAACCGAAGCTAAAATATCTCATATTTCAGGGACGATGTTGATTTAGGTCAGGACAAAAAATTATGCGAACCTACGAAAATGATATGTTTTTTGCCGAACGCCAACTTTTCTACTAGCTCAGTATGACCGTCTGAGCTTTCCTTGAATCTATTCATATACTAGAGCTATGGCTATGGTTATTACAAGCTTTTTGAACGAATCTACGTAAAAATTTAAAAATTTACAAATTAAGAAAAAACATATTTTACACGGCAATTTCTGTTGTAATTTGCATTACTATTTATTACTTTTATTCAACTTCGATAGATTCATTGTAACGAAAAACCATTGACAATATAAATAATACATTATGAACAATCACTCTATAATATTATGGTAAAATACCGAATCACACTCCATCAGACTTATCCGTGTACGCTGCTCCATACTATACAGAAGATATGTAAGACATATTTACTTCTCTATATTATTAGGTGGACAAAATTGAATCATCTCCCACTCACTAACTAAATTTGCCGGTCGAATAGCGCCAATTGTCCGGTATACGGTCAAACTGAGCTCAAGTTAGTTAACTGCTACTGCATCAATTAATGGCAACATGGTTAACTTTAAATTTTGTTATGTAATATATAGATTTACACTTATTCCAGAAGAAGAGAGGAAAAAGCAGAGAGAGTTTGGTTAAGATACTCCGTTCTTCAGTCTAAGTCAAATTTTTTGTGACATCAAACGTTAAGCGGCGGCGGCGGCGCCTAGCCTGCTGTGTGCTCCCACAGCAAAAAAAAAGTTGTTAGTGTAGTGGAGTTAATATATACATCTACTGGAGAATAGTTGTACATTCAAATATTTTCAGTAAATTTTTTTCAATAACAAAAAAATAGTATTTGATTTTGGGTCATTGAAAATAGAAAGCTGAAAGTATTCACAGCTTTTGGGGATTCAGGGATAAGGGGTACTAAGAGGCGATCTCAAACCTCCTATGGGAACGTTACGTTTCACCTTAAATAGTTATCGTACGTGGTGTTGCCGCCAGAAACTAGTTTCATTATATTTATTGTCACATAACATTTTAACATTTTTATGTATTGATATATTGTCGAAGTACGATGGTCTCACAATATGAGACCATCGTGGCGCAGAGGCACAATGGTTTGACTATAGCGTGACGGTTATGGGTTCGACCCCCGCTCGAGTGAATGAATTATTATTTATTATTATACATTTCTTCGTTCTGGCAACAAGGTAAACGCCCTGCGATCATATTTTGCCACCCAATACGCAATGTCTCGAAAAATTCGGCGGAAAGTGTCTTAGCACCACTACTGCTGCTTCCAGAATACAGCGTGAACCTGTTAGCGTCGTATAAAAAAATGCAGATCGATTGACGTACAAAAAATATGATTCATTGTAACTTTCCGCCTGAGACGCGACAAAATAATGAAAATTTAACGATAACAATTCTATTACACTAATAATAATAAAACTTCGTCAATATTTTCATATGACACGATCACGTAAAATTATCGTCCGTAAACCGACGTTATTAAACAAACAGTAATAACATTTGTACTACAATTTTTTTTTTATATTTTTCTTAAACCAAACAATTTTTCTCAAAACAAACTTAAGCTGGAAACGGTTATGCATAATACTGTTCAAATAAAAACACTTTTATATTAGAAAAAAAACAACACGCCCGTTTATTTTTTCTACGTGAAATGAGAATCTTCCGCGTAAATAGTAGTAAACCGCGAGCATGTGCCGTGAATGGTCAGCGAGATAAGGCGGCTAATTTACAGCCTTTCAATACATCTTTACAGCTATAAGGGAAAATAGAAGATTATTGTCTTGTGTTTGTGTTGGGCGTGGTTATATTTTTGTCTATTTTACTTCATTTCTAACACTTTTCTGTAGTAGCGGAGAAAACCAGTTAAGATTCTCCGTTCAACGCTTTACGCTGGAAATTCCGACATCGTGCGTTTAGTAACGACAATGTACGGCGCGCGGGAAATGCCAATTGATATTTGAAATGGAATCAAATACACAATAATCGATTATTTTTTTCATTTCCTTCGCCTTTCTATATGCCAGTATTTGGTTATTTGGTTAAAGATAAAGATTTTTTTCTATATTTTTGTATTGTATGTTCTAAATTCCTATATATATATGTTTTGATCTATCTGATTCTTCATATATTATAGTTATGTTCTAAATATCGTCAAGACGCAGGAAGGTTCAATCCCCGCATCAGGAAATAAACAATTTTTATTTTCTCGTTCTAGCATAAAATGAATAAAATAGTAAAATCATAAAATGAATGATTTCATCTGAATTAAAGAGAAGACGTGATGCTACTTCTATATTATATCAAATAAATAAAAATATTTTATCTAATACTAATAAGGAAAAAAATAAAGATTATCTTAATACTAAGTTCCCAAATTCCCTCTGACTACCCGCAATACATACAGTATGAAGCGTAAATAAAATCCACCTTCACTATACGTAAAGATAGATTTATTCCAGATCCACGAACCGTTTCTATCTTAATATCAAATATCTAAACCAATTACATTCTTGTAAGGAATCCTGAGCAGATGTTGAGAGTTTTGTTTGGTCCACGTAGGTAATTCTTTCTCAACTTATTTGTTTCTTACACACTCCGCTGGACACTTTATACCTTGCATTTGTTTCGAAGCTCCACACTGTGAGTTTATTTTCTTCTTGGGATTTTATGAAGCGTTTCTCTAAAAGGTGTTTTATTTCATCTGCTTTTTTGAGGGTGCTCCATGAGGTTTGTGTGATATACTTAATGTTTTGTGACTGAAGATATTTTTTTTACCTTTTTCATATCTAGAGTTAGGAAACTAAGTGTCGCATACACCGTCTAACTGAATAGACGTTACATGTTGAGTAGAATATCTCAAGGCCGTGTTTATAGAAAAATATTATGTAAATATATTTTCTTATTTATGTCAGGTGACACATATTAACATGCTAATGTATGTCTGAACACTAAATTCTCTTTGCCTATTTTAATTAGAAGATATTAGGAGATATTGTAAATGATACGAATCCATTTTTTTATGCTTCACGCTGTGGCAGATGGGGTAAAGGGAACCTAATGTTTGAAGTTGCGGTTCCTCGCTTTCAGTATTAAGTAGCAGAACTCAACGCCGCGCATTGCCTCGTTACCAGAGCGGGGAAATGAAAATAGTAAATATTTCATTTACTCGAGTGGGAATCGAACCCACAACCTGTGGTGTTTTCAGGCACACACTTGTACTCCTGCGCCATTACTAACTTTCTATGTTTAATAGGCCAGTACTTACTCCGGCTTTGGAGCTAAATTAAAGTAAGCTCAGTTATAGCCCTCTGCCCTCTATTTATCACTGTGCCACGTTATTACAGTACACTGTGAAAATTATAACGGGTTTCTATGTTGGATATGAGAAAAATGTATGATATTATGGAAAGAAACAGTTTATGGGAAGACGAAATCTAGTGTCATAACTTTCAGTTCATCAGTTTTTCAAAATATTGCGTGTCTTTAGTTTAGTTCAAAGGTATTAAATAATTTTAATAATTATACAGTTTAATTAATTAGTTTTAGTTTTTTTTAAATAACTATATTTATTATGTATAAAAAAATCAATATGAGAAAAGGTAGTATTTATTTTCCAAATTACCATTATCATTGGAGGCTTTTGTGCCGGCGGTTCCCGAAAACCTCGGTACTAATAAAGGATGGACATCAACGTATTAATCCTTAAGGGATATCTCAAACTATATTACATGGCGCAACGCAGTAGGTTAATTAACTAGCTATCCCTAGAAATCCGTTTCGATTTCATACAAATTGTATGGGATTGTCAACTTTGTCCCTTTATAATAAGGCTTAAGTTATGAAGAATTAGTCGAAAACGGTATTTGGATTAAACCAATTTTGCCCGCCTAACTACATATGGGTGACATAGAGGTACGACAGTAACAACTGGGCCTAAGGCTGAATCAGAATTATTGATATGATTCTTTCTACGTTAATTGTTAGTTTTTTTATTAGTGTAAATATGACATTTTTATATATAATAAGAAGAAATGGTTTTCTGTTAGTTTGTTTATTTAGTTTCTTTTCTACATACGAAAGGATAGGCTGGCTAGCCTATAGTATTAGAATACTCTGGTATTATAAAATTATTTCATTGCAATAACGATTCTCTAGGGAATGCCGCATGTATAATATTTATATTTAATATTTCCGAGATATTATATGTTGAGTGACAGAACTCCACAACGCGTTTTGCCGTTTTTTTGTCCATATAGGCAATTTTTGTGTTTTAATTGAAAAGAAGGACTATTGATAAAATATAAATAGCAAGAAACGGAATATCTCTTAATTAGATTTCATATATACCAAAAAAATATATAGCTTCAAGCCTTTTCCCGCATAGCAGAGTAGACCGATATCACCTGGTATTAAGATTCTCCGTTACTCACTCTCTGCCTAATTATCGAAACACTGCGTATTATCGGGACCTAACGCCACCTAAACAACAAAAATCTACAAACAAATATTATATTTCACTTTCAGTTGAGCGACAGTTTAATGTGACTATAAGGATTTAACAGAACAAAACTATAGAGGCTTCCACGTCCACGTCCGCGTCCAGGTGTAATAAATTCTAAGGTAATCCTAGTCTCAGGTCATAAAGATTAGACTGTGTGGTGAGACATGAATTATATTGTAGAACGTTAGCTTTTTGAACAGCCTGTGATGATTCACGGGGAATTACCGTTTTGGACGTATTTGATTTGTGTTGAAAGTTAGTTCTGGATGCTATTTTGTAAGGACGTTAACTATTCTGTGTGTACCTGAGCACTTGGGCGGGGGATGTAATTAAGTAAATTAGAGCTGTTACTGGGGTTTTATGAATTATTCTTTATATATTTAAAGAATATTTGTCTGTTTGTTCTTTATATAATCGTAAACTATGCATTTGATCATACGATGATCATAAAAAAAGTTGTTGTGCATAAGCCCACGCAGCGGGAGCGAAAAACAAAAATATTGAATTGAAATGAAACGATGCCAGTGGCTTAGAGGAACAAACTCTAAGGTGATGGTTGTGGGTTTGACCCCAAGGAGGCCAGTCGTGGTGCAGGGGCACAAAGTATGAAATACAAGGCCCCCTCTGCTCACATACAGACTACAGCGGAAGTTCAATTTGATTACCCCTGCCCCTTTTTCTATAGAAATTCTAGAAATATACACATAAAACAGACGGAACGCTTTGAGACTTCGTTCTTCATTCAGAACAGCAGAAGAATGGATCACATCGCTGGCGTCTGCTTTATAAATTTTTGTTTGCTACTTAATGTAAATAAATTTAAGTAACGGTCGTTAATGTATGTTATAGTGCAACACTAAAGAGAAGCTTGTACTCGTACACACATATATTAAATGCAAATAGTTCGTGGAGTCAGAAGTTAATGTTAAAAGTTTTATAATACCTTATACCATAAAGAATTTATATGTAAAGTATATTTATTTGTTCCTTTACTATTATATGGTTAAAACATGTATTATGTAACATATAAATATATTAATATATATTTATATGTTATATAATACAAGTTACTGTATATTAACTAAATTGTTCCGAGAGAAGTATTTTAATACAGCGTTAAATTCCGCCACTCAACATATATTACATGTCACGAAAATAGTTCTATACCCTTCTGTATATAGAATATGGTGGAAGCTGAATGAAAATATATAAAGTACAAAATTGTATAAAAATTTAATAAAACTTCAATATAACAGAATGACAAAATAATTTCACAAAAGGTATAGTGGGGACTATAAAAAGGTAGACTCTCTGACCTCGATAAAAGCCGGAGAAGCCTAAAGTATAACCCGACTCAATTCACGACGGTAAAGAATTTTGCGGTGAAAAAGTTAGATTATCAACAACTTCATTGGTGGAGGCTTGAAATATGACGTCATTCGACATAAAATCACCGCCTTAAATAAAATTCCTGGCAAATATTGTGCCTCCAAATTTCATAGCACCTAAGAACCTTAGAGCCCCCCCATATAATTTCTTCAGAAGTTAACCAACGTTAAGATCGAAAATGCAAATTTTATGTACAGAGTGTAAGGGAGCAAATTTGGGAAAGCGACTGAACCAATCGTGGAATTTTAATAATGTGTATCGAATGCTTAATTTTCTCAAAGAGATTCCTTGTTTGGAGGTACTTTGATTTTTTTTTGTATTTGCCAAATTCTGTAAGATTCTTTCTTTTCGATGTAAAAAAAAAATATGACACATCGAGAGGTTTTCTTGGAGAGTTTATAATAATAATGATCTCATGAATATCGCGATTGGAAATAACTGACTTAATAATGAATATAAGCTATTTTTAATAACACAAAATAAGTTTTACTTTGATATATATGTAACTGATGTGTTTACGACAATAGTAAGACAGAGTACATAGAGATAAATCACTTAGAATTAGACCTCTACTCACTAATTCGAAAACGAATTGTGGGATCATATCCATATCAACACATACAATGAAATTGTAACTGGTCGGTGTCTGCACGAGTTAGTCAATAAAAAAAAATACTATTTAATAATATAGAATATTTTATTCGATAAAATTACTGCAACATAACTGTTTTATTGAATTGGTTGAAACTCTAAGTCTTTTTGAACTTTTTAAAATGTGTCCCAATTTCGAGTAATTTGAACCCGTAACTATCTCCCCATAATTGACACTGACATTATCAATATTAGAATTTAATACAAATAGAACAACAAACACTATTAATATTACACACGAATACATACGTAATAAAGGTTATTAAGTTAAGATGTGTCAAATGTAACTTGGGAACAAACTTGGGCTGAATTTGTAACGCTGTTTCCCTCAAGCTTTGCTTGAATGTCTGTTGATTGTGCATGAGATGGTTCGGTGGATCGAAGTTTGTAAATTTCCCCATTTTCGTACAGGAAAATGAAGTGACTTTTCGTTGAATCACATTATAATAGAATATACAAAATTGTTAGAACAGTAGTGTCAGGACACTCCAGGATATCGTCCGGAGTTAAAGGCGGATCACACCGTCACGTTTTATCTTACATTGCAGCACGACAATCCCTAATATGTAAAAATTATAAAAAAAATAAATGAAATCAACTTCACGCTGTATCCCACACACAGCATGATAGACAGGGAACCTACTCCATTCCCCACCGTCCATCGAATTCTGGAGGCCTTGCGTGTTGAGTGGCGTATTTCTATAGAACTATTTCATTTGTACAATACAATGAATTTAATATGAACAATATGTTCATATCAAAGATTTCCTAGATATATATTTCATAATTTCCTTTTAAGATATACTAAATCTCTTCTATATACAAAGATAAGAATATGTTGTATTTTCATAAGTTTTATGAGACGTCGTGTCGATTACGGCCATATAAAGCTGAAAGGACAAAGGAAATGATAAGGGACGTTTTACCTACAATAGAAGTAGTAATTTACTTTATAGAGTAAAATCCGTATGATTGCCGCTGTTTTCATAAAAATCATAAAAACTATTAGACCAGTCGCAGCGCAGGTGGTTAAATTGTTAATGTTAACGCAACTGGACGTGGGTTCGATCTCCACTAGAGGAAATTAAATATTTATTTAAATTTATTTTCCATCTTCGCTCTCGTGTCCAGGCAAAGCGAAATATTCAGTTCCGTCTCAGCACGCAATTCCTCCAGAATTCGGTGAAAAGTGGAGAATGGAGTGCTGTGTGCGGGATACAGCGTGAAGCTAAGTTGATTTGACTTATAATAGAATCGTAAAGGGGTCGGTTGTACATGTTTTTATTAGATTTTGGCAAGCTTCCGTTAACATATATGGTTTATTTTATTACAATCGGTTCAGAAATAAAAAAGTAATATCAATTTAAAGTACTTACATTAAGCACAGTAAGTAAGACATTAAGTTATATCTAGACGGTAGCTAGATATAACTTAATGTCTTACTAATATATTTAGTACATGAAAAAAATCATTACTATTTAAAAAATTAAGGCCTGTTTAAATTTTTAACTACTGTACGTAATGATCAAAAATTTATAAATATCTTATAACAAAGTGAAGACTTTCAAACTTTTTCTTTCCATTTAGCCCGTTTTTAAATAAACTATACTCTTGAGGAAGTTAAGCCATTACAATGAAAACTTATTATTTACTTGCTATATTGAAGTTTAGAAGTAGGGGTTGAAGAATACTTATGTATAATGAAATATCTTTAATATTTGATTTTTTCTTCTTTACTGAAACAGAAGAGCTTCTTAATTTTTATTAAGATATATATATATATATATATATATATATATATATATAGACATTTTCCATTGGAAATGTCTCCTATATGGAATAACTGCCTAGCACGACAATAGGTTGGGTGTGAACATATATAATAGAATATGTTTCCTTTTTAGTCGGTACCCATAGGTATAGTGAGTTGTCCGGCTAATTAGTTTGGGTGATATAATATTTTATTAAAAAAAAGATTTTTATTTCATTATTAATATTCTTAGATAATACTATTTATAAAACAAGAAGAAAAAAACAAAAAAAAATACTTTCAAACAACAAAATCGAGAAGAATCCTTAGAAGTTTCTCTGGAACAACGAAACCCCATCCCGATCTATATTTACAGCACAAGGGCGCTTGATTCCGCTACAAAGAAAGTTCTCGATTTAATTTATAAACTTATTTGCCTTTACTCTTATCGAAAAGTTAACGTGAAATTAAAGCTATTATACAGAAGAACTTCGTATGGAAGAACTTCATATGGAAGATTCTTCTTTAATTTATGTTTGGCTTTGTAAAGAATCTAGCAGGAGAAGCGTGTGTAAATTGTACTGGCGTTCGTTGTAACTGTAATAGTTTTGATTTTTATCTAAAATAGCGACAGACTGAAACGCACATTTTTTTTACCTCTAACCCACACAAGTAGGGATATGAATGCTACAACCTTTAACGTTAAAGATAAAATATTGGAGATATCATTTTAAAAGAAAAGAAAAGAGGGAGCGGAGTGTCTTGACACTAGGCTCCCTCTGCCAACACCTTTCTGAATACACAACCATCGTGTGTATTTACTTTAAAAAACTGCCCCACTGCGCCCCAATTGCCTTTGTCAACAGCAATACTAATAGTAGAACTTCTAGAAGAACATTGAAATTATTACATTATTATCAGTAATAGAAGAGAAATTTATCACAAATGATACTAAAAAACAATCGGTAACTATCGAAAATCGACCGTTGAACAGTTCGATCGAAACTTTAACAAATTTTGATTCGTTCCTGTTAACACCGAAGTTGAATCTAAAATCCTTTAAGCTGTATTAGAAATCCTTTTTATGTCATTGCCTATAATATGAACCCTATGTGTATTATATTAAGTGTTATTATGAGTGTAAATAATATTGTAGTTTGTCGACGTTAGAACGGAATGAAAACTTTATTTTGAAAGCGACAATTGGCCAACTAGATTTTGCGAACTAATTGTTGGTACCAAAGTTGAAATTGTCCACTGGCTCGCATTTAACGTTACTTTTAATCTGTGGGTTGTGGGTTACATTACCTTTAGTAATTCATTATATGTATTTTGTTAATTGGGTGCAAATTCAATTACGAAAATATGTACATAAGAGGCCGTAGTGACGCAGTGGCACAAGGGTGCCGCCCGCAAACTCGACGGTTGTGGGTTCGATTCCTATTCGAGGAAGTGAAATATTTCTTTACGTTTATATTTCCGTTTTTCATCGCTCTGGTGTACAAAGCGCGGCGTGAAGTTCTGCCACTCAACACGCTATGCCTCCAGAATTTGGTATAAAATGGGGAACGGAGTGTCTTAAACCGACCGAGGTTCCCTCTGCCTACCCTGCTGTGTGCGGGATACAGCGTGTAGCTGAAAAAAAATATGTACATAATACGTTAAGGCAATAAATAACTTTATTGAACTAACTCGAACAATATAGTGCATACGATTTACGTATTGCGCATAACAACATGACGTGTACTCAAGTCTAATACACAAATTGGTTTATTGAAGAGTCCTATGTTATACTCCTTGCTTTAGAGACATTTTGAAGTATGATATGTTTTAAAAAATGTAAATAATAATATTTGCATGTTGAGTTGAGCTTATTTTTTAAGTAACACGTTGTATCCCGCGATAGCAAGATAGGCAGAAGGAATTTAGTGTTAAAACACTCAGTTCTTTAATTTCGGCCCAATATTTGATATAGCGAATGGATAGCGTAACTCAACACCGCACTTCATCTACCAGAATGGACAAATAATATCTGTATGTGTCCTGTATAATAATCTAGTCCTAAAGTATAGGCAGTACTAGTCTAGATCAAAACTAACTTGAGCCCTAATGGACTAATTTTGTACAAAAGATTCACATGAGCCGGGGAAAGTAACGCGGGCTTTTAAGAAGCTTACGTTAGCTCAGAACGTCCTTGACGTAGCGAGATAGTATCATTTTCACGACTTGCGCTTTAAACTGTAGTGATATCTCGTTATATCGATATTTTAATTATATTTATTTAAGTGATTTTTTACAATTTATTTTGGTTATAATCGCATATACAGAAAAATTATATACTACAGAATTTTAACTAATAAATACTACTAAATACATTCTTCGTCGCGGAGCTCAACGCCGCATTTTCTCTTGACATCGAAACGAGTAAATGAAAATAATGTTTGTACCGCTACGCCACGACGGTAACACATAATAATAGCGATATATCGTAACAACTTCTCTACAGACAACACTAGTGAGGGTATCGCGATGCATCATTCGCTAAGCGGCGACTACAATATTTACAAGCGAGCCGATCTGATTACAAAAAGGGATTTACCTCAGTAACATTTCAATCTGGAAGTATTTAGGCGTTTTGAATCGTACTTTTTTCGTTAGGTTGAATGTGAATAGATTTATAACTAATCTATATTTTCTAGATTAGATTTTTGTAATTTTTATATCACCTTAGAATACTAGTACTTTTTAAATTTATCTTCAAGATTTCTACTTAACCAGAGAGAACCGAGGGTTAAACACTTCATCTTTCAAGTCGTCCATTATAATCATGGAGAACCCTCTTTCTGGTTACGTGAGTTTTCTGCAGTATCATTGTTACTGTATTCTTGAAGATCTCTCTTTGCTTCTCTTGCCACTCATTCTTGCTTAGGTCTTTGTCTTACTCCAGTTTTATATTAGTTAATGACTAACTACTTAGCTAAATACTGTATAAAAATATAAACGTTTGAATTTCTAGGACTAATTTATATTATTTTTGTTTATTGACGAAGGCTATATGTGAGGGTTTTTATTACATCCCGTTAATGGTTTCGATGTAGCCCACCTTACCTGCGGTGGTTGGGTTTCCTCGGGCACTTAGAACGTATTACACAATTAACTACTTTGATATGACCACAGGGTGAAGCCACAAATTAAACTAGTCAAAAATAGTAAGATTAAAAATATTAAATTTACAACATTCGAACAAGCACAATTTGGATGACGATGTGGATGCAGCAGCACTGCGTCTGACTCTAACACCACGACTCTGGGTTTGATTTCCGGCCAGGGGAACGAAGTATGATCATTTCTTCGTTCTGGTAATAAGTTAAACCACCAAATCAGTATTAATTCTAGGTTCTGCCTATTGCTATATGTGGGATGCAGGGTGAAGTGACAAAAAGGAGTATTCAAGCAAAAAAAAACCAAAAAGTGCCGGTCAGGCTTGCCCACTGAGGGTTCAATACAAAAATTGGTAGCCCCCGTTTAGGATTTTAACCAGGATTTTAGGATTTTATTCAACCACAAATGTATAGTTTTCAGAATTTATTCTGAACCTTATATGTATAGATGCTAGCTGCCAAATTTCATACATCACATAAATGGAAGTGTCCTATAAATTTTGATTCCGTTTATAGTGTCGCATATGCATGTTTTGCGATATCCGTTTATATCGCATCTTTTTTCTTAATTAATATTGAAATATGTTCTTTATCATGAAATTTAATAATTTATTTGAAATTTAACTCTATATCTCCAAGAGTTCTTGAGATAAGGGATCTTGACAGACAGACAAATAGATGGACAACAGCGTGAGTGTGAGTTCCTTTTCTCCTTAAATAGTACGGAACCCTAAAAAGATATCTAAATGATCCGATTAAAAAGATATGATATAACTCACAAATCTAAGTGCACGAAAAATAACTTAAAATGGTTTAAAATAACTATAAAAGTAAACATCTATATGTTACGTTTTGTAATATTTAAATTTTAACAAACAATTTTAAAGATTATCTTTCACTTTTAAAACCATTTAAAAATGAGTTATTATACATAAAAACGAGATTGCCGCCGTAGAGCATACGAACGTCAATCGATACCTTCACAGACGATTTGGCGCGATATTTACGACGAACTTCATGTTAATTTATTATTGGAATTATGAATAAAGCAAACACGGTATTTAATGTAAGTATGATTTGTTGGTTGGAATTGTATGAAATAGAGAATACGATAGAGAATAATTGTGGGCTTAAATCCATGAGAACATTTCTACTCTTGATTCAAGCTTATTTATTTTAAAAGAGTAGGCAGACGAGACCCAGTAATAAGCTATGTGATCCATGCATGTTTACGGTTTCGTTTTATACAACAGAACAGCTCGCGGAACTATTTATTACATAAGCGATAATTTCGCTTATCTCACAATAATAATAATTAAAATATAACTTTTAAAAAAATCGGACGTTCCTAATACAAATTGGACGTCTCGAGCTTTTACTGAAATCCAAGCTTGGCTTAGCCAGAGCTTTTACATCTTATACCTCATGTGAACTTTAATACCAATTTTTTCTTCCTCTTAAGGCTTTCTTTTAGTATTTAACTATACATTTAATTTTTTTTTATTTTTTCCTGAATTTATATGACATTATAGTGTCGAAAAATACTTTTGTTTAATTATAACGATAGAATAAGCGATTTATTTACATAATTGTTCTTTTTTTCTTTAAACGTTAAAAAAGGACAACGATACCTTTTTTGTATTATATTACTTAAGAATCCTGTTATTGCTATGCAAATAAAATCACATAAACAATGTTTAAGATAACATGTCTACTAACTAAAATACTTAACCCAAAGAACATACAATTTTATATTTCAAGTATTTTTTAACATTTCCAGTTGCGCTTTCCACGGTTTCAGTACAAACATCGTACTTGTATAGTCTGAAGCATCACTCTGTGGAAGGATTTTAATAAACGCACGCCTTTCAAAACATTTTTCGTGCCGAAATTCGTCCCTCTAAAAGGTTTTCATCTTGTATACTAAGTAATTCATATATGGAACAGTTTGGACAACAAAATCATTCATAATTTTAAACATAAAAATATTTTTGTGAGGTAAGTTTGGAGAATATAGTGTTAAAATATTCCTTTCTTCACTTTTCCCTTGTAATATTGCATGTTAGTGGAAGAATCGTTGTATTTTAACTAGATGAGGGACAGTTTTTTTTAAATATTTTTCTCTATCAACACAAAATGTTGTGTTTGTGCTCGAATATCCCTTATGTCTTAAGACAATATTTTATTCATCTACCTTGCCTTATGCGAGATGTAGCGTTAAACTACAAAAAGAAGCGTCACTCAGTGGATATCTAAGCTATATATTTTAAATGTAAAATTTTCCGTAAATAAGATTCAAACCTACAACCACGTCAGTTAATTAGAGTTGGTATAACAAGTATACATAAGCAGATTCCACTTGAGACGCGTTCCACCACAAACTCATTTAATCGGTCACTTAGAATTCATTTCATTCATTTGTAATTATAATACCGACGATGCGCTGTCTGATTAAATTTACATGTTCAAGCGTGTCGCCTAACTAGCGATATATGTGTGTATGTTTGTGTTACCTCATATCCCATAAATATAGATTTGAATTTCTTAGTGTTAAGTTTTATAGTGGTAATTTTTTTGTATAAATATAAGCATTTGTAAAGTGGCGACCTTCGTGACGATTGTGGCTCGATTGCCACGTAGAACATTGAACTATTCTTTGTTTCCTGCTTCTAGAGCAACTAAACAAATCACGGCGTTTAGTTCCGACAGTCAACGCGCATCACCTCCTCAATTGGGCGTTCGAGAATTTCTTAAGATGTGATCTCTGATATGTCTTAAGACAGCATTATTCTGAATGGAATTTTTCCAATGTCTTATAGCACAATAAGTAAGTAAAGATATAAAAGTAATTAACTTTTTTTCTTTATGCTTTATTAATTTTTCTTTACGCTATTTCCCTTTTATGGCATGATAGGCGGAGGAAACGCTACTCAAACTTCGCTCCATATTTGAGATATTGTCTTCTTGCAATAGCGAGAAAATAAATATGTACATTACAGAATGGGAATTGAACCTATAACTTTCGCATTTACAGTCAGCCGTTATGCAGCTATGCCAGAACGGTCCCTTATAAATGTAGTATTTGCTGTGAATCAGGTTTCATATTTTTATTGCTGTCAGTACTTTTAATATGCTTTTTGCAATGACTAGTAGAGGATATGAATGAATGAGGATATGACACAAGTAGTACACTGTTATTATTTATATTTTAAAAAAGTACATAGAATTAGGTTAAAAAGAGTAGTGTGTTGATATAATATATCGGAAAAAGGTAGAGTCGAGTAGATTCAAATAAAAACAATATAATCCGCAAACAAATCATTTCATCTTTCAGTTCAGTTTTCACTAGTTCTTTAAATTTATATTATATAAAATTCTATATTTATTATATTCAAACCCCAACTGTAGAAATATAAACCTTTGTTATATTGAAATATAAAGTGATTTTATTTATAGACTACCTTTTCCACGTTCGAATCGGTGAAGTGAAATTTTTGATTAAAGGTTATAGGTGAAGGTAAATCTATGTATACTTTCAGCCTTTATTTAAGTACAGATATAAAGCTATTTATGTAACAATAAGAGATGTCGATCGTGACGTAGGGGCACAAGCGTAAATAGTAACTGTAAACGCGATAAGTTGCGGGTTCGATTTTCACTATAGGTAATGCTACTAATATTTTCATTCCCTCGCTTTGGTAATGAAAGTTTCGTTTCTTTTACCTTAATATGTGAAACAAACGTGAAGCTGTAAAAAAAAGCGATAAATCTTTAAATATATACATTAGCAAATTGGGTTTATTTGTTTAATAAATATTTTTATGTGACGGAAAAAGTACATCACACTTTTCAAGCTAACAGCAATATGAGGGTAGTACAAGAGCTGTATAGCTCATAATATTACACCTATGGTTATTGCTACACCTGCACTTCACGACCCTTAGATGGAGGGTGAAAGGGTGGCTGGTGTTTTATTAATATATGTTTTAGTAATATATATGCAGTGAAAAATACTTATATTCACTTCATGCTGTATCTCGCACATAGTAGGGTAGGCAAAGAACCAAATTCTGTTGAAATTATCGGGGCGAGAAAATTAAAATATTTTACTTATAGGTACATTTCATACAGTGTAGTGTCGGAACTTAACTGCGATTTGTGTTCTTATCCAAGGGACGAATTGAAAATAATTTATTCCCCAGAGTGGGAATCTCATAAAAATAAATATTATTAAAAATACTACTTCCTAAAACATAATCAATAGCAATAAAAAAGTAATTTGAAGCAGTATTTAATAATTTTTCAACACTAACTTCCAGTGTGAAGCAAAGCCTTTCATGTTTCAGTTATTGTGCGGGATACAGCGTGAAGCTGATTTTTTTATTATTACAAATATTATTATATACGTTATGCTTATGAAAACATTCTCAATCTGTTAATATAAAAAATGTGTTTTTAATAAATACTAAATAATATTTACAAGACACACAATTTTCCAAGATTAAGTTTCGACCGTTATAATTTTGTTTCTCACTGGACGTACAATTTTCAAGTAATTGGTTCTCACACCGCCCACAACCGGCTTATACTTGCCGATTGGCACTTGTCGTGTCGTAAAAATGACTCTCTGCCTCTCTGTTGTGGAAATGTCTTCGTAATTACGCTGAACGCTGAAATCGTTTGCGCGTTTCCTCAATATTACTTCAAAACTTGATAACTTCATGTTCTTCTTCTTTAAAGGTATGAGAAATTTTTTGGATCTTCCCTTTTGTAATCTCTCTTTGTGGTTTCTACGTTTTGTTCTCTTAGTACTGTCGACTTTAACTCTGTACAGTATGGTTAAGTTTTTCGATTTCGCCAAAGTTTGGATGTCGGTTAGGTATTTGCTGAATGCGTTCATGGCGTTTTCTCCTCTAACTTCGAAGCGTTTTGGAATTTCTGATAAATGACCAACTGGGCTTCTTATTTCGTTTTTATGGTGTTCTGAAAATTAATTTATATTATTTATTGAAATTATATCGTTGTATATAACAATGAGGTGGCCGTGGTCCAGCGGCACGGTGGCTAACCTTGAGCGATGAGCGTTCGGCTCCCACTCGTGTAATGAATTTATTTTATTTCAGTACATTAGCGATTGCAACGTTTTGAAGAGAGGCCTTCACGGCGCAGCGGCATAGCTTGTGACTAAACGCGAGGGTTGTAGCTTCGACTTCTAATCAGGAGAAGGACTTATTTTCATTTTCTCGCTAGCTCTAATAGGATAGAAAAGAAAGCGCAGTGTACGTTTCCTCTACCAAAAAAATATTTTAACCATAAAAAAATTGTCAACATATCTCACCTTCATAATAATCCTGCGCGGTTGCCCATCGTAAAATGAAAAGCGTAGTGACTAACCCAAAGTTATTAGCTCCACCGGCGCCCATGGCTGCTGTCTCCGACAATATATCCCGAAGCGTGATTTATAACGCCACAGGTGGTATATATATTGGGAAGTAAAAAAATATAAAAAGGTGAACAATAGCGTTTGTTCGTGGAAGTTGATTAACCTAGTAATGGATGGCTTAATTGTTTTATTTCATCGTAATCGCGGGCGGCAGCTGGCTGGCGGTTGTATCTTACATTTTATGTTATTTTGTATTTAATTGGTTCTTTTTATGAAATTGTTGTGGATGTGAACTTTGATTTGAAAAAAATATTTTCGTTAGATAAGATGGTATGATAATAAGTATTTTTTCTTTATTTATTTTAAGCATCACGCTGTATACTGCAAGGAAATTATTGTTCAAAAACTCCGTTCGAAATAAAACACTTTCACAATTTTTGATAAATTCTGGTCACATTACGTGTTGAGTGATGGAGAAATGATAATTTTCAAATATTACATTTCCTCGAGTGGAAGTTGAACCCACAAACTGTCGTGTTACAGTCCAGATGTATGGGCCCCTACGCAAATATTCTAGGATATAACATTTTAAAAAATATAGATTATGTAAAAAAGAAATCAGCTTCACGCTGTATCCCGCACACAAATTTTAGACATTAATTTATTTTTTATTTTATTTGACCTTAATTTATTTTTTATGATTTTTTGATGTTAATATATTTTAATTTTGTTTTTTGACATTAATTTAGTTATTTAAGTATATTATATTTTTTTCCGTTCGTTCCCCATGTTCCCGAACTCAACGCCACATAGATTATGTATGTACTTATATTTAACAGAAAATTATTCAACAATCTATTAACAGAAATCAAATACTGGTACAAAGTCGTTAAACTATGCCTATTACAAACAAAGGTTTGAGTATTTCAATATTAACTTGAGTAAATATTTATTCATATACATAAACACGATGAGACCTACCGTGGTGAACAAGCATGTGACCGTAATTAAGAGAGATTGTGGGTTCGATTTCCACTCGAGTATATTAGATATTTGAAATTTGTGGTTTTTCAAACAGGAATATTCGACAATAAAACCTACTTGTTAGGTCATATTTTACAGTTACACTTTCACTTTAACACTTGAAAAACATCGCCTTATTTGTATTTTTTTATTATATGTTAACAATAATTTTTAGGGACTAATTTGGTCAGATAACCGATTTAGACAAACATTAATTAACCTAAGTAATTGTAAATATCATCGGTCAACTATATTTCAATATTGTTTAAATCATAGAATGTAGATGTATTATTTGAGGCCAGTTATTTGCGACTGTAAAATCGACGGTTTGTAGGTTCGATTTCCACTCGACGAAATGTAATTTTTAATGTTTTAATTTCCTTGCCCTTGTATACCTTTAGAATAAAACTAATGGGAATTAATTAAGATTAATTAATCTTAATGGCAGCGTTAAGCTAAAATTTTCACAAATTTATACCAATCGCTCGACATATCTGTATAATGTGAAGACGCTATACCTCGAAAATTCATCGGAAAGTGGAAAATATCTTATCATCATATTCCCTCTGCCTACCCTGCAATATCTCACATACAGTTTGAAGCTGAAAAAAAATATATATATATATATATTTAAAAATGGCATATAAACAATTTCATTATCCTTCTATCCTACCTATGTATGTACCTAATTAAAAAAACTATCAAGTTCATTTAATTTAATTTGAAACTTTTACTGCAGATATAAATTATAGAACAGCTTATTCTGTGCCTCTATAGCATAACTGCCGTAACTATTCAGCTCGGTGCACTAAAGCACGACATACTATCTATTAACACTTTATTTAATCTACCAATCCTTGTATTAATTGTACAACTTTGTGTGTTTGTATATATATTTAAATGAATGTAGAATAGTGATATATCACTTCACGCTTTCCAAATATATTGACAACATTACGTGCGACCTATAACTATGAAATATTTTTTTTATTTTATTTCATTTTATTATACTAACATAATTATTTAATACTTAATATAGGAGATCACATCAACACACCAAATTGCGCGGCGGGGTCTAAGCTTGTTTGGATATATCGTCGCGGAGATGACAGCCTCGAAAACTGGTTATCGTTGAAGACACAAAGGGAAGAAGATCCAGAGGCCACTAAATGGGTCGAGCAACTCAAATGTTGGCCAGGCCCGCTGAAATTCTACACTGTCATCAGCAGTTAACAAGAGCCGTTGAAACCAGTTTGAACAAATCTTCTCAGCTTCACGCTGTATCCCGCATCAGTCGCGTTTACAATCACACACTTTTGCCGCTGCACCACGACCGGCCTCAACAATAAATCTTCTCCAATTTTCGATTCAGATTAGCATAATTATTTTTTATTACTTTATTTATTTTTCTATTTATTATATTTGTACACTACCAAGGTATCCTATACTGTTGAATGTTTATACCTGGGGTTACCTGAAAGAGATCACTAACATTATTAGAGTCGCCCTTGCATACTGCCTCTCATATTTTCTGTTCGATTTTTTTTTGTAAATATTTTATTTACTTTATGTTTGCAGTATTTTGTTCTTTATTTATCTATCCACGTAAAAGAATAGCTTTGGTGCCCTTCATCTTGAAGAATAGACATGGATTACAAAGGGATCCCTATGGTATACATAATTAATTTACTCAATAGTCTACTATCATTTATTTCCATTAATTAAGTTATGTATGAACCTATTTTTATTGTAAAAATCTAAAAAAAAACAAGCCTTTTAAAATAAATTACATTCATAAATTTTACATCCAATGATAACTCAAATATTCTATTTCGCACGCACTCGCTAACGACGACCGATCGAATAAATCTATAGTGCCTATAGTAAATTCTCAACACTTCTGCCAATTAGTCGTGAAGCCTCAACGTTCGGGGCCGGCCACTAATTACCGTGACAACATTCATTAATTAAAAGGCATAAATCAAACCCGATTAACATGTTATTAGGTACAATTATAAATTAACTGCGACACTCAGAGATGTTATTTTAAGGTTTAAATTGGTTTAAATCGTTATAAGTTCTACACACTGGTTGTGACGATTTAATGTCAGTTAAGTGCTGTTTAATGCCTATTTTAAACTGTTGTCAGTGAAATTTTTGATATTGCAAATTTTCCCACATTTAGCGGGGTAGTCAGAGGGAACTCTGTGTTAAGACACTCCACTTTCCATTTTTCACTACATTCTGGAGGCGTTGCGTTGAAATTTCTTTGCTCCGCACTCTGTTGATTTACCAGAGCCAACATATAAAAATATCAAATATATTATTTCCTCGAGCGAAAATCGATCCTGGTGGCACGTTCTTCTTTTCGCTTCATGATCTCAATATTTTATTTATTAATTATGCACTACTAATAAATAAGACTAATAAATTTTCTATGATGTTGGCAATTGCACTCAACGCTCAAACGACACAGCCAGCCACTCACGCGTTTGACCGATTGCAAAAGAGGTTCGGTTGAAAAAAATAAAAATCTCGCACAAAAATGGTAGCCAACAACGATACGAAGCTCTACGTATTCAAAGAGAATATCGTAATATAATATTTTTATAATAGTTTTGTGTTACATAATATTTTAGAAAAATATTTCTATTGTATGATGATTTTAATATTTTTGGTAAAAATATATATAATTTCTTTTTCAACTTCACGCTGTATCCCGCACACAGCATGGTAGGCAGAGAGAACCTCGGTGTTAAGGCACTCCGTTCCTTACTTTCTGCCAAATTCTGGAGGCATTGCGTGTTGAGTAAAAATATTTTACTTTTATTCTTAAAAGATTTCAGACTTCACTTACTTCAGAATCATAAAACAAAAAGCATTGAAAGAAAGATATAAGATACATTAAGTATCATTTTCGTTGACTGAAAAAGTTATTTAATAAATAAAGAAATAAATAAAGCTAATATAAGCCATATTTAAAGTCACTCAGACGTCATTTCGAATAAATACCTTTATTTTTTGGGTTCCGTACCTCAAAAGAAAACAAAGGAACCCCACAGTATATTTCGTTGTTCGTCTATTTATTATGTGTCTGTAAGTCTGTCAAGACCATTTTTCACGTGAATATATCATCATGCCGGAGTTAGTATTAAATACCTAGGTCTAGGTCAATTGTACCACAAAAAAAATATTTTATATATTTTTGATTATAATTAATTTATTTCGCCTATATATCAATCTTCCCATAAATAGAATGGAAACCCAAGATGGCGTGTCTCAATGGACTCACCGAGACAAATAAACAATAACAATACAAATCTTCAATATTCTCATGAAAGTATAAATAGTAAAAGTTTTTTTGAAATGGCCGTATTTTGAAGGCGAAGTGGAATTTTTGAAGTACGCGCGTATAACTTTCTGACGCCGAACATCATCGCATGAACGAATATTATGAAACTAGTTTATTATTTATTCGTGGAATTTTCTTTCAATTGCACTTTTTATCTTTCAAACAGCCAGCTCTGTATAATTTTCTTCGTACTTGGAATCTATTATTGCTTTATTTGACGCCACGCTGTCTAAATCAGGTTTATCTTTTGAATGTAAATAAAGTATTTTTTTTCAGCCACACATATTCAGCCAAATAGTAGGAATGGCTGAGGAAACCTAGTGAAAACACTCATTACGCTCGATTTTCGACGACCTGTTGAATTGCGGAACTGAACGTCGCATATTGATACAAATAGATAAATATATAAAAATATTAATAATATAACCTTGAAGTGTTAGTTTACATAATACCATATGACACATGTGATAAGTTATCCAGTTTTACACTTTTCCCTTAATTTGAAACAATGTGGCGGAATTCAACGCCGTATGTCTTATTAAAGCAATGAAAATCAAACCTACAACCATCGTGTTGTCAAACGTTGTCCCAC